>JAHLJT010004567.1:43792308-43814530 GCA_031308135.1 Acheta domesticus | reverse complement strand
ATTATTGTATAATCTGAACATAGAGCGAATATATTTTTATAAACAAATCAATAATGACTAATTAATATCATCTAATGAGTAAACCACGATGCCACTATTTTTTTCAACATCTTAGCTGTGAAATATTTAGACTTGTTTGATTTTCTTTGAATCTACGCTTACCTTAAGATGAATGCAATTGCCAGGAATCCGGTTTTGTCTAAATTCTGTTTACCATGTTCACGGCTACAAAACAATTTATTTATTATCAAGATATGCAAGGTGATTATTGTCCATTGTGGCGTGATGCCGTGGTTTGACTGTGGGAGCGTAATTGCTATTTTATGATGCCTGCAGGCACGTTAAAAGCACGTGCTCTCTCTCCCATATTCATTGATTGTTTTTAAAGGAACAATCCTCAACGAGATTAAAAATCATTGTCCGTGAATTTCATAGCTTCGTACTAACCAGTTGTCGAGCACTCGTCACTTCTGTGGCTTATACCTGCCATTTTCGTAGGTATGTGGAGTATTAGTATCACTCGCTTCTCCCAAGAATCTGGATCACTCAGTTGCACCCATTCATTGGCTCAATATCTGCTCTTAGCTCCCTTGTAAATCGTTTTCTAACGAACGTTGTATATAGAAGATATAATAGTAATGAAATTTTATTGTTATTTCTATTATATTGCGTCTTAAAAACACTTTATCATAGTAATCTAAATATAAAAAAGCAATGCGATATATTTCAGTATGCCTGAATTTTGTTGCAAGTGAAGCGAAAGCATATTTTTTTAAATTATCTTCTGTTATATTCTTTGTTCTAAATTACATTCGCTTATTCCATTTATCATTGAAACGCTTTCAACTCTGCAACGTTCAGTGAATAGGATGAGCTCTGGATCCTCATTTTTATGTAAAACCATTCGTTAACATGTGCGGTCTTGGATTACGCATTCATTATTTACCTCAGAGAACAAAAGTTTACATTTCTATAGAGTTTCTTTATGGAATCGCTTTGTGTTTCCTTTACAGATACTGTGAATTACTCTGAATTCCATATTTAATATTAAGGCGAAATTAAGTTGGAAAATGCTCAATTATTTAAAACTGAGAACTGAGCCATGAAGCTGGGTATTTCTCAAATAAGTATGATGTATTGTCCAGTTTCTATAGGAAATATATCAATGTTTCGTTTAAAAGCTGGAAAATATATCTTCAAAAATACTGTTTCATTTTTCAGTCTTGATATCGGGAAATATCAATTTCGCAACACTAGTAAATTTCACTTTTTATAAATTAATAACAACTACTTACATTCAGATGGGCAAATGTACAAATGTTTTGCTCATACATTAATTCTGATTTTAATTTTTACTTAATCAAATTAATCCTATCCATAAACTTTCTTCAGGACATACCAAATTGGCGAAATATATTGACAGTTCACATCGTTACTCTACCTTACCTACGCGATGGGAAATATTTATGCAACCTACATAACAACTTCACAGAATGTTTTGGCAGTTTGAAGTTGCCAGATTGTTCACATCAGTTTTGGTGAGGACTAAGTGTCAAAAGTTTTCTTCCATAACTTTTCTACGTGAGTTGTCGACAGAGCTTTTATGCGAAACCTCTTTCTCATTTTGTGCTTGCCCTTCTGGGATTTATTTTTCATATGTTCAGTACAGTACTATGGTGAATGAGAAATTTAATGACCGGTTAAGTAAAGCCCATTGCATGTCTCAACATACTGCAATTATGGACTGTGAATTTTCAAGCATGTGTTACGTTTCTTCCTTACAATGAAAGTTCTTCTATGGTAAGTTTTCTACAGATATAGTATGAAAAGAACATTTATTTTTTACAGATAAAAATATTTCAGCAGTATATGTAACAGTATTAAGGAAACGAAGGTTAACCGGACAAATCGCTCCCCGGTTTAAATGCCGGTCCGAAAATGGCCCGCTTAATAATAATGTTCTGTTGTTGCAAATGAGCGTAGGCTCCGTGACTGTTTAGTACAAAAATACACAAATACAAAAATAAATATAAAAAAATTAAACATACGTAGACACATAAAAAAGGTGAACAAATAGAATCCAATTTAAGAAATAAAATATAACCATATAGAATACATATTTGAATACACAGTGTGTACCAGGACCAATTGGGTATTTGACGGGCACTACAATATCTTTGTCTGCATCAGAACGTGACCTGCAAATCACAAGTACGTGATGAGTTGCCTACCAATAAGGGGGAAATGCGACATGTGTAACCTCGTTATTTGAGATTTTCCACAGCAAGTTCAGTGACAAAAAGTGATCATCTTTGACTCTTCCACATGCGAAAAAGTTTGTAACATTTATCACGTAACTCATGTGCCATACAAGAGCTCGAGCGCACAGAATAGAATGCATATTTGGATGCATAAAGAAGGGAGTGTAGTGTAATTTGTGGGGGGTGGACGGGGGCGAGGCTCGTTCCTGATGCTGGAGGCCTCACGTGCAGCGGCGGCCGTGCGGGCGTGCGCGGTGGCTGGCGCGGGCGGCGAGGCGCGCCGCGTGCATTATGCAGGCCTGCCGCCGGCGCACTGCGGCGCAACGCTGCCTCCGCCGCCGCTGCCGCCGCCGCCGCCGCTGGAATGACGGCGCTGGTGGAAGAGGCAAACCACCGCCGGTGCAGCTGAGGTGGAGAAAGAGAAACGGCGGCGGCGCATCGGTGCAGCAAAAGGCAGCGGCAGGCCACGTACAAGAGGCCACGAGCAGCCGCCAGCGATTTTTGAATTGTTTAATTTAAATATACAGATAGATAATATGTTTATTTTAGGTCGCATCAATCACTTGTCAAACATACAGAGGTGTGCAAATTATTAGACTAAAGATTTTTTCGATAAATTTTAAGTTAAACTTGTCTTAGAAATTATAAATAAAACTGGCAGCACTCATATTGTTTTTAAAACTATACATAGTGACGTCTGCTACTTTTTGTTTGTGTTTCATGGACAACTGATGTTGGTACAATTGTTATTTAAATTTGTTTACTCCACAGTGTGGACAGTTTGTTTACTCTAGAGTGTGTCTCAGTTACCGCCATTGAACATTGAACAATCTGTGTGCAATGGCCTACTAACAGTCCAGATACGAACCCAATTGAAAATATTTGGACAATAGTTAAAAAGAAGCTAAAAAAGTAAAATAACGACACGGGAAGTTCTGATGGTAAAATTGAGGAAATATGGCAAAATGTTCCAGACATCAAAATAGAGTGTTTGGCATTGATAAGAAAGATGCCAGGAAGGATCAGAATGCTCATAAATAAAAAAAGAATGTTCACTAAATATTAGAAATAATTCCTATGTATGAAAATAAATTCATAAATTAAAACTATGTGTTTAGTCTAATAATTTGCACACCTCTGTAGGTAATTTAATCGAACATTTGAATTTTTTGGGATCGTTTCTGATTATTTTTTAACATCCTGAAGATCCTGTTTTTTAACATTCACAAAAAAATTAATTCTAGGTCCATGCTACGCTGATAAATTTTTCGAAATAATTTTGGTTTAGTTTGAGTAAACAGAATGTCAAAAACAGGAAAAAAGATTTCCTGATTTCTAAAAGAAAGCTCGGAACCCAACGTTTGATGAGACCACCGTCTGATCTTGTAGTCACGATTCCTTTATCTCACTGGTGCAATGATAAATTGAAAATATTTGAGTGTATTCGTTCTTTTTCTTCACGTTTGTTTTCCATAATCAATGTCAGAAAAAACACGCTTCGTTAATTGAGAGTACTCATTTTTTAAAATTTTTCTTCTTAAAAATTTTCTAATACAATTACGAAAACAGTAATATCGAATACATAGAGTTTCCGCTTTTTCAATTGATTCTCGGTTTAGAACTTTTTAATATAAAATGAATGCTGAAAGATGTGACGGCTAAATGTGGTTATTCTTTAAGTTTTTTAGAGATAGTTCCAAACCTCAGAACAGGGTATAAGGAGAGGGATAAGGGAAACACGGAGTCGGTGCGTGGTAGTACCACTATATACCCCACCCAAAGATGACATTTCTTTGCCTAAAGCTGTTAAAACAGTTTATAGCTGGATACTAAATAGACTAATATACACATTGTATTATACGACGAACTGCATAATGATAGTTTTAGGAATTGTTTGCAAATAAAATGTTTCTCTTCCGACACATTTACGTGCACTACGTGAGAAGCCACTAACCTATAAATCTTCATTGCCATGTAATAGAATGATTTGTATATATTTGCCCCCAGACAATATTTGGCCTCCTCTTAACATTTTAAGTATTAGATTCATTTTATATAAGCTTTCGCGCTAGTAAATTGAGTTTTTGATACTTGAAGGCAGGTCCCATCTAATTATTTTCTCCCACTCAGGTGACTAATTATTGTACCCCTTCAAACGGCGGCGTCCGAGAGGTGGCTCAGGACGTCAATTGCTGTCACTGTAGGGCCTCTGACCGAGAGGTCCTAGATTGCAGTCCAGACGGTGACAGGATTTTTTGACACTAGCTAAATAACTGGGTCGAATTAAATAGTTGTCTGGTGGAGAATTATAGTGGCCGGATGTTCTGATCGATGACTTCGTAGTTTCTCTGATAAACACAAGTCGAATGCCGGAGTAGCACCCTAATAAACGGGCCACGTACTGCGTGCGCTCTTTCCTTCTCATTTCTTGTCCTATTCCCACTCTTCACACACACACACACACACACACACATACACACACACAGTTTCATGCACCACACTACCACACATACCGGGAACTGGTTCGGGAGCTTAGAGCTTGCCCGGCTACGGCGGGTGCTACGCTGGTAGGAGATACCTGGTTGAGGAAAACCCCTCTAGCAGGATTTTCTAGGACAGCGCCAAATCTCGCCATCAAGCGGAGGAAGGACGCCTCCATCTTCCGAGGCGAAATACACTACGCTTACGGGACGAATAACCTTAGAATTTAACGCATCCGGAATCATCATTCAATTATGTAGCCTTTCAAAAGGCAAATTAATGCGGCATTTGTTTATATGACATTTATCCCCCGAGACATCTAGGGAAAAGGGGGGGCAGCGTCCCCTAGCGCGCTGGGCGCCGCGCCGTGGGCGGAGGGCCGTCGCAGCCCTGCGCGACAACGCGATGCATCTTGCGCCTTTCCTGAGCCCCGCTCCTCAGCCTTCGCGCAGTGTGTGCCCTGTGATATATGTTGCGCGCCTGCGTCTTGAGCAACAATCTCGAGGAAAATGAAGGGGAACGTTTTGTGTTACGTCGAGCACGCAAGATATGCTCATGTTACAACAGCGATATTATTTTTTTCTAGTGAGTTCAGTGAATAAGTAACGTAATTTAATGTGGGCAATACTGGGCAGTGAACTTGATACATTAATTTGTTTCAAGAAATCTTAATAATGTCAAAACAAACTTTGACTCCTTTAAATGTCAATTTTGTGGAACTTTCAAAAGTATTTCTTCGAATACACTTGAATTAAATTTAAAAATTAAATGTATGATTTTATATCGTATTTTTGAATTGGCATTAACATAGCATTAAGTGTTCATATAGAAGTTCATATCGAAAACTAATGGGCATGCACGGCTTTTCAAAACTTTTCCTTTTCTTAGAGTTATGAAATGCATAACTTGGATATTGTAGTAATAATAAACATGTTGATGGTGACAATTCTACATTCTATCTGAAAGGAGAATGAATAGATTACCTTCCCGCGTGCTCTCGGGGGCACAGAGAGGGATGTCAACACACTAAAATTATTGTTTTAAAAATGTTGGGAAAATTACATAATTTCCGTAAAATTTACTCAATAAATCTTTTTAAAATTGTGCATGTCATGTAAAGATCTAAAATTGGGGATAAATTGCCTTGGAAAGAAATCACTGGCTTAATATTGGAATTGTAGAAAGGTTTGAATAATATTTAAACTTTTGCAATTTTCAAAATTTCAGGACGTTTCTTTAAATTCGAACCTGAATCATATTTTTCAAATGGATTTTCTTCCATTTGAATTTTTTCAAATGGATTTCAAATGGATTTTTCTTCCATTTGAACAAAAAGCTTAAAGAAATAAATTGCAATTGTTTTTTAGAAAAGATTCGAATGTGTCACAGGGGCTTTATATAAAGTACTCCGAAGTAAAATATCTTAATGATGACCTGTACGGCACAAGTAGATACTACTCCTGACGTGTTTGCTAAGTTTGAGCACAAAAGCTCGTAATCTAACCGAGTTCTGGGCGACAAATCCATCCATCCATATGAACATCCATCAATACATAGACATCCGAATTTGAAGGTGCAAAAATGCGTTGTATCTCCTCGTTGCCTGCACCAACATTAACCATTTGAAACAACCTAATGGAACGTAGTAAGGAAGTTATAGCACAAGTGTTCTGCAACACTGTGTGCGAAGTTACAGCACAAAAGAACCTTAAACATGTATTTTACGGTATGAAAATTTAGATAATATTATTGAGGTGATACCATTACTTTTCCTTCTTAAATTGGACTATAAGAAGGAAAATAAAAATTGAGATTACGTTTAATAACCACCGTCTGCAACACATTAATATGTTTTACTATTTTAATTTTCTTCTGGAAAAAATTGTTATGAATCAGTGCGAAGAATTTATCAAAATAATTTAATCTGCCTTTTCATTTAAACATTTCTTATTAAAATCTACATTTTGCCACAATAACAAGTGGTGACTGAGGTAGATGTGCACATTTTATTGTTTTATAACTAAAAATTATACACTTGAGATCTTGTACTAATTTTTAATCACAGTATTTCTGGCAAACTAATAGTTACTGTAGTTTTAAACTTTAATTATTATCTTTGGAACAATTTCATTACAAAATTAAAACTGATTTGCGTATCATACACAGCCTTAGAGCTGAGGTTGATAAGTGTGCATTTGCATTATCACCAAAATAATTGGCCTGACATAACTGTGATTCTCTTTTCGTGGGGTGAATTAGAGAAATTAGTCCACTTCAGTAATTTTGAGTCTTTTGAACTTTCATTCTCTTAACATAAGTCAAAGCAGTAAAAAGACAATTGGTTTTATTAGATTTCAATTTGGATAATGTAAGATTAATACATCATTCTTATCTGCGCATCCACAAGCATGTGAGGACCTTGGCGAGGAGGAACTTTAGATATTACCAAACTTGGGTTCTTCTATTTTACGGAATATGGAATTCTAAGGTATTAGATAATTTTCTGCAAGTGGCTGAATCATAAATGTAGAACGGTATCAGAGTGCGTCTCGTAATGTATCACTTGTCAGATTAATATCACTTGTTTTTCAAACTTGTTATTCGTTCTTCGGAAAATTTCAGAAGGACAGTTATTAATAGTGTTTATACATTATTGAATATGATCCTATTACAATGAAATCAAGAATAAACTGAGTTTTAAACAACACAGAGATTTTATATTGTCTCAAATGTAAATAGATTTCTATAATACAGGAAGTACCTCTTTAAACAAATTAAAACAGGCACTGTATACATGGGATTACGTAATTAATAAGTATTAAGAGATGGATCAATAAATATTCCATTGAAACTAGCCAAACAATTACGCTGGTTACTTTCAAATACTAATGCTCGTACGCCGAAGGCTCTTATTCTAGCCTACCTACAGTCTAGTAGTGGAGATTCGGGATTGTTTATGACCTAATTGCACTTGTGATGCGTTATCACACAATTATCCGAATCAACGTTATCACACAATTGTCCGAATTTTATTTTTGCTTAACAAAGAAATAAGGAATAATTACATTCTAATCTATTTGTCTAAATACTGAAATATAAATTTAATTTTTTTATTAAGACGTCCAACATTACAAAATAACGTGTATTTCAAAACTTTTAAAACTCCTTTCATAATGAGCGAGTTAAGAAACGGAAGTCAAGAAGTGGAAAAAAGGGGCGTATATCCCCATTTTTAATGCCAATAGGAAAGTTACAACATATTAACATTTTAGATGTCACATGTAGTCGGGTGTAACTCGTTGCATAGCAACTGAAATTTCAATGCTTGTGACATGTTGAAATCTGTCTGATCTATAATTATTTGACGTATGCCTGAAAGCTCAATACATCATTTTCAGCTATGTAGACGTGAGAAAATCAGACCCTCAGTTCCCCGCGAGCTATACACCTCAACATTTCCCCATTTTGCAGTGAATGAATATTGTAATGACCTTTTTTAAATTATTGGTTTCCTTTGATTTGTCATTATTTATACTTAGTCGAGATAACGAAAACGTCCACAAAAATATACTGAATGTATTAGTAAACAAATAAGATCATAATCGTGTGACTATAATGAATGTAAATAACAAGTGTTATTTTACGAATCTTGTTAGGCAAAAACTGCCAGATTTTTGTGGACAATTTGTGAAACATGTGGGGTTCGTGTCGCGGGTTTGTAACATGTAGTACATGTTGACTCATCGATCCTGCAGAACCTGGAGGCGGTGCCTCTTACATTCTTGAACCGCTGGAAACGTGGTTTTCTGGTGAGACCTATGAAGAACGATCCTTGGTATCGGATTAAGTTTAAGTCTCTATGTTTCTTAATAAACGTGTACTAAAATTAAAATGTACTCAGGAACAGAACTCGCCGAGCACAATATCACTCACAGCTTAGGTCCTGGCCATATGATCATTTTCAATGATCAGAATGTTCAAACTGTTGCAACTGCTTTAATCTATTCGTGACACAAGAGTAAATCTTTAAAGAAAAATATCTGCACGGAATGGCCGACAAATCGCTAAAAAGAACAAATATAGAGGAATAATGAGAATTGAGAGAATCAGCAATCTTTGGAGGTGATGTCATTTTAAAAACCACCATATAAAACAAGATTCGAAATGGATAGATTGTATTCTGCTTTCATTGTATTCTGCTTTTATGCTTACTTTGTATTCTACTTTTTTCTTTTAAGCCCCATAAATGATTGTATTTTAATTTATTACATACTGGGGGGGTCTGTTTTCTAGGTTTGATTTAAAAACAGATTTTCCTGAATCAAAACCTTTTGTACAAATGCAAATTCAAATTTGATATTTATTTGCAAGTGTATATTTGTTCAAATAAAGCTTATATATAAACTACTTGCATCAAAGTACTCTGGAATGAGAGTTGCAGTACTTTAAAAAATTATTACAATCAATAAAGAGCCTGGAGCTTAATGTATGGTTCTAATTGTAAATCCTCCAGACCGCCTACAGAGGTGGTTGAGGATTTGTTTAAAAATTTGGTGAGCGGTCTGTACATCGCCCTCTACGATCTCCAACGAGGCATACGATAGGTTTAGTACCGATTTTAAAGCCCCTAGACAACCTAGAGAGGTGATTGAGGTCTTTAATTACGTATCCCTTACAACCAACCAGGGAACTGGAAGACTAAAATGCACACATGTGGATGTTTAGCTTCTTTGTCATTGACACAAATTATGTTATCCACTTATTGTTCATCAAATGTAGTTATTAATACATGAATATTGTATGGGCAAGTATTGGCATATAATTTCATATTTGTTTTCTATTTTTAAATTTTCTTAAAATGTTAACAGCACGTCTGCCTTAAGGTTTTTTGCTCAGTAAATTACAAGGAAGTAAATTTTATGCTAATTGTGTTGTGACGCGCTCAGAGCCGAAAATTTAAACGAGTATTAGTCCGCTGTACACGTTCACTAAGGCTCCTTAACGTACTGCCAAGATAAATGTGATGCAATAAGTAGAGGGCTTATAGCTTGCAAAAGTATGAGAAGCCACAGAAGCGGTGTGACGTTAAATAAGGTCCACAGAAACATCTAAAGGTCAAAAAATACTTCTAATTTGCAGATAAATTCCCCACGTTTTTATAATAAAACTCCACCTCTTCTCAAAACTCCAAATTAATATTTGCTCGAAAGTTACGCGACCCGCTTTGAAATACAGGAATCCACTCAATATCCTCCTCTGGAAAAAAAATTAAAATTCTCGACGACAGCCCGGGAGTCTAAGAAACTCACCACAGGTGTTCCAGAATGAAAGGTCTGTGGAGCGCCCGGGCGTTTCCTGTGGGAGGCGGAATTCTTTCCGGCGACTGGCGGCGTCGCGGCGCTGCGTGGGCGTCCCTGCCTCCGTCAAAGCCTTTCGCCCCGCCCCCTCCCCCCCCCCCCCGCGGCGCCGGGGCGGCGCGGCGCTGCGCGGCGCGGCGGCGGCCGAGGCAGAGAACGTCGCAGTCGCCTGCGCCGCGCGCGCCCTTAAGCCTCGGGAATTTAAAGTGGGGCTTCGCCGGCGCTAATGCGCGCTCTTGTTTGTCCTCCGCCGACCTCACCCCCCCCCCACACGCAGCCCCGTCGTGTGTAACGTGGGAAGATTTCTCCAAACACATGGGATAATTGATGGTTCCACGTCGTTAATGGTACGTGGTCATGTTTGTGCTAGCTGAATATATTAATTGGTGTTAAATTTCTTGTTGAGATGTGTTTGCACGTTCTAGTATATTAGAGATATAAATACTTAATTATTATCGAGACCTGAGAAAATACTATGAGTAATCTTATTTTTTTATCCACAGCATTTCTCCGTTCTAAACAATACAGTAAGATGCCATAATTGAATTGTAATGTGACATTTATTTCATAACTGAACAGTATGATTATCTACCATTAAATGTCTTATGAAACTCTTAAATCATGACACTAAAGAATATTTAATATGCATCACAATTTGTAGTTCTGAGTGAGGAGGCAATGTACTGTAGTGTGATATATTCTGCAAGTAGTCGCGTTGAAGACAGTAGGAGGGTAAAAGCTCAAAAACGTTAATCAATTTCAATTAAGTGATGGAAGAAAATATATTAGTGGAGGAAAATAAATAGCTTCGCTTGAGGAAATTGGTAATAAACAAAGGTAATATAAAATTCTTGACATTTCCAGTTTTTTTATTTCGGGACAAGTGGTTAAATTTTGTTATATTGCAAGAAATGTTAAACCCTAGAAACCAAAGGAACGGGCCATCTCATCATTTGGCTTAGAAAGTTCAATATTACAAGTGACCAGATTCCGACGACTATTCACTTATAACCTAAACATAGAACGTTTTTATTTCTACGTTTGTCACAAGGTACGGCAAAAACTTAAAACCACGTGTCGATAAGGCCAAAACTTAAAACCATGTAAAACGTAAAATTAGAACGTTTTATTTATAAGTTGATCGCAAAGTACACGGATGAGAGAAAAGACAAGATCCGTTGTTTCCTTCCCCCGATGGTATCGCGTCGTGTGAAAGGCCTGGCAGCGCACGGGGCGGGCCAGGAAGGCGGCTGTCGACCGGCGGTTGCCGGCGGCGGCGGCGAGCGGCGAGCGGCGGCAGCCTCATGGGCGGGGCCCTGCCTGCCAGCCATCGCCGCTGCCGCAGCCTCTGATTATCGACACCGGAGGCGCCCGTCTCCGCCCCCACCGACCCCGCCTGCCCCTCCCCACTCCGCCCCGCCCCGGACGCCGCCGCTTCCGGCGCGCCCTCCGACCTCTCGAGTCGCCCCCGCCCCCCTGTTGGCACACGGTGGTTTAACACGCTGGCCGGCGTCAAATGGCGATTTATATCTGTTTTATTAAAGCGAGGGTGGATCAAGAGCAGTATTTGGAAGAGCGTTTTTGAAGAGGGCAAATGTAAAGTTTTTAATGATGAAAGCTATTTCAACTCTACCCAAATAATTTAGTACCTCGTCAAGTTCACTAAGTTAAAAACTGATTTTAAGAAAATGAAGATGAGGTTTATTCTATTAAATCTCTCTGCTCAAATGTTTTGTTAGATGAGAGATAAAATCGGCTTTCTTTAACACATTTTTGAATTTGTTTTAAGTCGCTTTTTAACAACATTGATCATCAGCAACCCTAATATAGATTTACAATTACATTACCTATTTACATTAGATATAAATTGCAATTTAATAATTACATTAGTACAAAATACAAACATTTACATTATAACACAGGATAATAATTACACGAGTACGTTTGCATCAGCACATTTACATGGTTACATTACATTGTTAGATTAGTGCATTCACAAAATTACATTAGTACATTTACACTAGTATATATAAATAATACTTTTAATTAACAATCCATCATTAATACGTTTACTTTTACATTATTTTTCCTTAACATCTTATATGGAATTATATTTATTTATTAACTTAAAGAATACTACTGTTTGTCGCCAGCCAGCTTTGGTATTTAGGCATTCACTAATACTTTTGGGCAGTTTAGATTGATTTCTTTCAGTTTCTAATTCTTGGCAATATACAAGAAGGTGTTGGACTGTCAAAGCTTCACCACACTTTTCAGATACGTTTCTCTGTTTTGTGTTATTAAGTGAATATGTGCCACATTTATATGACCTATTTTCACCTGGCTATTGTCACTTGTTCCTTTCTAGATGTTGACATTGTAACAGACTTGTCAAAAGTAGACTGCATTATTTCGTGTAGTTTATTTGAATTACTGTTTCTCCAATGAGTGTCCCAGAATTCCTTCGTATTAATCCTAATATATCTTTTAATTTCTTCTGGAGATGAACATATTGTGTTATTTCAAGGTTCATTAATGGGGTTTTTGGTTTCTTTATCCGCCTCTTCATTCCCTTGTATTTTCTGATGGCTTGGAATCCAAACTAGTTTTGTAATATAATTGTTAGTAATTAGCCAAATAATTAATTCTTGTATATCCTTAATTAATACATTTTAGTTACTGGGGTTTCTTATAGCTAAAAGTGCTAATTTAGAATCGGCGAAACTCACATGTTTAGTTTCTATTCTATTCTTTCTTATTATTTGTAAGGTTTGATGAATATCTCTTGTCTCACAGGAATATATAGAAAAGGTGTCCTGTAATCTGAATCTTTTAACAATTTTTTTAATACGTATGTAGCATTGTTTTAAAGGGGGCAAAATATTAGACACAAAGATGGATTTTTCTTGAACGTCTGTGTATTATTTAAAAATGAAAAATAATATATAAAATTTAATACATCCAAATTCATTTCCTGATTTCGCTAATCAAAGGAATAGAAAAAATGCGACTGAGTGATAACAATAACTCAAACTACTGGTACAATATTAGCACAGACTTTCTGGTATTTTTTATAACTGTTACGTAATAGACTATTTGTACTCATCACATTTTAACCTACGAGCATTTCTCACACCAATCGAAAAATGCAATAAACGTCGAACTCAAATTACGGGAAAAATACTATTATTTTTAAGAACATGTCCGTATAGTTATTTAAAGATTTAATATTCAAAAATATATCGCATTAAGAAAAAATCTCTAAGGTCAATTCAGACTTTTAAGCACTATAAGGACTATGATAAGGACACCCACAGCTCTTCGAAGTAAAAAATATCGTTAAGTGTATAAAGCTTTTTACTAAATGGTCGGTTATAAAGAACAAATCTCAATGGAAATATACAATATTTTCCGTTAAGAGTGCCTGCAATGACAGTTACTTGCCAGCTGATCCGCAGATACTAACTCCAAGCCGACAAATAGAAGAATATATTTCATCACACTTCTATTGTTCTTTTTCATAATAATTGATAATTATGTGGTATAGTAATATATTTAAAAAATTAAATGCTTGTTATTTCGATACTACCATCTCTCTTTTCGTCTTGTTAGATTTTTATTACATCACCAATCTGAAAGCTTTTTGAAAGATCATTTTTTCAGTATTTTGTGCTTCACTGTCAAAAACTCATTGGCCCTGACCATGGCCATCTTTAAAGGTGGCCGTGCTCTAACACGATTTCAATTACTATCAATTTTAAAGATCACTCATTTTAACGATTAGTGTTCATCTAAATCGATATTTTTTTCGTTGTCTTCATGATTGAAGTTGTAATCTTCTGTAAGCTATGATTTGTGTTTCTACAAAAAAAATCTGAAACAGAATAATATGTCAGAATCAGTTATGTTCGCAATGAAACAATATTCGCTGGAACAAACAGTAAAATCAGTATTGTTTGTCGTGAACCATATAAATGATGACGGAGACCGCGACGCAAAAAGGCTGCCTGCACGCATTCAATCATACCTAACCTTTACTCCTCTGTACATCTTGCGCACCAGCACTCTCCAGGGCACTCCGCCTGCCAGGCCATCAATCTCAATGCACCGAGCTCTGTGCTCCACCGCCCCTCTTGCTTTCACTTGGCGCCTTCCCCTCTCCCCCCTCACTCCGCCCTCTCGGCCCTCGCTCCCTGCACAATGGACTTGGGAAAGACCTTCCCACTCTAGATCGAGCTTGCGGCTAGACCTAGGTGTGCAGGGTAGGATTTGAAGCGTCGGTCAGCGGCTGGTCTCTAGAAAAACAAACAAAAAATCTAAGAAATTCGAGGAAATTTAATAAAGCAATTCTATCGAAATTTGTAACATACAATTTTCTTATTTACTTGGCTATCTGGGCGACGCCGCGTCCTAGGCACAGGTATCAACGTTTCGACCACCATACTGCAACCTTCCTCTGGGCGAAATGCAGGATGGTCGCACAATGGCGACCAAAACATTAGAACCTGTGCCTAGGACACGGCGTCTCCCGGACAGCGAAGTAAATACTGACTCCGGCCGCGGAAGTTTATTGTCTTATTCTCGTGAATAATTTTAGTACAGTATATTACACATTTTCAACATTTACTCAAAAACGGCTCCAAATGTTTCTTCAAATTTCTTGTAAGAATAGAGTAAAAATACACTCATTAAGGTAGCATAGGTCTTAATTTAACAGGTTTTAGAAAATTGCAAAAGTGATTTTTTTCGCCCTCTTCCTTCAACTACAAAATTGAACATAGTGATTTTTCCTTTCAGTGAAATTTGTTCTACATAGTGAGTTCATTCATTAAGGTCATGCACATTTTTGAAAATTTTAGTAGTTTTCTGGCAATATTGCGTACAATTGCGTACAAAATGCCAAAAAATTTACTTTAGACGGCGATAGCTGTCAGGTGAAAGGAGTATGTGTCATGACCGAATAGCTAGCCGAGATCAAAGGAAATAGAAAACTAATACTAATCTGTGCCGTTCTGTAGCACCACTAGATTTTTCGTGTGCATTCGAATACGTTCGCGTTCGCATTGTTCTATAATGAGAGACAGTTTTATATGACTTCTTGCACTAATAAATCATTAACTTAAAAATATAAAAGAAGTATGTTCATGTAAGTTTTAACAACGTATGCCCATTGTAGAGATGAAATGAGGCGGTTGCTGCCTCCTCTCGCTAGATGGCCCTGAATTGGCCGCCCGCCGCGCCCGCCGCGTTCGCGGTGGAGAGCTTGTTGCGCCGCTGCGCTCCGGAGGCCACTTGCCGCTCCCTCCGGCGCTCGAGCACCCCTCCCCCCTGCTCCGCGCCACTTCTCTTGCCCCGCTGCACACCCCTTCGGCTCTACCCTGCTTCGCCTCATCTCGCTTCGCCCCTCCGCACTTCACCACTCCCTGCTCCGCTCCACTTTTCCCCGCCTCACCACGCTTCTCCTGGCACGCCACACCCCGTTTCGCTTCGTCCCTTTCCGCCATCTCTGCCCCTCCCCTTTTCCCATTTAATGTCCTCCCGCCTCCCATCCCGACCACCCCCACCCTACTTCTTCTTGCCTCCCAAACGTACCGATCCGTCTGCCCTTCCCTGATCTGTCCCGATATTTCCTTTCACCTCCTTCCTCCCCGACGTGCTTCGCCATATCATGTCCTGCCACTCCTCGCCCCTCCACTCCCTGCTCTCCTCTCCACTTTCCTGCCACGCCTCACTTCGCCTCTCCCTTCGTTCTCACCAACACTTCTCCATCTCGTCCCGTCCAGCCACGCCCTGCCTCGCCAGGCCCCGCATAGCCTTGCCTCGCCTCGCCTTGCCCCGCCCCGCCGCGCATCGCCTCGTCTCGCGTCGTCTCGCGTCGTCTCGCCTCGTCTCGCGTCGTCTCGCTTCGTCTCGCCTCGCCTTGTCCCGCCTCGCCCCACCTTGCACCGCCTGGCTTCGCTCTGCCTAATCCGGCTCCATCCCACACATTTCAGCTCTCCTCTCCCCGCCCAGCCTCGCCACGCTACGCCCCGTCCCGCAGAGCGCCGCCCTTGGCCTCTTCGTTAGGGCGGTTGCCTGGCTGTGCCCTGAAGGGCTCTCGGCCACCGCCTCCGTCGACGCAGGTGGCGCCACGTGCATAATGGCCTATTCACTCTCAAGAAGGTTGCCTCCAGGTCACACGTCAGCGGAACGAACTGACAGAGTTGTATAATTTTGTATCTCTATGATGTGCATAGTTTTCTTGAAGAGGGTATTTCTGAAATAAATTACCAAACAAACAGAAGACGGACCTGGCTCATTCAATTGTTATTTACAATACACGTGGTCATCAAAGATTCTTATTGCTCAAAATCCCGGAGACTACGATGATTTAGGTTCATTGCTGTCACCTCAGTTTGGCTACTAGTTTCAGATGATTCTAGAAATATAAATTATTTGTTTCACGATAGTTTAAAAAATTATTTTTCCTAGCTATTCATTCTCATAATGTTTAGTATATTGTATAATCAAATAATTTACTAATACTCGTAAACATGTATTAATTTTATCTATTTTGTGACGTACACAATAAAATGTAGGAAAATTCGATATGTGCAGAATAAAGCAGTAAAAAATATTACATTGAATATCTGATACGCACGGCAGTACATGTATTCGTTGAAATTTATTTGTTCAAATTTGCATCAATATTTGTCATATCTAAATTTTCATGCATATTATTCCATTGTGCGGTGGATTAAAAAAATATCACATGAATATTACTTCCTGAAGTGCTTTACAGTTTATATTTACATACATGTCCCATCGTCATGCTGCCAATTTTCTGTTCATGACAGCTCTTGTCATACAATAAGGTTTTCTGCTTGGGGCTGTAGCTTAAAACGCCATTTCTTTCAACCATGACTCCTGGTAAGACTCATGCTGCCCTTTCACCACTGCATGGTCTTTGCCGGTGCCATTTTGCTTTATCTTGGGATCCTTCATTGAGAAAGCAACCATCTTTACCTCTATCACTATTGATGTTTTTAACACTAACGTGTCCAAGAAGTTCCCCTCTCCTCTTACGTGTCTTCAAAAAGAAGACGAGGAATAAATTCGAACTCTATCCATTAGCGAAGGCAAATCCAGAAATATTGTTTGTAAGAACCTCCAATGAGACTAAGAAAACTATAAACGGCTGTGCTTTGGGCCTCTTTAGACATCATTATGCGTATGCCAATTTTATTGTAACTTTTCCCCCGTGCATTGGCTTGCTTAATCAAAAACCTACAGCTACCCGATCGTTACCTTTAATTAAAACCTTGCTGAAAGATTTGTGTCAAGTCTTTCTGCTATTTTAAGGCGATTTCGGTTCAGGTAAAGCCTGCATTATACCTCATCGTCAATACAGTTACATTAGTCTATGACGTCATTAACTACTGCAAATGCCACTATCACTTTTAAAGTTGATTCTTACAATTCTATAAATCATGACTATATATATATATATAACACATTTATTTATCTAGAAGAAGTACATCGTTCAGTGTATAATCACTTTACAAATGTTTTGCTTTGGCTTATACTAGTTAAAATATCTAAGCTAACTTATCCTAAACATTGAAGAGGATACTCTAGGGGAGAACCTCGAGGTTAATTGTCTTGGTTGGCTAAGATTTTTAGAAAGGCCTCAAATGGGAATCTATTTTTTATTCGAGTGTAAGAGGGATTTTTTGCTAATTTGAAGTGGGATGCTGCTGGTATGTCTGCTAGGTTTTGGTAGAAATTGTGCGATATATGGGCTATTTGGTTTATTATTGTATTCATGTTTAGTTCGGAATGAAGTTGTTTATTACTTATAAACCAGGGGGCATTTGTAATTAATCTGATGAATTTGTTTTGAACTATTTGGAATTTATTCACATGTGTGGGGGCTGCATTTGTCCATACTGGGCATGCGTAGAGCATTAGTGGTCTTATCATAGTTTTATATAATATTGTAGAGTTTGTCAATGAGAGGGATTTGTGTTTGTTGATTAGTGGTCGGAGTTGGAATAATTTATTTCTTGCATGTTTAACTTTGATGTCAATATGGGATTTCCATGTTAATTTTGTGTCGAGGTAAAGTCCTAGATATTTTATGGGTTGTGAAGGTGGAGTCCAGGTGATAGGGGAGTTGTTTATTACTAACGGAGGGGGGAATGTAAATTTTCTGAATGAGAAGATTTTTGCTGTTGTTTTGTCAGGATTAAGTTGAATTTTCCAGATGTTTGCCCAGGTTTCAATTTTATTTAAGTGGTTTTGGATTTCTGATCGAAGGTTATTTAATGAGTATCCTGAGGCAAATAGGGCTGTATCGTCTGCAAATTGAGCAATGTTGGAATCTGTTGATGAAGGAATGTCTGAGATGTATATGTTGAATAATGTCGGTGATAATGGGGAGCCTTGTGGGACGCCTGCTTTGATAATATGGGGAGTGGAGTGGTAATTGTTGACTATTACTGAGAATGTACGGTCTGTAAGGAAACTTCTGATGACATGAATTATATAAGTTGGGGTTCCAGCTTTTATTAGTTTGTAGATAAGGGCCGGGTGCCAGATTCTGTCAAAAGCTTGCGTGATGTCCAGGAATGTGGATATTGTATGTTGCTTTTTCTGAAATGCAGTATGGATGTGTTCTGTTATTCTAAGTAGTTGGTGGGCAGTTGAGTGGTGAGCAATGAATCCGAATTGATGTTTGGGAATTATGTTTATGTTTTGAAGATGCTGGTTTAATCTGGCAAGGATTAGTTTTTCGAATATTTTGGCAATAACGGGGAGTAGACTGATGGGCCGGGTAACTGTCAACTTTGGGAGTGATTTTTGTTTGGTTTTGGAATAGGGTGGATTATTGAATGTTTCCAAGTTTGGGGGAAGTATCCAGTTCTTAAAATTGAATTATAAATATTGTTTAGGAAGGCTAAGGCTGACGGTGGGAGATTCTTTAAGATTATTGAACTGATTTTGTCGTGCCCGGGGGCTTTCTTATTTGGTAGTTTCTGAATAAGTGTTTTTATTTCGCGGGGGGAGATGTATTTTATTCTGTGGGGTATGTAAAGATGGGGGAAGAGGCTATTTGAAGGATTTCGGGGTGCTTGGTGTGAAAAGGAGAATTATTGGGCGTAAAAGTATTTTGGAAATGCTTTGCTAAGGCTTCTGCTTTGGCGCTAGGAGAGTGTATTTTTCCTGTGTTAGTTGATAGAGGTGGAATTGAATTGGTTTTTTTCAGTATTTTTTTAGTAAATTGCCATAGAGAGTTATTTCTTACGTTTAGAGATTGTAATAGGGTAGTGTATTGGTGCTGTCTGTAAGTGTACAATACCCGTTTGCAAATGTTATTTAAGTGATTGTATTCTTTTTTGATAGATAGTATTCTTAATGAGTTCCAGAGTCTTCTGGTTTTATTTTTTAATTTAATTAGTTGGATTATTTGAGTAGGTAGAGGTTTTCTTACTTTAGTATTAGGGTCCAGAATTTTGTTTTTTTGTAATTTGTTTATTTCTTTAATTATTGTATTGTTGAATGTTGATATTGCGTCGTCAATGTCTGTTGGAGATTTTAATGTTTTAAACGGAGGGATTGAGATGTTTATATTTCTGTTAAATGATTTCCAATTTATATTAAGTGTGTTTAGAGATAGCGAGGAGAGAGGATTTGGAGGGGGAACTGGCAGTCGGGTAGAGATAATGACTGGGATGTGATCAGAGTCCAATTCATGGTACGTAAGTGAATTTAGTTGGGAACTGAAATTTGTGAGTGCTATGTCGAGGATGTCTGGATTTTTTTTGTGAATCAAAGGGATAGTGGGTAGGATCTGGGGGGGCAATAATATAGAAGGGTATTTGTGATTGTAATTTATGTAGGAAGTTGCCTGCCGAGTTGGAGACTCGGCATCCCCATGAGTGATGTTTAGCATTGAGGTCTCCTATGATGATTGTTGGGGTGGGTAATTGCAACAATGTGGATATGTTGATATTGTTTATTTTAATTTTGGGAGGTTTGTATGCTGTTATTACGTTGAGGTCAATCTTATTATTTAATGGAATTTTAATTGCTATTGTTTCGAGGTCGGGGGTGGGCGGTGGATGAACTGATAATGTGGGACGTTTTGTTTGATTAATATTAGGACACCACCTCCTTGATCATTTTCTCTGTCAGATCTATATGTATTGAAACCTGGAATTGAAAAGTTCATTGAACTATTGAGGCGAGTTTCTGTTATGCAAGCTATATCTACTGATTTTTGTTGGATGAAATGATTTAGTTCGGTTTTTTTTTATTTGAGATACTGTTTGAGTTCCAATTGAGGATGATAAAGTTTTAAGGGGAAGATTGGCCATAATTGTTACTTAAATACGATGTTATTGAGTTCTGTATGCTTTGTATTATTGTTGGAATTATTGAGGATATGATACTTGATATGTAGTTAGTTATTGAAGTGAATTATATTCTGTAGAGTTGGAGTGAAAGTATTGTTGTTTGTGGAGTGATTGTTGTTAGTTGGATTAAATGTTTGGTTTGTGGTAGTGTTAGAACGGGGTGGCTGGGTTTGGTTGTTATGGTTTAATTGAGTGAAATGTGGGATTTCTCTTACTTGTGGAAGTGATGGAAAGTTTGATAGATTAAATGAAGGTGCTGGAGTAGGTAAAGAATTTTCTATGATTCTCTGAGATAAAATATTTTGCCTTTTGTCTATTAATTTTTGATAATAAGGACATTCATTAGATCGAAGGTCTCCCCTATGGGCTCCATTACAGAGTTTACATTTTAGATTATTATTTTTAGTGGGGCATTGCGCAGTGAAGTGGTCTTTGGCACAAAACGCGCACGAAATGTTGTAATTACAATGATTACGTGTATGACCGAAGTCTAAGCATCTTAAGCACTGAATTGGACCTTTTGCTTTCTTTCTTTTTTCTGGTTTAACTATTGAATTGCACACGTTATTTATTTGGAGGACGGATTCTATTTGTCTTTACCACTAAACTCCACTGCTACCACTGGAATTGGGACATTGTCTTTCATTAGTCTAGTTACTTTGATGACTGACTGATATTGGGATTTTATGTCTGTTAAAATTTCTTCTTCTGTAATTGATGGATGGATATTTTTTATCACTATTGAAAATTTTTTTACAAGAGGGGTCACTATAAGTATGAAATTGTTTGTTAGTTTCAATAAAATGTTTTACAGCACTGCGGAAATCTTGTGTGGTCCGGAATTGAATTTTTAATTTTGTTGGTCTTGAATTCTGTTGTGAAATTATTAGATATTTTATTTTTAATTTCGCAAATAAGTTCGGCATGATTGCTTGTTGGCGGTGACAAAAATTGGCGGAATTTTCTTTGGATCAGATGATTTCTTCAGGCAATTGTTCATTAAGAAAGCCAAATCTATTGGAAATTTTTACGTTGTAGAGATTCTGGAGGTCTGAGTTTATTATTATGATGGATGTTACCTTGCGTTGCCGGCGCGTTTGCTGTCCACCTTCTTCGCAGTTCTCTATCGGTCTTTTTACCGGCTAGAGTCCCAGCGGGCGCCTGGTTGGAGGTTGACGGGATGCCAGATGATAAAGCAGAGGGGCTGGTGTCCATCGGTGATGTGGTAGGGGGCGTTTGATACGCACCCATTTGGAAGTTGCTGGATTGATCTGCCGAGTGAGATTCCATATTGCTGGTTGGCAAAGGTGTTGCTTCACCGTTTAATGTGATTAGGGCCGCACTAATTAACTCCCGTGTGATGACATTGTTTTCGTTGCTCATGAATGAGAGTAACGAACGATTGATGAACGCACTGCACTCACTAGTTTTGAATAACTTCGATGCACTGAATGAGTAGCACTTTGGATAGTTTAAACACAATTAATACTTGACTGGACGGACGAAACACTAGACAAATACTGAAGTCCGACCGAGACTGGTCTGGCCTTACTCGGCGCGGAGCGATAGTAGCTGCTGATAGCGGAGCGACTGCTCTGGCCTGCAGCTGAAGCGAAAGTGACAATGAAACTGTCTGCGGGGATCGGGAAGTGGTATAATCTGCGAGGGCGCGTGAACGCCAGGGTCCCTACCTCACACCGATACTTCTATCCCCTCTGGACATAGT
>JAHLJT010004567.1:43718323-43791308 GCA_031308135.1 Acheta domesticus | reverse complement strand
TTGGTGTGACCTATTCTGCATCTAAATAACACAATCTGGTCAGCTCTGCAGAAGGATGTGGCTGGATAATAATCGTCTTCACATATAACTTCTTAATTTGCAGCTTAATAATGAAAATTAAAAATGAGTAAAAAGAAATATTGAGGTTTGGAAGAACTGTGACAATTCATGCAACTAGTAAGTTAATTTCATACTTTTATACTGTTTATAGTTGAAATAGAAACTACATTTCTTACAATACAAATTTTTAAAAAATGGTATTAATTTATGGTATTTATTTGTATTCCCTACGACCTTCATTTCAAAGTACTGTAAGGCGTTATTCCCAAAATATTTCACGAGTTCGATATAATGGACTTGCTCTTTAGTGAATTACGTATATACTTCCGTGATCTTTTTAGCGCTTAATGGATGTATCGTAGAATGGATCACGCTGAATTCCTCCCATAGCACTACTTTTCACGAATGGATCGGATTTTACATAATAATAATAATAATAATAATAATAATAAATGTAGCGAAAGGAATTCTGTGAAAAGTAATGAAGTGAAAGTTTTTCATTAATATCTAGGAACATAATTGATGAACAACTTTTTATCTCAAACAAACTTCTTGCGCTCTGCGATCCAAAACGGAGAAAGTTTTAACCGAGGTTCCAACAGCCAGGATAGATTTCATGTTTTTCCCTCATATTTTTTATCACTATGTAGCAATTCATCATTTTCCAACACGGCCTTATTGCAGCTGTCACCAGTTTTTAACCATTCAGTGGAACTCTACGAGCGCTTCCTCTCCCAACCAAAATGCACTCTGGCGAATTAAACTTTTTCTTTCAGGTACGTTACAATGCCTCTTTTTCCTCCTACAAAGCCGGCGCAACAGTTCTTTGCTTATTCCGAGCCCTGGCATTGATTCTGGCCTCACGGCATTGCGCCACTCGGCGGGAAGACAAGTGGCCTGGGATGCCAACGTGCAACTTACAACGCCTCGCACGTAAAGGGAGGTTTGTGCGTGTGGTGTAATTGAAACGCACCACGAACATTCCACGCTCACTCATTCTGGCTATTAGCAATTTGGAGCTGGCAATTTTCCTAATTGGATTGTTCTTGTCAACTAATGTGCACATTTAAGGTTCCTATATACGCAGGTTCGTGATGTCGTGGATTCAATTTGAACTCAAGCAGACTTTAGTGTGTCCTTTGAACAATAATTTTTTAAACAATTCTCTAGTGAATAAGCGTGGATTATGCTTGCTCGTGAAGCTACAAAACATTCTTAGTAATACAATTACGCCTTGTGAACATATTGCAATTACAATTCGCTTTATTATCAGCACTTCACCGTTTCAATACAATGCACAAATATAAAAAATTTTTCAGTTAATAAATGTAATGGTGTAGGTACGCAAGAATACTAAAATCGATCTTACAGATCTTCCAAGAAATCCATTTATTACATTTAAAATGATGAATACTTCTAAGTACAAATTATACTATCATGCTAATAAAAAAATTTCATTATTTTATTTCTTGCCACAGACGTTAATTTTACTTTCCCGTATACGTACGTATATACGGAGTATATACGTAGTATAGGAAAAGTTAAGTAATACTGTGCGAAAAAATGGCGAATTTTCGGCAGAAAAAAATTCTTTGCCGTGTCGTGATAATGAAAAGTGAATAAATCCAGTTGTTAAATTAAGGAAAAATCCCCTAACACGTGGTGTAGCCAAAATCGCAGTTTTGTGGGTCCTTGATACCGAAAAACCAATTGAAAGCAAAACGTCCGTTCATCCGGTGTATGTCAACAACACTAGCGCCTAAACTATGCATACGATTTTTTTCCAAATTGACGAAACCCCTGTCATTATGGTCTCAGTCGAAGCTTTGCGAGTTTGAAAAACACTCATTAATTTTTGTGGGTACTTTACATGTGCCCCGGGACATTTTCAAAACTTTCTCAAAAATGGCTTCAATTTTTCATTTAAATTTCTTGTCAGAATAGAGAATGCACTTGTTAAGGTGACATAGGTCCTAATTTCACGGTTAACTTAATTTCCAAAATTGCAAAAGTTGGAATTTTTTCGGCATCTTCCTTCAACTACAAATTGTATTTAGAGACTTTTCCTTCAAATGAAATTTGTTCTTCATAACGAGTTCTTTATTAAGGTCATGTACATTTTTATTGAAAATTTTAGTCGTTTTTTGAGCAATTTGCGAGGATATGTGAAATTTAAAAAAATTATAAAACAAGATTTTCTCAAAAACGGCTCCAACTTTTTTTTACTTTTGTTAAGGATAGCACCTAATGTGCTCTATGAGATGACATAAACGCCATATTGCTCCATTCTTTTGTTTTTTGCAAAAATTACAAAAATGTACTTTTTTTACTTGTCTCGCACGTCGTTAATATTTACATTAGCGGCGACTTGTTGACATTTTTATATTTACAAGTACATATGCTTTAAATAATGTCAAGTAAAGTTTCTCAAAAACTCAATCGTTTTCTGTGAAAACTAGCTCAAAATTCCGCATTTTCAGAAACGCTCAAACGCTCAATTTTCTTATAAATGCCACCAATTTTTTTCTTCAAACTTTTGGAACGGATGGTGCTAATTGCACTCCTTAATATGACGTAATGTTCAATCTGAGGTATTGTTTTTTCAAAAATTACACAAATGTAATTGTATTTGTGAGTTGATGGACTTTAAATGACTTTTAATGATTTTTTTCGAATACTCAAACATTTTCTGTTAAAATGAACTTTGAATTTCGAATATACAGTATCGCATAAGCGCCATTTTCTTAAAATCCGCTCCAATTTTTTCAGAGAAAATTGGCATTTAGGACGAGGTTTTACTGTTCTGTAATATTATTAAAAGAATTTTTATGTTCAATTATTTGAATAAAGAAAATACTAAGAAAAGATCACAAAAATTGTACTTTGCGCGGCGATAGATGGCAGCTGGCAAGAATATGTGGCAAGTCTGAATAGCTAGCTGAGACTAAAAGAAATATAAAACTAATACGGGAAAGTCTGTGCCATGCTGTAGCACCACTAGTTCTCTAATAAAATATTGGATAAATGCATAGGTATTTTAAAACACGGAGTATTTTTGTAGTATTATGTAGTAGAACCAACAGAAATATTTTAAAGAATTTTTAGATTAAACTTTACCTTCAGATATCATGAGCTTTTAAAGAAATGGGGCGGGCACCATTTTCGTTAAAAATTACTTTTTCTTAGACAATTACACACTGCCAAATATTGTTGGACGTCTCCCCACAACTACAGAACTGAAGAAAGATTTTTTCTTAATATTTGTGGTTGAAAAATAGGTCTTAAAATAAGCGAATGCACAATTTTTTGAAACTATTCGTAGTTTTGCGTAATTTGCCGTGAAAATAAGGCAGTTTTTAAATAATTATTTTCTCAAAACAACTCTAATTTTCTCCTCATATGTATCAAAGAAACGGTAAAAAATGTTGGCGTTGGCCGGTTTTCGGCGAACTCTTAAGTATTTTCGAAAATTGCAAAAATTTAA
The DNA here is from genome assembly GCA_031308135.1 of Acheta domesticus. Classification (NCBI taxonomy): domain Eukaryota; kingdom Metazoa; phylum Arthropoda; class Insecta; order Orthoptera; family Gryllidae; genus Acheta; species Acheta domesticus. The sequence goes on along the minus strand of JAHLJT010004567.1, from coordinate 43,787,764 downwards.
CATTGCAAAATTACAAATTTTAAGATAGAGATAATTGTCTCAAATAAAATATGAAACATTTTTCTTCAATTATTTTTCATGGTAGAAGAAGGAACGCTTAGAAGAATGGCGCAGGTCTTATTTTCGTTGAACTCTGAATTTTTGAAAATTGCAAATTTAGAAATAATGACTATGTGTTGTTGTAGCAGCCACTAGTTTAAATTAACGACCTACTAAATTAATGCACTTAGAAAACAGTCCTACTTACGTAGTAAACTGCGAGGACAGATACATTCTTTCAATCTCCACTGCTGCTATACTTTATTTACTTACTTGGAATGTTTGAAACGTGTTAACAAAATTATGGTTATGGTTTATTTTAGTAGTATTTTTTAAAGGTATAAGTTCAAGTTATGGTATATAACATATTTATATTGTTAAAGAGGTACCATGGCTTTTGTCATTTTTTGAGTTATTAACGGAGGATGGTTGGAGCCATTTTTACCGCCCATCACGATGCTCTACACTGAGAGGAGCTGGCGCCCGTCTCCTTCCCTCCTGCCCCGCACCCCGACCGTGAGGCGTGCATCGGCGGCTCGGCACCCGCAAAGGAGCAAGGCCGTCCTTCGGCGCGGGCCGCGCGGCGTGATCGGCCAGCTGACGGGCCATCTGATAGGCATCGACCGCGTGGCGACAACGACGGCGGGCGGCCGGGTGCACACGCGCTCCAACTGCCCATTGCCCCACGCCACGCCCCCCGCGATCAATGGCCCCCCGCGGCCGCCCATCGCCCTGGCCCCGATCATTGGTCCCTGCGCGCACTCGCTTGCCACCGCCCCCTCCCCTTCCCCACCCCGGGCCGCATGTCCGCTCCAGCGTATCCAAGCATAATTTAAGAGAGTGACAGACACAGGCGACAGAGCACTCGCCGACGAGTGTGCACTCTATCGACGAAAACTGAGGGAAGTCGAATGTTATTTGAACTTCCAATACAACGCATTGCCTCCATAACAAAAAAGCGCGAATAGCAATTACGCGCAACAGAAGTTTAACTTCAGGTAGTTGTGAAAAAAATATAATGTTTTACTGCGTCGGAAAAACGAGAATGTTGGGTAATTATGTTGGAATTTCCCTTTTGTGAGGGATTGGTGACAACAATCACATTCGAGGTATTTACGATAATCGAATATCGGAAATTTGTATTGAATGAAATAATTTTCATTCGAATCACTCTTTAGCCATAATCTGACGTAGACACGAGTTGAAGCAAATTCACTAACTACAATGTCTTATTTAAAAATATTACGTGCAATTTTGAATTGCACTATTATGAATTACATTTCTATGAATCATTATTCAAATGTACTACGCTAACTCCGAGTGTCCGAGCCGTTGTCCTCGGTTCCTCGGCTCCACATTAATGCACTAAACAAGTTAGTAAGGAGTTAATGACACGTTTTGTTCTTTTTCCTTCCACGTCGTTCAGTTTCAGTCCTAACTTCTTTCTTTTGGGAATTTAATTTCTTCCCTCACTCGCCCATCCTTTCTTAGGCATCTGCTTCATCCTTTCTGCCACTGACATCGACCTATTATACAAAATTATATTATATTTCTAGGTCATTCTGCTGTACCCACTTCCGTCATTGAAAATTTTGATAATTTTGCTGCCTTACCTCACTATCCGACCCCGAGTTCGATTCCCAGTCGAGGTAAGACTATAGTGTGCGTTTCCCTTGCCATGTCCCAGAATATGTTGCTGTGTGACAATTAGAAAATTCACTTCTCAGGTTAAGATGACCGGAGTACGGCTTGGGGATGTCTACATGCTAACCACACGTACCCTCTTAACCCATGGCCGCGAGGCAGGGACGTCGCCGGTAGGCCTGAGTCCGTTCACGGGCTGTCGCGCCAAGTACATACATACCTTACTATCGGAAGTTTAACTTCAAAAATGTAGAATAAAAGAATGGCGAATCTGTAATAACATTCACGCACATAGTTCGCCAAATAATAATAATAATAATAATAATAATAATAATAATAATAAGAATAAGAAGAAGAAGAAGAAGAAGAAAGCCGACCCGGGACCCAAGGACCCAAAGGAGTCACTTTCCATGGGATGAATGTTACTGAGCCTCTGTAAGTGAAGGTGTATATTCGCGTGGTTCTAGACGGCCAATTCGCGACCAAAACAATAATAATAATAATAATAATAATAATATAATAATAAATAATAATAATAATAATAAATAATAATAATAATAATATTTAAATCGTGGAGGGACAAACCCCTCCATGGACAATATCTAAAAAGAATGGACAAGGTGCAGATCAATAAAGATCAATCATTTATGTGGCTTAAAAGGGGAAGAATGAAGCCAGAATCGGAAGCACTTGTAATAGCTGCCCAAGATCAGGCCTTGAGAACACGACATTATGATAAAGCGGTTCTCAAAATTCCCAAGATGATAAATGCCGCATTTGTCAGGAACACGTAGAAACCATTGATCATATTGTCTCAGCTTGTCCAATCCTAGCAAAGACCGAATACTTGAAAAGACACGATAGGGTATGTAGCTACCTCCACTGGCAGATCTGTACCGCCCTCGAAGTTCCGAACACATGCCCCAAGTGGTACGAACACTCACCGAAACCGGTGACGTCTGTTGGATTGTGTACGATATTGTACGACCAACAAATTCAAACTGATCGCTCGATAGCGGCAAACTAACCGGATATAGTCATCCGGGATTTGGGAGAGCAAATCGTGTTTACTTGTCGATGTGCTGTACCTTGCGATCAAAACGTCGTTACCAAGGAGGCAGAGAAACGTCTTAAATACAAGAGTTTGGAAATCGAGATCAGCCTGAATGTGGGGCGTAAAAGCACAGATCGTACCGATAGTTATCGGAGCTCTGGGATTTGTTCCGCAAAATTTGTGTAAGAACTTGTCTAAACTCCCAGGTAATTCAAAAGACTGGGAAGTGCAAGAAATCGCTTTATTTGGAACAGCCCACATTTTGCGTAAAGTATTGTAGAGGCACCGACAGTCCCTAGATCTACTCCTTAGGTAGCTGGTTGCAACCTGGAGTAGATTTTATATTCAGCCGACACATAACATCTTTAGTCGTGATTTAGAGGAATAATAATAATAATAATAATAATAATAATAATAATAATAATACAACAGTTATAAGTTAGTAAATATTAGTAGTTTGTCGAGAAAATCTTTTTTTTAAAAAGGCAAAAATGGATAACCCTTTTTACCCGTCACATAGTTTTACACGTATAATTGCAACTGTCATATCAGACGACGAAGCAGTTGATCCCTAGCTACCGTGAAAGTAACACTGCCAGTGAAGGCGGTCAAACGGAGCATCGTGAACCAAAGAGCGGCGATAAATATTACTGTCAATTAGGGAAAACACCAAGTTTACAAAGACATCGCCAGCAATGTGGAGATCGACTTAGTCATGCACTAGTGACCAGCTCGTTTTCAGCATTTAAGTATGGAAGAAAATCCTCAGAATATGAAATACTGATGGTAGAATTTAGCAATTTAAATTTTAAAAAGTCGCATTTTGAAAACGATGCTATTGCATTTTATAGCATTATAAAAACTAAGAATGAAAAAAAGAATGCAATTTAATTATTATATCGCAGATTCACGACCATTTCGCACTAAGAATGCGATTTTGCATTTTGCAATCGATTGATCATTTTATCGCAGAGGTGAAAACCTTCAGAACTATACTACTACCTCAAACATACAATTACTGTGTTTTTTTTTCAGCGTTTGGTAACATTTCACAATTTTAGTAGTTGATAAAATCTACCATCTCTAATATGAATCATGCGTCTGACGTCCTAGAAGGAATTAGGAGGAATGAAATGTGAAAATATTAGTGCTACAAAAGCACATATTTTCTCGCATTATTTGTTGCTACGCTATATTATATCACTACATGAATCCTCAAAATGTTTCCAACGAGCAAAAGTTTTTTTCCCAGCCCGATATTCGAACTCAGGTCCTTCGAGTTAGCACGACAGAAACACTACAACTACTCCACCAGTCGGATGGCTAAAGGCGACATTCTGATCGCTTAGAAAACTAGTGGTTTCTCGCTTTATTTCTAACTTTTCCAATTTTCAAAATTCGGGGAATTCACGAAAATGAGACCTGCGGTATTTTAAGGGTACTTCACTCTAATCCGAGATAAAATTTAAAGAAAAAATATTGGAAACGTTTTTGAGAAAATAGTATTTTACAAATTGAATTAGCTGAAAGCATACATTACGCGAAAATTACCACTGTTTTCACAAACTTGTACGTGATCTCATTTAATAGACTATTAGAATAGATTTCATCTAACAAAAACGTCTATCATCAATATTGTACGTCTGCAATTTTGATTTTTTTGCAATTTTTTGAAAACAGCAAGTTCGTAGAAAAGGGATCAACACAAATTATTTTACCGTTCTTTAATACATATGAGAAATTTTTAAAAAATCGGCGCTGTTTTTGTATCATTATTTGTTTAAAATATTGTTTTAAAATTAACCTATTTCACGTAAAATTACGCGAAAGCTATTCTTATTTTCAAAATATGGTACATGACCTTACTTCAAGTTCTGTCTTTGAACTCTTCAGATTTCATTCAGAAAAATCCCTTTCTCAATAATGTAGTTGTAGGAAGACGCGGAAAACGTTTTCAATTGTACAATTTTCGAAAATTCAGGAGATTTCAAAGAAAATGAGACATACACTATTTAAGTGATCTTTACGCTATCGAGAACAAAGTTTATAAAACAATCTGAGTCATTTCGAAAATGTTGAGGCTTAATGTAAAGTATCAAAAAATACTCAAAGATCAAAATATCCGTTTCAATTTGCAAAGCCTCGAATTCGTTCAGAAATGATTTGGGGATATCAATTTTGGAGAAAATATGATAAACGGTATAGGCTAGCGCTGATCACAAGACGGACAAACTAGACAGGCGTTTTACCATCAATCGATTTTTCGGTATTAAGGACCCACAAAACGTGGATTCCGCCTACACAACGTATGAGAGGAAGTAATTTACTACGTATAGAAACAATATTTATCCACTTTTTCGTTATTAGGGCCAGGAAAATGTTTTTTTCTGTCGAAAAATTGCCCGATTTCCGCCGCAGCTTTACAATACTTATTTTTCCTACGTAAGCGTAATAAGGTGACGAATTAAAAACGAAAAACGGGGGAAATGTTACCAGTAGTAGACAGAACTACAATGCTTGCAATGACACTTGTTCTTAATATAGAAACGGACAGAACAACTATTCCAAAACAACAGTTGGGTTCTTCGGAAAGACGCATTACATTGCACCCGCTAACTGCGCATTCCCCCTGAAACTGATGTAAGCATCAAATTGTGTGCTGCTCTGAAAATCCGCCTTGATGATATGATTTGGCACTTGCAGACTTTTTTCTATTTCCGAAAGTTACATGTGCTTGAAAAGGGGGTGAACTGCGCCATTAAAGACATGCAATGTACTGTGACCGAGAGTCTCAAGGAACTACACAATCAGGACTTCCAGCTTTCCTTCCACGACTTGAATGGTCGATGGAAACGTTCTGTGTACGCATGAATGTAAACTTATACAAATAGAATATAATATGTTTCCTGACCACCCACCATCAGCAGCTACTTCTATATTTCAAGAAAACTTTTTGTTTTATTTCTCTTTCTTTTGACTCCATTGAAATTCATTCAAAACTCAATTTCTGACATTTCGCGAAAGAAGCAGTAGTGCATCGAATAAGAAGTAAATAAATTAAATTCCTAGTTAATAACTGGAAAACATTGTTACATTCATTTCCATTCTTGACTGGGTTTCTACTGGAAAGACACATTCATTTTCAGTACGAGTAAATTACCGCAGTTTCTGCTCACTATATGTTTGTCGTAATAATGAGATAATTTTTTTCTGTAAGCATGCAGATAATATGTGACAATATTATGTTGTGTCAATTATTCCTTGAGGTTCAGCAAACGAGTTAACATGTCAGGACTTTAAATGTTGTGTCTACTTATTTTCTTCATAATATGAGACCATTCTTGCTACTACATGGTAGGTAAACGGAGTTTTAGGGTACCAGTTATATATTTTCTTCTGTAAGTATTATAAACTGGTCCATTAAAAGGATTGCAATGACAATGTAGAGATAGAATCTGAGAATAATTGTTGCAAACTTCTATGGATTGTAGACATGTCAAAGTTGATCACTTTTTGCCAATGAATGTTTAGTAAGATAATTAATACAACGAAATTATACAAGTGGCATTTGCCCATGGTTATTAATAAACTCAGCATGCATTAGCATCCGACAAGTACAATAATTTTTTTGACAGGTTTAGAACGTGACGTCCCAAACACCAACGTATAAAGAGTTGCGTACAAATCAGGGCAAATGTTACATGCGTAACTTCGCAAAATGAAATTTCCTACCACAAGTTTATTGATAAAAGTGATCACCTTTGACTCCACCACATGCACGAGAAGGATATAACACTTATTGTGAGAAACTGTTTTTAACGAGCAATTTTTACCAATTAATAATTGTCATAAATAAATAAGGTTTTAATAGTTTTGACCATCAAACAATGCTATACTCACTGTCCCTTTAGAGACCCTTAAAATCCAGCACACGCATCCTGTTTCATTCGGTGTGGCACTACTAAGGCTCTTTCGAAATGAAAATTAAACATGAACGTAACTTAAACGCCAAAAGCTTTTGGTGCCAATTCAGTGGAACCATTCACAACGGTAAACGTAATCTTGAACACATTCATCTGCGTTAGCGTTGATGTAGTCTGAGAACAAATCCCTCTCAGGTACCAGACCTCCATCCAAAGAACTAGTGTTCAGGTCAGGCAGGCAGACACGTTGTTTGCATGAGCATACATTTGTCACCATTGGTAATGAAACGTTCCATAGAACATTCGTGGCGCTCATGACAAATAATTATCATGCAACGATGATCACTTTACTTCATTTCATTCGACTGTACGCAGAGTTTCCGTGCCGAGTATTTTTTGTATCGACATCGATGAGGGAATCTGGTCACGTCTACTTCCTCGGTTATTGTAAAGGATACGCCCATGTGCCCATTTAAAGTGCATGTTTATGTCCTCGCATCTATGTTAACGTTTTCATCTTGCAGTGCCAATCTTATTCCTACATACATCAGTAGAGGGGATCACAGGTACAAATAAATTTAAGACTGCAGAGAACGGTTGTCGGGAAATTTTCTTTTACAAATCGAACGATAACGGAATGGAATAGATTGCCTGTTAAAACCTTGGAACCCTTTCCTCAAAGCGTTCAACAGTTTAGAAAATTAATTTAGGGTATTTATTAAGTAAATGAGGGAGAATAGTGGTTTATATAGCGATGCATAAGTGTTCTCTTGTGAAGTGAGGTGTCGTGCAGTGTACAGCAAAGAAATCAAGAAGGAATGTTTATAGGTCTCAGTGAAATGAAGCGCAGTGTGACCTTAATTGTGTAAACATTCTGTGCAGAGTTAGTATAGAAGTTTTTCTCTTCGTGTAATTTAATGTTTAATGAATCGTTCAGTTTTATATTATTTCCATTATTTTACCATTAGTTTTATTACTATAATTATTATATAATTTGTTAGTTATATTACCTTATTAGTAGTAGTATTACGTATTAGTATTATTACCTTAGTAGTATTAATACGTTTTAGTATTACGTATTAGTACCTTATTATTAGTACTCACGTATTAGTATTATTATTAGTATTATATGTTACTGAGAGACTGTGTTTTTATATGTTTTCGTAATTAGCTGCCACCGGGTTATACCCAATTGTAGTTTAAATAAATTTATCTTATCTCATTCCAGCTGGCAAGCCCCGTCCTCGGCTCCCGTCGCGCGTCGCGTCGCCTCGTTGACGCTTCGCGACGCGTCGTCGCGCCGCCAGCGCCGCCGCTGCCGCCACCTGTCTTCCGCCGCACCGGTCGATGCGGGGCGGCCACGCGCCAGCGCCACAACGGCGGCAATGACACACGGACCTCAATTGTCCCAAACATTCCCAATCGTCCCGGGCAGCGTAGCGAATGATTAACTGGGTAATTATTTCATGTTTCTGGGCACGTCAACGGCTGTGGTCATGAGTCCCGTTATTTTAATGCATGTTATATCCTGAAGGTGGGGGGCAGAAACTAGAACGTGAATTCCGGCACCGACCTTCACGTCAGATTTTGTGGTTCCCGCCTCTAGGTATTTCCGCCAGTGGGACATCGTCCCAAACAGGGTAGGCGACTGGTCTCGCGAAATGTGTCACTGTGAAGTGTATGTAAGTCTGTGTGGTGTGTGTGTGTAAGGGAAGAGAAGAGGTCGAGGGGGAAGTAAAGTATGTTTTCAAGTGTTTTTGTTGTAACTATACGCGTTATTTTATTTCAATTAATAACTAAAATGACAACGTTTACGTCAGAAACAGCTTTCGGAAATATATTTTAAATAATAGTTTTAAGCAGAAGTATTTATTGATCAAATAATAGTAGTTTCCACAGTGAGCTTAAACCGCTAAAAAACATTGTTGTGTGTAGTTAGTCCTTAATGAAATAACTTGTTAAATATCATGAAATAATAATATGAATTTCAGTAGAGCCTATTTGAATGCTACACGGAGAGAAATGTTTAGTTCATACAATTAATCACGTAATAGATTCAACTAAACAGTATAGTAGATTTTCGTAGAACAAAGTGCTTAGTCAAGTTCACGAAACTGCTGTTTAGTTAAACATACTAACGCACGTATAGTAATGTTAACTAAACAGGTCGTACCCGAGACGAAAGGCATCTAGAGGAGAAAACTAAACGAATCGTTGCGTTGATTAATACATTGAGTACTATTTACTAAACAGTGCAGTGAAAATAACTAAAGGAAACGTGAAAGGAAATACTTTCTTTTGGTCCCTCCAAGCAGGTAGCAACTGGGGTTCCGCAGCGGTCACCCATCCTCCGACCCGCAGACTTGCACTTCCTTAACTCCGGTTACCTGATAGACCCTAGCCTAGCGGAGCAGCTTTGGCACAAGCTGCTGGCTATGGGCTGTCGACGGTATTTCTACCATTAATTTAGAATATAACATAATTATTGAAAACCAGTAAAATACTAAACTCGCCATTTATGTAGCATATAATGCTATATACAGCGTTGAATTCTCACACTTCAGGCGGGTTCTATAGCCATTTCAATTGGTCAGATTGCTGAGAACGCGCGCCTACTAAACAGTATTTAGTAAACAGTGCTTACTAAACATAGTTTAGTAAGTGTGACGACATGAAACGTAGATCTCACCAAATGATTTTATCTGCGAAACAAGAATAGTACCACTGACAATTCTCTTTGTTCATTCACTCACGATTATGAGTTGTTTAATGTACTAAACCAAACTAAATCGTGTTTAGTGAATCTTACTACACGAATAATTGTATTTACGATACGATCGCTTACTAAACTTATTTAGTACATTCCACTACAGCATTTCTCTCAGTGTAGCGTCATTTGATTTATTTCATAGAGTCGTACCTTATAAGTAATGACAATAATTAACTATTTAAGGTAAAAAATTAATTGAAAATTTTATGAAATATCAGACTACTCTACAGTGACTTATAAAATTACGATAAAGATTTTCTCGAGTTCTAATTTATTTTTCAATGTTGTGCAATTTTTTCCCCATCCGTCCCATCATCGGGCCCTTGACATGCGGGGCCCCGGGCGATCACCCGGTCTGCTCATGCCTAGCGCCGTTTCTGTCGACAATGAATGTGCGTTCATGACTTGGAAAAGTGTCACAAATCAAGTCTTACCATGAATTGATCAAGTGCTCTCTCATTCTCTCAAACCAAAAAGATTTTTGGCTGCTCAAAAATGTGAGTTCAATGAATACCATAAACGAGTACTTTGTTGGGACCCCCGAAGAAAACCGCTTTTGACGATGGAAAATCATTTGAGGAAAGTGTGTGTACGTCGCAAGGATTATGACGTAAAATAAAATATTTTCTTTTCGATATACATGTTTTTTAACCAAGTTACTAATGAAACCACCAACACAGTAGGGAATTACTTCGTAGGGGTGCATAAACAGATTGAAGAAGAAAAAATAGAATTTTGCAGATTACGAATCTAGGAAAATTGTAAACGTACATATATCCCACGCACACTCCTTCCATCCACAATAACTCATGTACGAGTACGTAGAGTCCTTGACTCATAAAAACGCAGTCTTTGTGTTCACCTCCGAATGCAAGTAATGTTTCCTTTGTCGTAATCTATAAATTGAGGCCTTGAAGTCGTTCTATTGGTTTTCGAATTTTAGCTCTTCTGGGTACAGCGTTACGCGCGCGGGGTGTCTGAAACTTGGATTCCACTGTAAAAGTATTTCTTTTATTAAAATGACTTAACAAGTGGTTCTACAAACAGCACAGGGTTTATTGGCAATGGTCACATTACATTACAACTTTTATCCATCTAACATTTCGGCCATCACTCGAAAATATATTTACGGGACAAAATTACAGGACCAGGGAATAGTTTTTGAAACGAGTTGTTCATAAAATGATTTAAATATTCAATAACGAGGAATAAATTGCAGTAAAAATAATAACCTCAATACCTAACTTGTCTAGTCACAGAAAGATACAAGTAATTTCTCTTCATTTTGAGTAAAATAAACGTAGTGTTTAATAACTTGATATATTTGGGATTAATTTTTAATTACATTTCCTAACTTGAAAATTAATAAATTTAACATACAAATGCTATGACAGCATTCCTCCTCTATCAACTCCTCCCTCTCTCGCTTTCATTACTGTCTTCTATGTGAGAAAACCTTGTCACAAATTGCGTACGTATTTCGCATTGAATGACCTCCTATTTTGTACTAATGTAATAAAAGTTTGAAAGTGGTAGGGTGGAAGAGCAGGCTAAATGGCCTGAGTCTCGCCACAAATGAAGACTTTTATTTATTTATTATTTATTTAGAAACAGTTTCAAATAAATACTTGTAGAGGGATGTCAAAATTGTTGAACGTTTGTGTGTGTGTGTGTATATATATATATATATATATATATATATATATATATATATATATATATATATATATACATATGTACAGGTGAGTCAGGAGGAAAGGTACATGCTTTGTGGGTGATACTATTGGTGATTCTGAACAAAAATCTTCTTATAAACATGTGGTCTTTCTTAACCGTTTCAGGGTAAATTGGTTCAGTTGTTTTAGATAACCGTTTTAATGAAGCACGGTATCTTGATTTTCTTCAAAATGTGTTACCAGAATACGTGGAGGATATCCCTTTGGCAATACGAGCTCGTATGTACTTTCAGCATGACGGATCTCCTGCACATTCCGTACGGCAAGTGACACAGTAACTCAACGACACGTATCCTGGTCGTTGGATCGGTCGCCGTGGATTCACTGCTTGGCCACCGAAGTCACCCGATCTTACCCCATTGGATTATTGTTTGTGGGGTTGGCTTAAGAGCGAAGTCTACAAGCGCAGAGTGGACACAAGAGAGCGCTTGCTCGTATTTTAGATGCTTGTGCTCAAGTAAAGGAATACAAAAATGAGCTCAGATTAGCAACTCAACACCTGTCTACAAGAGTAGCAAAATATATTGACAGTTGACGGTCGACTGTTTGAACATCTTTTGGGAGGAAATGTACACCACTAAACAAACCATAACATAACAGTATCTTCATTTACTGTCGCCTGGAGGTTTCTCGTTCCTAGTTGTTTTCCCTGAAAACGGTTAAGAAAAGAGAATACGTTTATTAGATTTTGTTCAGAATCACCAGTAGTATCACCCCTCAAAGCATGTACATTTCCTCCTGACTCACCCTGTATATATAGAAACGCCACAGCCTACGCCTCCCTGCTTTGAGTGGGTCACGTCAGGGCCTACGCTGTCCCGCGGTGCGCCTACCACAACGACGGCGGGGAGGTAGATAGGAGCATTAGAGGGAGCGAAGGAGGCAGTCGGTTCGTCGCGAGGCGAGAAGTCAGTTGGTGGAGAATGAGCAAGGCACAGAGTTGGTTGTCTTGGGAAGAGACGGTTGGTTGAATTGGGAACTATCGGAGTGTTGAACGAGAGGTTCAGGACGTACACCGGGACTCGTGATCAAGGCGTGGACCGCACCTGCCGCCGCCGCGCTGTACAGAAGCGCGCCCTCGGCAGGGCACAAGCCGATGCTGCCCGCACCGGCCCACCGCGCCGCCGCGTCACATGGACGAGCCCTGAACTGGGCTCACGCGGACGCCGCCCGCACCTGCCGCCGCCGCGTGGCAGTCGCGCCCTTGACTGAGTCCCCGCGGACGCTGCCCGCACCGGGTGCCGCCGTGTCAATCCGACACGACCTGAGCAGGGCTCAAGGCGGCTTCACACATTCGCTATTCGGCGAACAGCGAGCAACCGCTCGCCGAATTCCGAGTAGTGTGGATGGGTCGCTTGCTATTTGCCGAATGACGAACATTCGGCGCTCGCCCTACCCGTCGCATGTCGGTCTTTTGGACACATCATAGGGAACGAACATTCGCCGAACACATCCGCTGGTCGGGATCGGGCGAGCAGTAGCTCGCTGCTCGGCAAATGCAGAATGTGAGAAGCCACCCATCAGGCACACGCCGTCCGCACTGGCCGTCGCCGCATCACCGAGGCCCTTGACCGAGGCCGCATCACCGAGGCCCGCCATCTTAACTAGCGTCCATGTTGGAGGCCGGGCGAAAGAAACCCGACAGCACAAAAGTGCCGTGTTTATTTTTTTCTCACAGTTTAGTTTAGATTGTAGCGGGCATTGTTGGATAAATGTTTGCTGCTGTTTTTTTCTTAAAATATTGTATTTGCACTGGACTCTCGACCAATTTGAATGGTGGATTTCTGCAGGAGCAGGACCTGGATCCCATTCTGACCCGGATAGGGAAACAGAATAGGTGCCATCACATCTCTCTCTCTCTCTCTCTCTCTCTTCTCTCTCTATATATATATACTATATATATATATATATATATATATATATATATATATATATAATATATATATAATAACTGAACCTGTAGGCCGGTTGTGAGAGATTTTAGTGGGAACGTGACACGTTTTGAGATTTAAGAAAGAAACATAAAGTCGTAACCACAAACAACATATAATTGAAAACTCAACCTCAAATTGCCAGAATGGTAATAACAAAAGAAATAAACAAATACTCAAACAAAAGAACAACACTCAACAACATTGGAAGAAAAAATCATCAGAGAGAGAAATCAACAGCAAAATTATCTTAATTTTTTTTGTTGACACGAATTAGAATCACAGTAATATCTTCTGTGACTAAATGAAATTGAAATTCAACGAATTGAACCAATGAGCATCTCTGATGAGCTAAGGATAATGTAATAATGCTGATAATGTAATGTCATAGGGAGGAGCACATGCCTTTCACATGGCAGACTGTCATAGTGCCTTCTGTTTATGTAAATTGCAGTTAATTCGTCCCTCGGCATTTAATACATCAACACTCATGTATAATTTCTTGCACGAAATTCTCTGGAATTACAAAAAGAATACCTTTTGCCCAACTTCACTCAATACCAAAACACAAAATTATCATGAATCATTTTTAAAATTGGCACAAATTAGAATCACACAATATTTTTCTGTGACAAATTTAAATTGAAATTCCAACAAATTGGATTAAATTCATACGTTGCATGAAACTACTACAGAAAATTAACGTTTATTACAGCATACACCGTTGGTTGAAATTGAAATTTTGCCCTATTTCTTTTCAACAGGCATCCAAACTTCAATATATTAGAAATGTTTTAAGTTTCACTTGGATTCTTCAACAGTTCGTTGCAAATGTAATTTTATAACTTTCTTAATGATCCTTAAATAGCTCTAGTAGATTTATGACTTCACCTAGAGTGAACATTACCATCCATAATACTCCTTTCAAAACCGAAACTGCACTTACATCTTATTAACATGACAAAATTCTTTCAAAAATCAGTAATGTCCTCCTACAAGAAAAATACATAACTTCAAATATCTTCTGCAAATGTTACAAAGTTACCATGAGAATTTGCCTTTGGAAAGGAGATACCGGCCATTACACAAGTGTTATAACGGCAAATCAATCTCAGAGAGTGAACTACGGGAGCCATACCTCAACCTCAGTTCGTTGGAAAATTTAGACTCTTTCAAAGAAACAAAGCGTGCAGGAACGCCGTCTTCACGTGGAACCATTTCCCTCTGACTGTTCGCGGCCACACCTCTCTCAACCTCACGTCTCGGCTTCTCAAAACTTTCCGTCCATCTATGACCGTTAATCTTCCCCCCTTCGCCGTGCACGTCACCGCTGTTTAGGGGTTGACAACTCTTCCCCTGCGCCTCCCCCACCGACCGCTGATAAGAAGCCGATTTCACCGACGCCACGGCAGTGCGAGCGTGCGGCGAATCTCGCAGTCTCTCCAATCCAAATATCTTGGGTAGACTTTTGTTTGGGGCCTAATCTGAGTTCGCCTCAATATATATATATATATATATATATATATATATATATATATATAATATATATATCACCTCCTAAAACCTTTGAACGGTTGAAGTTATTGCAATGCAGTTTTCACAGAAATGGAATGGGGCTAATTGATACGTGTATTCATTTCTATTTTATCACTTGCATTTAACGAGATATTTGAGGTCACTTTGTTTTTTTCAAATGGAACTATATATATATATATATATATATATATATATATATATAATATATAATATATATAGGAAGGGAAGGAAGGGAAGGGAAGGGATGGGATGGGATGGGATGGGATGGGATGGGATGGGATGGGATGGGATGGGATGGGATGGGATGGGATGGGATGGGATGGGATGGGATGGGATGGGATGGGATGGGATGGGATGGGATGGGAATGGGATGGGATGGGATGGGATGGGATGGGATGGGATGGGATGGGATGGGATGGGATGGGATGGGATGGGATGGGATGGGATGGGATGGATGGGATGGGATGGGATGGGATGGGATGGGATGGGATGGGATGGGATGGGATGGGATGGGATGGGATGGGATGGGATGGGATGGGATGGGATGGGATGGGATGGGATGGGATGGGATGGGATGGGATGGGATGGGATGGGATGGGATGGGATGGGATGGGATGGATGGGATGGGATGGGATGGGATGGGATGGGATGGGATGGGATGGGATGGGATGGGATGGGATGGGAGGGATGGGATGGGATGGGATGGGATGGGATGGATGGGATGGGATGGGATGGGATGGGATGGGATGGGATGGGATGGGATGGGTGGATGGGATGGGATGGGATGGGATGGATTTTTCAGTCCCCTATTGGAATTGAAAGAGGACTTTAAATGTTTTATAGAAGAGTAAAACCAGGTCCTGTTTGCTAATTTTCATCAAAAATTTTGGACCCATTTTTAAGAAAATATTGTTTGAGTGTTTCTCAATAAGTACAATTTTGAGCTCATTTTGACAGAAAAGTTTTGAGTTGTTAAGAAGCTTTGTGTGAATTCATTTGCAGCACTTATATTCACAATCGCAATGATATATAAAAAAAAATGCTAAGAGAGAGATTTCTAGAGTTATAGATCATTCTATTAAAATTTATTCAAAGAAATAATTGACAATACATGAAATGTCAAAAATATTTTGGAGCAAGGGAACACATTTTTATTATTTATACATGCTTTGGTTAAAAAGTATCAACCATAAACAAATATTGACTTCGATTTTTCATCTACAAGTTTTTCATATTGCATCCACAGAAGTAACTTCTTGTTGTCCAGTATTGATGCCATCAGTCAAAGCAGTGGTGACCTTAAAACATTCTAAGGAAGAACAAAATTGTGAAAATATAAAGAAGGAAAATTCTTTAATTATTTCTCAAAATGGTATTGTATTAGACACAAAAGAATGTGTTCATTAACTTTTCTTTTGGAAGAAAGGTTCAAATTTAGATTTTTAAATGAACAGTTTAAGTTCTTTTTGTTTCAGTCTGAATGATACATCATAGCACTCACCAACAATTGTGCCAAATAAAGCAGCAAAAATGAGCACAAGCATGTTTCTTCATGTTGAATTATGATCTAAAAACAAGAAAAAACCAAATTATAGAGCTCCGTTTCAGCATGAGTTGTTAGAATGACTTATTTAATTTTTTCCACATAATTAATTTCAGTGTATACAACAGTGTTTATAAAAATTTTCAAAAGTTGTGAGTGATTTCAATGGATAATTAATTCAGAAGTGTATTAAGAAACAGAGCAGAATACCAGCCTTCATATGAAGATCAATTATGATAATTTCGATTCTCCTTTCCACTTTCCTGAGTCTGTCTTGGTAGATTCTAAAAACCATTAATCATTATTTTATCAATTTAATTACAAGGTAAAATAATGCTTTTACACAAATGGTAAATTGGTTCCTTCTAACTAATGGTTACATAGTTTGATACTAAATATATTTCAAGTTACGTATTTCTAATATTTCAGATGTGCAAATTTCCAGGAGCACCCAGAAAAAACCAGGGACCTGGAGCAGTTGATCCTCAGGACTCCTTATTTAAACAAAATATTCCCTCCTCCCCAATTTTAAACCATAATTCATTTCTCGATGCATCAGAAATAACTTGGTACAGAAGGTATAGAAACTGCATTGCTCATAAAACTAATTGTTTTCTTGATAATTAAAACATAAATACTAGGTGAACTTCAGCATACAGTTTTCTGACAATTCAGAAAAAATAAACATTTCTCCCATGACATGTTTACCAAGGAAAATCACAAAATTATCTCCCTTACATTAACATGAATATGCAAACTGATTTGTACATCAAGTTGTAATCATGCCTTTCCATTCATAATTCTTGTTAATTCCAGAATTCCTTACTTTCATTTTAGTTGTTTGTTTGTTTTTTTGATAAATTTCATCTTGCATTCTAATTCTAAAGTCCGTCAGCATGGAGAATATAAATCAATCAATCAATAAACAAAACAATTTTTTTAATGATATATGTACATTATTTATATTGAACTGCCACAAGGAAGAATAAGTTGAAAATTGTTTCATGTTACCTTCATTAACTATTTTAAGCAAGAAAACAAGCATGACTATGGGTATGTCTGATGTACACCATTTTCTGAAAAAGAGTAGATAAGATAGGCAAAAGTACTCCTGAGGATAACAATTTGTTATGTTGAAAATCGTATTTGATGTGAATACAAAACAAGTTTTTCGCTGGATTTGAATCAATTTGCCCGGAATACTTCACACAAATGGAAAAAAAACTTTCTTTTAGCTTCTTATATCATTTTAATTTTTCTAATCACATTGCATTCTATGAATTGACATTAATTATTCTTGGATTTTTTTGTAGATAAGGATGTTTTGAGCATTTTTTCAGATGTTAATATCCAATTTTGACCCTTACAAACAAGAAAAATGAAGGGAAAAATAGAAAAAACTTCACTAAAAATTACTTTTTTCTTTAGTTTTTTAAGAATATCTCTGGTTCTGACACATATCATGAAAAGGGCTCAGTACTAATTATAGCCCTGTAAATTCTCTATAGTTTCCCAAAATTTCGATCTTTTATCTTATAACAGGCACCCACCAGCTCATAAAAATAAAACAGTAATTTAATACATTCTTATTTATTTTCTTAAAATTAAGTTTTGTTTTAATAATTTTCCTAGATTTTCTATTTTATGTTTATTAGAAAATATAAATAATAAAAACAAAATTGTCAAAATAATATTATAACATTTTGTAATTTGGATATTGAACAAATGGAGATTTTAACTAAAAATGAGTTTATAAACAAAAAAAGAACAATGTTACAAATAATGTTAAATATCATTTGTAATGTTAAAATATATGTTAAGAACAGTCACTACAAGATGCACTTTCCTATGTTTTTGATTTAGGTAGCAGATTTTGGAAACAAGCCATTTGGTTCTACATCACAATGGGCAGATTTACCATCTACCTGTACGGCACGGTATTTGAAACTAGTGTAATCTGGTTAATGTCACCAGATGCACTAAGTCTGTAATCCACATCCATGTCAGAATGTTTGCTGAATGGTTCTACATTGCAGGATGTAGATTGTTTATCATCTACTTCCATATAGCAAGTTTCAGAATGTTGTAAGATGCAGAAATGCCTTTTGGAACTGTCAGAATCTCTACGATATGAGAGTCATCATCTCAATCAAAATACAATGATCCATCTTACAAAGTGCAGGCTAAACGAGATGTGGAAATAGAATTAAATAAAATGCTTTTTCAGAGAACCATTGCTAAACAAAAATATTGTTTCTTGTGACTGAACTAATTAATGTTCCTTCTGAAGCTCGAATTAATTTCTGTAGCATTTTTATACCTAAAGAAAATCACTGTTATGGTATATACCTAATTCGTAAACTGTTGTTTATTGAACATTTGCATTATTTCAGGGCATTTTCACGCACATGGGAAGTAGAGAAACAAAAGTTGGTGTTATTATTAAATAAACTGTGAAATCAAAGTAACAAAAGTATTCTGGATAAAGTATATAAACTCATTATTAGTTCAAATCTTAATTAGTTAATATTCAAATTATTAATTAGGTTATAATATTATTCTTACAATTTTGTTTTTCATTATATATCTTTACAACTTCAAACCTTCTACACTGTTGGTTTCTCCTATCTACAAAAAAGCAGTGAAGTAGTGCTGACCATCTTCAATAATCCTTCTTTGCAAGACTGCGAACCTGCAGGAGCTGTCAGGTGGATTGAGAAGCTTGGGGAATCCTGCCTCTCAGCCTAAGATGCACCCCTTCTATTACAAGAGTGAAGATAGGATACTATGGCTACAAAACGAAGACAAAACCATTCCAATGAAGGCGGAAGAAATCCTTCTTGCGAGCATGGTCTCTCTAGAAGCCAGTCAGTATATGGGAAGAAACCCAGACAAAATTGGGCGAGATGTGGAGCCTCAAGGTGACAGCCTCACCATCTTGCCCTGCAAATGTTAGTTACAAATCCAGGGGAAAACACATTACTAAAAAGTCTCAAGTGTAGAAAATACTTGAGACAGAACAAACCGCTTGGTTAATCCTTGAAGTTGATGATGATAATGAACTTTTCTAATAAATATACAAAAGAAAAACTACAAAAACAAATAAAACAAATTTTAAGAAAATAAATAAGAAACTATTAATTACTGTTTTATTTACATAGCTGTCTGGTGCAAATTATAAGATAAAAGGTTGAAATCTTTGGGAAACTGTAGAGAATTAAAGCACTGCAATTTGTATTTAGCCCTTTTTATGATCTGTGTCAAAACATGAAATATTCTTAAAAAATAAAGGAAAAAACTTTTTTTTCTATTTTTGTTAATTTTTTGTTGATTGTAAGGGTCAAAATCAGATATAAACACCTGAGAAAATTCTCAAAACATCTTAAACTAGAGAAAATCGCAAGAATTATTAAAGTCAATAATTGTTGGCGTAATGTGGTTAAAAAAATTTAAAATAGTATAAGAAGCTAAAAAACACGTTTATTTCCTTTCCACAATGTTCTCTGAGAAAAAAGACCTGCCGAAAAACTAATTTTTTAACACTTCAAATACAATTTACAACATACATTTTTTTTCTCTGGGGGCACTTTTACCAATCTTGTTCGGCTATGGCTTTTGAACCCAACTGGCTGACAATTGACATATACAAAAAATTATCTAGTAAAAAAAAAAAAAATATCTAGTAAGAAAACAGCTCCAGTCATTGTAATATTTAGGATATCCATAAATTACATAATGCAAATTTCAAGTATTTTCAATACTCCCCCTCCCCCTTGTAACGCACTTCCCTATCTCTGTGTAATGCAGCGTAACTCTGCCTCAGACCCTCCTCCTCTCCCTTCAGTGTTACTTAATTTAAGGATGACCCCTTAGAAATGATGAAAATTAGAAATTGATAAAAATGTAACAAAAAAAACAACAAATATATAACAGTAATGAGTAATGAGGAAAACAAATTTGATTCAGTTTTATATGATTTACCATATCTCACTCTGAACTGCAGAACTGCGGTGCGATCAAAACACAAAGATGACGGACCATCATTTGGTATTTGCTGAAGATAAGTATAGCCATTTGATACGTTTTTAATTTAAGTATGAACAATTTGGTTACTAGCTTAACAGTCTGCATTCCAGTTATAATTCAATACATTTTTAATCATAAAATGTATAGTAACAATATCCAATATGTACTGAAATTGAAAGAAAACTATGTACCCTCTGACAATGAGTGGTGACTATGGTTTAATTAGATAGCCAGAAACCCAGCAAAAATCCAAAACTGACCCAGCAAAAATCCAGTAACTGACTAGGTGACAAGCTAAATTAAAAAAACCTGCAGCCTACAACCTCCCAATCAGATGCCCATTCTGTGCCGGCAGACCACTAGTATTGTACATTTTCAGGGCAAAACAGTGTTTAAATTAGAAGGAATTTAGTTCTGAATAAATTAATGCATTAAAAAACTCATAGAAAAAGCACTTTCTCACCCGTTTTGTCCACTACAAAGTAAAAAAACTTGGTGAAAAACATTTATGAGAAAAACAAAAATAACATAGTGAAAGAAGAAAACTAGCGGTGCTACAGAATGGCACAGACTTTCCCATATTAGTTTTCTATTTTCTTGTGTCTCGACTGGCTATTCATACTTGCCACATACTCTTGCCAGTTGCCATCCATCACTGCCACACTACATTGTTTGACCTTTTCTTAATTTTTCACTTTCCCAGTCGTAATACGAAATATTAATGTTAGAATATTATAGAACACTACTCAACCTAAATGACGATTTTCTTTGAAAAATTTGGAACCGTATTTAAGAAAATAGCGTTAAAGCACTACGAAAAATGTGAATTTGAAGCTCTTCTTCACCGGAAATTTATGAGTTTTCGAAAAACTTCATTTGAAGCTATTTGAACCACTTTAACTTACCAATACAAAAGTGTTTAAAAAATGGTGAAAATGTGCATATTAATGGTGTGAAAGATGTTTGAAAATAATTACATTTGTGTTATTTTTGCAAAAAATACCCCAAATTGAACTTCATGGCATATTAAAGAGTGTAATTAGCATTATCCATTTCAAAAAGTTTGAAGAAAAAGTTTGGAACTATTTTTGAGAAAATGGCGTTTGAGTGTTTCTGAAAATGCAGAATTTTGAGCTAGTTTTCACAGGAAATTGTTGAGTTTTCGAGAAACTTTGTATGACATTATTTAAAGCAAATGTCCTCGTTAATATAATAATTTCAACAAATTGCCACTAATGTAAATATTAACAAGTCAAAAAAATTTCATTTTGTAATTTTTTAATAAACAAAAGAATAGAGCAACATGACTTTTATGTCATCTCAAAGAATACATTTGGCACTATCCCTACCAAGAGTTTAAAGAAAAAATTTGGACATGATTTTGAAAAACTCTTTTTATTTGAAGGAAAAATCTCTATCTTCAATTTTGTAGTTGGAGGAAGATGCCGAAAAAAATTCAAACGTCTGCAACTTTTGAAAATTTAGAGTTAACCCCTTCATGACCAGTGGGACATTAATGTCTCACTAAACATCTTCCTTGAGAAGTTCGCTGGGATACATATAATCCTCCACTAGTGCATTCTGCAATCTTGTGGAGTTGTGTGTGTACTGCATTCTAATGCTCAGTTACGAGTGATTCCAAAAATTGTGTGATTTATTGTAATTGTTATTGTAAGTGTTCCTTGTTTTGGGCAGTTTTATTTTTTCTGGGTGTTTTATTTTGCTCTAAGGCTTAGTTTTGTTTGTTTTGAATTATTTAGTCAATTATATTGCTGCTAAAATTATTTTGTTTCAAACGTGGGATTACAAGTGATTTTGCGAATTTTATGGCTTGTCGCTGCTTAAAAAAGGTTCACCCATTTGGAAAGTTTTCTTTTTTCCTGTGATTTTTATGTCGTTTTAATATTTCTTTTTCATTATTTAATTCATAATATTACATCCAAAATTAATTTGAAATTTTTCTGTATTTACGACGATGCGTAATTTTCTGTATTTATGCGATGCATATTTTTTGCTGTTACAAGGCAGCAGTAGAATTGTAGCAAAGGGAGAAGACCAGAACAGACACCATGTGCAAAGAATGAAAAGTAACCCATTGTATTGATCCTTCATTTCCATTTTTTTTTAATACACGTAATTATTATTACTTTTTGATTATTGTGTTGTTTATAATTAAAATTCTAGATAAAAAATTTTTTCTTCTCAGAATTATTATGTTCCATCATGCCCCAGTTCAATGGGATAGATGTCTCACTAACAGTTTCTTAAAAACTAAGCATTAACAACAATTTTCAGTAATCAATAATGAAATAGTAACTAAAAAGTAACTTAAATACAAAGTTTTGTTTCAAAATTCCAAAAAAAAAATTAAATCAGTCATGAAAAGGTGAACCCTGAAAATTGGACCTTAATAAGTGTATTTACCTCTATTCTTACAACAAATTTAAAGAAAAAATTTGGAGCAGTTTTTGAGAAAATTTTGAAAATGTCTGGGGAGGGACTTCCCCAAATTTTGAAGAAAGTTTTTCAAAATCTCAAAGCTTTGACTACAGCCATAAGGGCAGGTGTTTCTTCGATTTGGAAAAAATGTACTAGTGATTTAGGCACTAGTGGTGTTCATAGATGGACGGACGGACGTTTACCTTTCAATTGGTTTTTTAGTATCAAGGACATACAATACAAAGATTCTGGCTACACACGTGTTAGGGGATTTTTTCACTTAATACAGCAACTGATTTTATTCTCTTTTTCGTTGTCGGGGCTGGGCAATGAATTTTTTCCTGTTGAAAATTTGCTGTTTTTTCGCGCAGCATTACATAACTCTCCCTACACTACGTATAATGTATGTATACAGGAAAGTAAAAATAACTAAATAAAGGGAAAGAAAAAAGAGGAAGATAAACAGAATTAAAAATGGGAAAAATTTCATTGTACACATAGTATATCATTATGTTACCATGACACATTTGTACACTAGGTTGAACATGCAAGACGACCTTGAATCCATGATCCATTCTCAACTACAAACTCAAACATTAGGTTCAATGAATGATAGTATACTCTACCCTGCACTGTTAACTTCTCCATATACAGTAGTTAATATAAGAATAATCAGGAAGCATTTCTTCCACTTTTATCATAATTGCAACTCATGTCCAATCATTACACATCCATGTTTTCTGTGAATATCGCATAAATTATCAGTAGTGATAGCTGAATTTAGCACTTTAAATATTAAACTAGTAGTGCTAGAGAATGGCACAGACTTTCCCGTATTAGTTTTCTATTTCCATTGGGTCTTCGCTAGCTATTCGGAATTGCCACAAACTCTTTCTTGCCAGCTGTCATCTATTTTTTTGTCATTTTCTTAATTTTTCGGTTTCCTATTGGTAGAACGGAAACATTAATTTTAGAATATTAAAGAACACAAAAACCTAGTCATAAATGGCAATTTTCTTTCAAAAATTATGGGCCATTTAAGAAAATGGTGTTTTAGTGCTACTAAAAATGCAAAATTTGAAGCTCATTTTCACAGAAAATGTTTGAGTTTTCAAAATACTTTATTTGAAATTATTTGAAGCACTTACACTCACAACTATAATCATGTTTATAAATTGCTGGTAATGTGAATATTAAAGATGTGAGAGATCTTTCAAACAAATTTCAATTATGTAATTTTTGAAAAAACCAAAAAATAACTCAAAATAAACTTTACGCTATACTAAAGAGTGAAATTAGCACTATCCATTACAAAATTTTCAAGAAAAAATTTGCAGCCATATACGAGAAAATAGGCGTTTGAGCGTTTCTGAAAATGCGAAATTTTGAGCTCCTTTTCACAGAAAACGGTTGTTTTTTCTAGAAACTTTACTTGACATTATTTAAAGCACATGTACTCGTAAATATAATAATGTGAAAAATCGCCGCTAAATGTAAATATTATCAACGTGAGAAACATGAAAAAATTTACATTTTTGTAATTTTTGAAAAAACCAACCTATAGAGTACTATGGATTTTATGTAATTTGATAGGAGTACATTTAGCACTATCCCTACCAAAAGTTTAAAGAAAAAATTTGGAACCGTTTTTGAGAAAATCTTGTTTTTGTATTTTTTTAAAATTGCACATATTGCTCGCAATATTGCATGAAAACTACTAAAATTTTGAAAAACATTTACATGACTTTTATGAAAGAACTTAATATGTACAACAAATTTTATTTGAAGAAAAAATCTCTATCTTCAATTTTGTAGTTGGAGAAAGACGCCGAAAAAAATTCAAACTTTCACAATTTTCGAAAATTCAGAGTTATCTGTGAAAATCGGACCTATGTCATGTTAATAAGTGTATTTTACTCTATTTTTACAAGAAATTTAAAGAAAAAATTTGGAGCCTTTTTGAGAAAATTTTGAAAATCCCCAGGGGGCTTCATATATAGTACCCCCAAATTTTGACCAATCTTTTTCAAAATCTCAAAGCTTTCTCTGGAACCAGATCGACCAGCGAATATCCACTTTGGAAGAAATCGTACATATGGTTTAGGCGTTAGCAGTGTTCACAGACGGACGTTTTCCTTTCAATTTAGCAACTGGTTTTATTCACTTTTTCGTTTTCACGGCCCGGCAATGAATTTTTTTCCGCCGAAAATTCGCCATATTTTCGCGCAGAATTATATAACTTTCCCTATATTACCTATATCACTTTGTGTATACGTACGTATATGGGAAATTAAAAATCATACTTTGAAAACAAGGCTATAGCATTTTATAGCACAATAAAAATTAAAATTTACCACTTTATAGCATTTGTTGAGAACATTATTGTTAAGGAAGGTCTCAGAGATAAAATTTATTTTGATGCTTTTTAAATTTTCCTATTAAACTCAGGAAAAAAGGGAAACTTATACTTCACCATTTGTGAACTTCAACAAATATTTAAAGAAGTCATTTTAAATCCATAGAATGATTCCTGTCCTGCACAGAACAGGTTTCTGAATAACACTATTGATAGTAGAGGAAAAATATTGTCTAGCCATTTGTAAATACTTGCAAAACAACATTATTTTAAAAGGTCATGTATTTTGTTAATTGAAATCAATTTATGTAAATACCTCATCATGATCATGTAACACAATCAGTGGAAAATTAACTAAGGTCATATTTCAATGTTGGCTTCCTTTAGCCTATTTCTTCTGTCAGTAACAATTAAACGATACTGACTGAAAAAACACATTTTCAAACTGTGTTGTCAACATTGCATCCCTAGTTTGAGAACGAAAATGAAGGAAAAACCATATAATGTAATTTAGCACTTATATCGCAGATTCATGACCATGAAAACCTTCAGAAACATACTAAACCATCAAACATACAATTACTAATTTTCTAAGTATATATTAACATTTCACACTTCAAGCAATTGCTAAAGTCTACCATCTCAAATATTCACTATGTATTTTTATCTAATACAAATTAAATAAGTCTTCCATCTTTCAACACATTTTTTTATTCTTTTAATTTATTTATTTTAAAGAAAAGAGGGTTGAACATCATTTTTCATTATGCAAACCAACTAAATTGACTGTCTTACTAATTTTAAAGGATGTGGAAAAGGATGGTGACAGGTAATAATATCTAAGCCATCAACGAACCAAACATTATTTATTTTGTGCTTGCATAATACATTTCAACAATATACAAGATGTATTCTCTCTTAAGATCACCACAAGATTCTATATAGATGATGGCAAAAACTTTGCAATTCCATGCATAGCCAAACTGTTTATAAAATGACAAAAGAAAGACTGTCACATTCTGCCATAATTTTCAAAAGAAGATAAGACATAATAACATATACATTTAAAACCATTCATTTCATGCATGGAAACTCAATTGGCGATGAGAAAACAAGCTTGCTGCCATAAGAACCTCCCTCAAGAAAGTGCAAAGAAGTTAAGCAGGACAAACACCATCATCTGACAGTATGCACTTCTAGGCTGAGGAAATACACCACTACAACATTCTTAAAATTCTATGCAAAGATACATATCCAGCAACACTGCGACTCCAAAGTGTTTCAGTTTTCTTTTAAATCTGCCTGATTGTGATTGAAGCAAATTTTGAAGCTTAAAAATATACATTAAAAGAATAGAGGAACAGAAATATTCCCTGAGTAACACAATATGGATTGAAGACTATGTTAACAGATTTTCTCCTACCCTGGAGTTTTACACATAACATCCTGAATGATAAGCCATCTAAAAGAAAACTGATCCTTTATTACAATACTTACAAAATATCTAATGCTTTCAATGACCGAAGAACAACATCACTAATTTTAACCACAATGTACACCATATTCAAAAGTGAAAACTATGCATCCGTTCTTTCATTAAGTATACTGCCCTCAACCAGTTATACAATGAACTCAGATTGAATATAGGTACAGGATCCACATACATTATTGACTTATTTTATCTACATCTGTTAATTTTTCTAAGTTTCTTCAAAATAATGGCATAGAAATACAAAGAATGATGGTAACAACCGTGATTGATTAATTTCTAACTCTAATGTCTAATTCAGAACCATTGTTAAATATAAATAACAGGGTGGAATCTGTATTTTCCTACCGTTCTGTTAAATAAAAACAGTATAATGTAATAAATACAGTGGTACTGTATGTGCCATGATCAATGCTGAGTGTGGCACAGCATTTCTTGTGATGCATATCGATAAGGTGAAGAGTCTGCTTAACATTACCTATGGTATATGTATTGCTAACTTTTAACTATCTTTGACATCAGCTGAGAGGTCACCAAATTATGACAGTTTTCACAGGAAATTGAAGGAAATAAAGAATAATTCAATAAATAATATCTATATAAGACAAAATATACATTTATAATAAAATATTAATTGTACTGAGAACAATATTATACCATGTCATGACAAATTAATAATTGTCTTCTTTATTGGTATACAAATCAGAAAATAACGCAAGCTTCTTTCTAAACATGTGAGCAGAATCATGACTATGAAAAACTTGTTTTATCTTTGGAGATACTGGATTTAGGACTGCAGCTTTCTTGAACAGGAACTCTGCAGTATATTTGTTTAAATTCCCTATATTATTTTTTATTTGAGAAAGGAGAAGCTTAAAGCTTGCTCTGCACACTCATTGGGTGTGCAGATACTTACCTACATTTAGGCTGGGTACTAACTGGGAGGTGGCTGGGGGGTAATACCGACAGACCCCAGAACATCACGGAAAGTGACCAGGGTCTTGCGAAGGGTGAGGCAAAAGCCCTTAGATGCAGGGATGAGAGGAAATTCAGGCAATTGCACATTCACTGCACTGGCAATTGCTGCAAAAGAAATAATGAAAATATATTTAATTGTTACAGCACTGTTTTAAATTCACTTTAACATTGCACTTGAAATGTATTTGATTCATAACAAAACACATTCCCTATAACTGGTTTTCAACGAACAACACTACAACATTCAGAAATAAAAATAAATGATTATGTAACAAGATTTTCTAAAAAGTTAAAAGGACAAAGAATGCCTGTTGTCTGACACAATCTGAAATGGTATTCTTATTTTTAAATACAGTAAAATGCCATTAATTTCTTTTGTATTTACATACACTTCACTTTTATACATTGTTGTTATAAGCCCATGCTTAATTCCTATACTTCAATGTTAAATTATTTTATAAATGCATTTAACATTATAATACTACTAATGCTTATAGATCTGTGTTAAAAATCCTGACCGAGTAATAATAACAAAATAATGACATAGATAACCAATAAGCAAGAACAATTACATCATCTTAGAAGAGCCAAAGGAATCTGTGTTCTGTTCCGGTTCTTTACATTTATTGGCACACAAGGCCTAGGAACTGGGGACAAAAACCACAGGGTGCAAAAATGAGTCGAGACACTTGTGTCCCTATATCCCTTACATAATGTTCGCGTGGCTCCTATATGGCTTTGTGTAATGTTTGCCAACATTTCCTGGTATACATCTGTTCTGTTTGTAGGGCATACAAGCTAAAGGGGCTACAACAGCATATATTTTCTCACACTATTTGTAACGAGATCACATTGTGTATCAAAGGAAGGTGGATGTGCAGAAGAATTAAAACATAGGATCTCTCAAGGGAAGGTAGTGACAGGACAGTTGAGTAATGTTTTGTGTGGTCCAAATAAAACAAGTATGATGAAGATAAGAATATACAAATTGCTAGTTGAAAGCATATGAACATGTGGATCAGAAGTTTGAATTCTAAGTCAGAGCAAAGAGAAAAATAAAAATCAATGGAAATAAACTATTGGAGAAGCTGTTGTGGCCTCACATTACTGGATAAAGTATCCAATGATGACAAAAAATCAAATGGGTGTTGATATCGATATAACTGACATAGTTGATGCTACACGATTGAGCTGGTATGATCATATCCAATAAAGACGGAAAATCAATAGCCTAAGAAAATTTTTAAATGGTTAGCTCAAAGAAACAGGAAGCATAACAGACCAAAAACAACTTGTGTTGATCAGTCAGATGGACAGTTAGATATTTTGTCCTTAATCAATTATTCGGTACCAAGGACCTACAAAATGTGTATTCTGACTACATAACGTATTCAAAGAAGTAATTTACTACATGCAGGAGCAAGATTTATTCACTTTTTCATTTCCAGGGCCCATCCACTAGAGTTTTTTTTAAGTTGAAAAATTGCTGATATTTGCCACACAATTATAATACTTTCTCTTTAGTACTTACATACTAAGGCAAGAAAGTAATACTTAGGAATCAAGTAATATGGGTGATTAAGGGACAGCTGTCTCATTTTGAGGGGGGATTTATGCTTTAGGAGCAGAGAAAAGCAAACAGCTAACCCAAAGTGACAATTTCTTTCTTGCGATTGTCTATGAATTGACAATAATAAATGCTATTAGTATAAATGACCCCTAATTATAAAATACCCCTAAATTATGCTAATCAGCCTGTTCTTTGTATTAAATCAGTGGTCCACAAATCTGCGCAGTGGAATGAAGGTGCCATGTCATGACAATTGCTATTTTTGCTTTCCAGCTTTCTTCAGTGTTGAAAGCAACAGTGAGCACACACATGCAACACAGTACCTTAGATCAGATTCTGGGCACTGTTCCATGTTCTACACACAGACTCAGCTTTGCATCAAGTGACAATCTTCAGGAGTCTTGTTCAAAACACACACACACACACACAACAACAAACAAACTACCATCCACCAAGTCGTTTTGTACATTTTAGCACTTGCTCTTTGTTGCAATATGTGTAAAGCAGCCCTTTGTCACCATATTGTAAGAATTATGGAAAAACTTTTATTTTGGAGAGCTGTGAAATTGACTGTCATCCCATGCTAGTCCCCACCTCTTTAACAGTGTTGTGTGGGCTGAATCTTGTGACACAACTGCAAAGGCCATGTTTGCTGACCACTGTGTAAAACTATTATGTTTATACATTTTTGTACTACCAATAACAAATTTTTGATATGATTTGATTTTTGATATGATTAAACCTACTTATCAAAATAACACAACAATAACATTACACTTGGCACTCCGTAACAGTAACAGTAGTTCATGTTGCCACTGAATCAACCTTCATTCCACTGATCTCGAACAGAAGTGAAAAAATGTTCTTATGACAAGGGAATGAATTGATGTTTAATTTTATGAGTAATTTCACCCCTTGACTGCTCTAGACATATTGATACACAAAATATTTCTGTGCACAGTGGCCTCTGGATGTGTTCTTATACTCAGGCAGGATGTCGCTAGGAGCCTCTGGACGTATTTGTACACGCAGATATACTTTCGGCTATTGCTAGAACCAACTGATTTCTGAGATGTCTTGTGTAGTATTTATGTGTACTTTTGCATACTATGCTAAAATTTCGATGTATCTGCAGTTGTTAGGGTGTGCTGGTATTGCATTGTTTATTAATTTGAAGTCTTGCTAGTGAATGCATGTCAGAACGATATGGGTGTTTGGTTAAGTGCTCCCTCTGCAAGAACAACCCAAGTTTCAAAGTCTGCAAGCACCTCTAGAGAGTGACTCATTGAGAAATAACATCCTTTGAGGGCTGCACTGCGAAAGTAAATTTATGGCTGCTTTGACATTCTTCAACTGCTATTTTTTGGAACCCTGTGAAATGCTGGGACTCTTGTACCATTAGACTTCCTCTCGCTTAAATATTTGACCTAGCTCTTCCTTTTGGTTTATTCATAGGATAGCGGCTTTTTTTAACACAGTTGATACTGAGGGTTACGCCATGTGGTTAACTCCTGTACAGTGGGCAATATAGCCATTATTCAAAACATTTTATAATAAATAGTAGTGTACACATCAGTCTGAATCTGAAAACATCTTGTAGTATTCCTCTTTAAGTCTATATGAATTGTATTGTCATTTGATTGTAAAACAATAGTGAGAATGGAATTAAAGAAACACGTGATTTCAACCTTTTCTTTTGCAGAAAGCAACAATGTTACAAAGGGGAGAAAAGGAGTAACGTCAGCCGAAAACAATACTGATTCAATATAATTATATTTTGTTGAAATTTAGAAATAGTTACATTTGCAAATCTATTTATTTCTCTCTTTATTTTTAGAAATATACAGTGGTCAAAAACTGAAAAAAATTATTTTCATTGTTCAAACTAGTCAACATCCCAGAAAGAAAATCATCCTTATAAGAAGAATAACAGTACTGTGCACTCCTCGCGAGCAAGCTGGAAATGCTTAGCACAGCCTGGGAAGTTTACGCTGGCAAGTTCAGCTCACAGCGCATCCCACAATGAGAAGCAAGATGCAAGCAGTGTGACACATCGTTGGTGGGCGAGTACCAGTTTAAGGGTTAAAAGATAAAAAATACAGATACTTTGTTTTTGACCTTAAAACTGACTTACCTTCACCGTGAAGTTCCCTAAAACTTGTGGGAGTTGTAGGAGTTACAGGGTGGTTGTTGTTGTATCGTTCAGAGATCTCCAGCCATGTGTCTAAGCGATGCAGTAATCTGCAAATGAAAAAAAAGTGTCAATAAAAGTTAAATCAGTTATTTAAAACAGATATACAAAGAAAGACCTCAGGGCAATAACAATCTATGCCACAATACGTAAGTTTTGAGATAAATGCAGGTAAAGGTTTAGACATTGCGTTCTACACATAGGGATAAAGAACATTCATTTATAAATTACACTGTCATCTTGGGTGGAATTTTTAAAATAAAAACCCAACATCTAGATACATCTATGGGGCATTGAAATACACTAGTATCTCAAATGTGGCATAGCATGTTATAGCTCCAAGGTCTTCAAATTATGCTTGGAATTTACATAATAAACCATGGAATGTGTTTAAATGTCATATTATTGGAATGTAGACCAATTCCCTATTCGGCAATTGCATCACAATTACTTACAGAACCAATCATTGGTTTCCAAACATTTGCTTTATTCAAGGCTGCACTGCTTGTGGAATCTACAAACTTTATAGAATCAATGAAGACTGAATCTGCATACAAAGTTTCATGCAATTGTCCCTCAGACATCTAGTGTTTGTTGATGGAACTCCATTATGTGATTTGAACAGACTATTTTCTTCAGAGCAGGCATTTTTATACACCCAAGATAACTGATCACAAACTTCCATATTTACCAAACTACCTTGATTTTCAAGAGGCCTTCTGAGAATACAATACTATTTTTTTACAAATTCCTGCAACTTAATCAAAATGAAATCACAAATTGTCTAAATGACTAGAAAATTGTCTTTAAGAGAATCCTTTTGTCTCGGGTATCACTATTTTCTTTTTTTCCTTAAAATTATTGTTTTTGTTACTACTGTTTTTGTCTTGTCATGAATCATTGTTTCTTTCTTGTCCTCTGCCCCTTGTAGCTCATTCTCTGACTTTTAGTGCCTTTCCCAGTCCTGAAAGTTTTGTATTCAATTTGCATTCGGCACCCCCTAGAAACATTTCTTGCTGTATCACAAGATTTTCTTCTTGACCTACTTTTATTCATGGGCTTTGATTTTAACAGTTTGTTCACATTCTTTAACAAAATATACTTGAAATTCACATTGCTTAATGTTCATGTGATTGAGTTGTGAACGGGGAACATGTCCATTCATTTGTTTTGCAGATAATGTGGGAGATAGCGGCAAGTTTAGAAGTTTGGGAAGTTTTTTCTAAGATCATATTTTTTTAACCATCATTTTCTGTCATTGAATGTACAATGAACTTCTATTAATGTGAATTTTTTCATTTCCATCTTTTGAAAATTGCAGAAGACTCGCCGGGTGACGAACTGCAAGTATGCACAGCCTCCTCTATGATCATGAAACGGTATCTTGGCTGATTTTTATACATTTTCACATTGCGTTTCAGTTACTGCACTTTCATTTGAAATTCTCTGCATCAAATCCTTGGTGGATGTCCTGAATACACACATGCAGTGCTTGATTTATAAATTATAAGTCCCAGGACACAAAATTAATAATCAATTTAATAGAAATAATTATATATTAAAACATTTAATAATATAAATTAGGCTCATCATGTTTTCGCTCCACAGAGCCAAATTGCTCCTGCCTCTCAGCGGGGGCATCCGGGGCCCAGCGGGAGCACTATGAAAAATTTCAAGTGTCAAACGCCGGGGTACAAGAAATTCAATGGTGGTGCTTATCACTCCATACTTAACGTGATTTTGTTCATAGACACTTGTGTTCTGTTAACAAGCACAAATATCAAAACAGCTATTACAATTGTCTGCGGATAGTTTTTGTCATCTCTATTAACATTAAATAAAAATAATTAAACAAATCATTTGATCAAGGAAAGAATTTCAGCAAATACCTTTGAGAAAGCATGCGACAGTAACAATTACTGAATGCTGAATCGTCAGAACTAATGTAAATATTTTTATGCAGAGTTAAAATACAAATAAACTACCAAAAAGTACATAATAATGCTCTAACGAGATCTTACATATTAACCCGAGAGAGGTGGCGTGGGGTCCCTTGTGACCTCACGTATCTTTGCTTAGCTGCAGTTGCCTCATTTTGAGAGTCAGAAGCTTTACATTTCACATTCCTTTCATAACATTCTTTAGCTTTTGTTTGAAAGATATAAGCCCCTCGCGACAGCACAAGGGGTTCCTGGAAGAGTGATAACAGTCGACCCATCGTGCACAATGATCTGTCTGACCCCACGCCACCACTTCCGTCGGCAGGGCGAAGAGCTTGCAGCAGTGCTTCACTTGTGCTGGTACATTGATAGAATGTGTTAGCGTGAAGTGTATTGTTTATTTATTTGACATTATGAATAATTTGAGGAAAACTAAAGTTAGTTAAGTTAGTTAGTTAGTTAATGCCTTATTTTACGTGGCGAGACTCGGGCCATCAGGCCCGCTCTTCCGTCTGACCACGCAAATTTCGCTAGGCTCCTTTCACCTAGCGGAGAAAGAAGGTATTATCTCGGGCGATGAAACAGGCGATTTGAATTTAGCTCAGAGGCATCATTTAGGCTTGAGGATCTTTTATATGCAAGTAAATCTACTAACATGGGCCAGCCGGCTTTACTTCCCCTCCGCGGAAGGCATACGAAGGATTTTTTCGCCCTTAAAAATCCACGGCTTCGATTGGGTTTGAACCCGCGAACTTGGGTATGACAGTCCGGCACGCTAACCGTCACACCATCGAATCCGCAAACTAAACCGCAGGAAAACTAAACTTTTTGTGCTAAATGCAGAAATCAAGTTTGTAAATCATCGCGATGTTTTGTGTAAACAATGTAGTGAGATGAGTAATAAATTGACATGCAACATGTTCCTTTCCAAATTTTAGATGCAATAATTCATTTTTAAATATTAGTGACATCAATACAAACATCTTAATTTTCGTACTTTTTCTAAGTTGTATTGTTTGACTTAGAACCATTTTCAATTAATTGTTTACTTATTTTTGTGTGAAAATGTTAGAAAATGAAACTTTA
The DNA here is from genome assembly GCA_031308135.1 of Acheta domesticus. Classification (NCBI taxonomy): domain Eukaryota; kingdom Metazoa; phylum Arthropoda; class Insecta; order Orthoptera; family Gryllidae; genus Acheta; species Acheta domesticus. Next base: position 43,753,513 of record JAHLJT010004567.1, on the reverse strand, counting down.
TTGAATTTTCTGATAACTTTGTCATTGAAATATTCAGAAAAATTTAAATGGGATCACTACATAAAATTAAAGATAAATGATAATTTTGTCCTTTTATTTTTTTTCAATTCCTCATTTGCATGTTGGTTTATAATAGTGCATTATGTTAATACTACCTTACAAATGATTGATCATTGTTAAAATAACTAATTTCACACTTATTTGTTGCTAAATATAATATTATAAAGAAATAACTTAAAGGGGTCAAAAAGGACCCCAGGCCACCTCTAATGTAAATACGGAAACCGCCACCTCTCCAGGGTTAACTCTTTCTACATTTCTGGAACCATTTTTCTCGCTCAATGCATTCAATATTTGGCCCAAATGATTGAGCGCAATTTAACCTTGGGACATTTGTCAAGTTCTGATCTGTGAGAGAGCTTCTCAGTCTCTATTTACAAATTTTCATACTTTTATAAGCTTTTGGAGCTTAGGAAACTGTCTCTGGGGAATTTTTTTGTAGATCTTCCTTGTGCTGGAATTTGTCTTTCAAATCTGTATCATTTTGTAGATCTAATATTTCCAATTGTAAATCACGATTTACACTGTCAATGTTGTAAATGGTTGAGCAAAAGCTTTGATATCCGATTCCATATCACAAATTTCATGAAATCTATTTTCAAGATATACGTTCTTCATTGGTGTACTTGTCATATTCTGCTGGATGATTCCCCATGTAATGATGCGATTATACTCTAACATGATTAAAAATTTTATGACAAACCAAACATTTTATATTATCAGCTGTTGTTAGAAACAATAGTTATTTGCCTTTTAAAAATTTTACTTTTAAAAATTATCAGATTTTATTATGAGAGTCGCTGGCTTCCTTCTCCATGACAACACATTTTCTCACATGTATCTCCTTCTATTTGATCCTTCTCTCATAGTGTTGTCCTGTTGCGTTTTTAGGCCCCTCTGAAAGTTTTACATGTTTAATTTGTGTTCTTATTCTTTCATCTGATGGCACCTACAACATTCCCTTCCGGGTCAGAAGATTTTCATCCCATCTCACTCTCATTCATGGCCTCTGATTTTTAACAGTTCCTTTAGCAAAATATACTTGGCATTCAAAACATTTAATGTTCATGAAAATAAACTGATATTTAGAAAGTGATAATTTTTCATTAGAGTTATTTGCTAATCTAGCCATACGTTTTAAAGGCTAATAAAAATAAAGATTTGGTCTTGCTGTGGAAGTTTCAAAGACAATATTTTTTTATCATCCTTTTCTATTGTTGAATGTAGAATGAAAATTTCTATCAATGTGGACTTTTCCATTTCGGTCTCTTGCAAAATGTGAATTTGCAGTTGCCAGGCATGGAACCAAGAACTTGCGACCTCGTCAATCGGCATAGAACAAAATCTCGGCAACGATTTTAATTAATTTTCATGTTGTGTTTCCTTTGAAACAGTGCTGCTCATTTGGGATTCCTGTTTTACTGACCCATTGACAAATATTGGTCTGAACTGCTCAACAAATCCACAGTGGATACCAAGAATGTGCCCGTGAATATAATTAGGTATTTCAGATATACATGATATTTTTATCTTTTCAGCTTATTATTATGTTAATGTTTACAAGTTTTGTGAGAAGGAAAGGCAACGTAAAAACATAAATCCTAACCAACTAGGCTTATCTGTGAATATAAGACTACCACGTATTTTTAATGAGATATTTAGGAAAACACCTAGTCTTATACTTGGGTAAGTACAGTAAACACACAAAAAAAACTTTCACACTCGCACTCCCCAAATGTTTACCAATAAAATGATTCCATGAATGCAGTACTCTACATATACAAGAAAGTAATAAGGACTCATTAAGAGTTCAACTTACCTGCCAGAATTTTCACGAAAATGTTCAAGGATTTCTTCCTTAAACACACCAGGTGGTTGCAATATGAGCTTTGTCATTGCTTGCACTAGTTTCAGAACTGCCATTTCATTGTACATTCTAGAATTTTCTTTTCCTTGTTGAGATCCTTTTTGTTTCTCATAGCCAGCTTCATTAAAGTATGGTTCACTCACAAGAATTAAACCTAGAAAATGTAAATTAAATTATTGGTTTGAAATGTCTATTTGAAATCTTTTAAACTCAAATACTATTAATTTACCTATCTGTTGTTATTCAACATTTTTTTTCTCTTGTTAGAATTTATAGTGATTATATGATTACTAACAAATAGAGACAAAATTACAAAACATTTCATAATCTGACATTTAGTCCATAGATACTAAATAAAAAGTGTATGTTTCACATTTAGGCACAAAAACTACTCAAACCGATTTCGCTAAAATTTTCACACTTTGTGTTTTTTGTCAGGAGCATTTTAAGAGTGGTACGAATGAAATCAGACTTGAAGGGGGACTGTTTCTACAAAGTTAATTGATGAGGTGGGCTCTATACCCTTCCTGAAGAACCTTGCTTGAAGTGTGATCTACGAATATCTTTTTGAACTATGTGACTCGCTTTAACTCATAATATCGAATGACATTGAAGTTGCGATCTACAAAAAAAGTTTGAACCAAATGCTGGTGGAGCACGACATTATTCAGATATCTGAGTTTTAAGTGTAGGTAATATAGCCAAACGTAGTTAATACATAGTTAATCTCCACTGAATAAATTGATTTTGAACTTGAATTGTAGTTATTTAACACACTGCAATAGTGAAGCATTGCTATGTCCACTAGTATGTAAATAAAAATTCTACTACCAATCATACAGATAAATTTACAATAAAATTTGCTACTACTATCACCTTTCAAACATATAATTACAGCTGAAAGTTTGGTACCTTGTATGGAAACAATAACTTGCAACAGATTTGAGTTGGAAGTCCATACTTCAGTTCCTTTGCCACTCCACGTGCCCAGAAGACTGACACATACTTTTCCATCTTCATAAAGATTAGGATTTAGACGGTCACTACAATAGCTGATATAATGGCAAAGAGGAGGAGCTTTCGGGTAATCAGCTGACAGTTGGAAGTCAAAGAAGAACAAGCCATCTTCATAAGGAGTTTTCTCTGGCCCTCGAATCATCACAGAATACAGATCCTGCAGAAACAAAGGATTATAAAATATAGCACATACCATCAATACAGATTTTTTACAATAACTTTATGCAAACAACACTCCCATTTTCCATTTAAGATGGTACATTTGTGCCAGTCAGTAGTCAAACACTTGACCATTTATTAAAGCCTACAGATAAACAATAGCTGTTTGTAAACGTGAACAGAACATTTAAATAATTATTTGTAAATAGTTAAAAGAGAAGTACTGAATAATTACTCTAGAAAAACAATGTTTACTAATAAATTTAGTCCCTCGCACGACGTTTTATTTACAGAAGTCAGCAATACCTAATATAGGTCAGGTAAACTTCAGCACCTGCACTTTTCTCCCTTTCTGCATTGAATTTTAGTCCACATTGTTTACATTGAAAGTGAATTTTCATCAAATAGTTAGTAGTTGTGTAACATACAAAATCTCTACATTAGAGTAGTTTTATCTCGGACCCCAAGAGAAACAGTGGTGACAATAGCATGATTTGTACAGCACATCTCCTATGTCAAAAGCCTATACTTCCAGTTGCGATGAATTCCGCAGCAGTTTTTTATCAATTACTCCTCAGAATGCTTGGTGAGGTATATTACATTTAATACTATCTGATTCCTAAAACAATTTACTACTTATTTAACAAAAGAAAAAAGTACTTTCAACATATAACTTCTTCAGTAGGGAAAGTTATGTAAACCTGTGCGAAAAAACTATTTTCAGCAGAAAAAAATTCATTGCCAGGTCCTGATAATGAAAACGTGAATAAATCCAGTTGCTAAATAAAGAAGAAGAAGAAAAGAAAAAAAAGAAAATTTCCAATACGTGGTGTAGGCAGAACCCGATACCAAAAAAACCAATTTTGACAGGAAAACGTCCTTCTGTTCATCTGTATAGTGTATGTGAACAACACTAGCATCTAAATCATACATATGACTTTTTCCAAATTGAATAAATCCCTGTCCATCTGGCCTGAGTCAAAGCTCTGCGATTTTGAATAACCTCATTTTTGGCAGTACATTACATGAAGACCCCTGGACATTTCCAAAAGTTTCTCAAAAACGGCTCCAAATTTTTTCTTTAAAAATCTTTTAAGAATAGGGTCAAATAAATTTTTAAAGGTGGCATAGGTCCGATTTTCACGGTTAACTCTGAATTTTTGAAAATTGCAACAGTGAATTTTTTCGGCATCTTCCTTCAACTTCAAAACTGAATATAGAGATTCTTCCTTCCAATAAAATTTGTTCTTCATAGTGAGTTCTTTCATTATGGTCATGTACATTTTTTTGATAATTTTAGTAGTTTTCACGCAATATTGCATGCAATATATGAAATTTAAAAAAATAACAAAAACAAGATTTTCTCAAAACCAGCTCCAAATTTTTTCTTTAAACTTTTGGTAGGGATAGTGCTAAATGTACTCCATAAGATGACATTAATGCCACATTGCTCTATTCTTTTGTTTTTGTAAATGTTACAAAAATGTAATTTTTTTTATTGTCTCCCATGTCAGTAATATTTACATTAGAGGCGATTTGTTCATATTATTATATTTATACGTACATGAGCTTTAAATAATGTTAAATAAAGTTTCTCGAAAGTTTTTTGAAAACTCAAGGGTCCATTTCTGTGATAAGGAGCTTCAAATTTCCCAATTTATAGTAGTGCTTAAGTGCCATTTTCTTAAAAATGGCGCCAAATTTATCAAAGAAGATTGCCACTTAGGACGAGGTTTTACTGTTCTTTAATATTCTTAACATATTTCCATTCTATTAGGAAAGCGAAAAATTAAGAAAATGTCAAACAACTGTAGTTTGGGCAGCGATAGATGGCAGCTGGCAAGAGTATGTTTCGAGTTTGAATAGCTAGCCGAAACCAAAGGAAATAGAAAACTAATATGGGAAAGTCTGACCTATTCTGTAGCACCACTACTTTCTTACCATCCTGAAGAACAGAGATTTTGCTTTCGTTTAGAGTACTTTTTGGGGGTACTTTTGGGGGTCGATCTAATGAACACATTACCTTAATAGAAAAATATACTAATGAAGTTGCAAACATACCATTCGATCCTCAAAACCTTTGACCCATATGCCTTCCGGCAATGATCCTCGAAGAAGTTTCAGTTCTTTTCTGATTGTTCTGAAAAAGTTTGGAGGATCTGTGGGTTGGAACATTGTTAATTTAAATTTATGACTATTTGGAGCAGAATCCATAATTGAAAATCCTGAAACAGAAGAACAAATGAATAAACAGGTTATTTTATTAAGCTGTCTCTTATGCCAGAATTCTTAAACACTTTTTAAATTAAAACAGGGTCATGGCACTTGCTATGAATCAACCAAAGTTTACAATGCTAAAGAACTTTTCTTTGATTACATTTTCTTTAAAGAATGGAATTAAATTATGTTAAAACTGACATCACTTATTAGACACTAATGTATGAAATTTATTCAAGAGAAGATTACTCAGGGCTTTTACAGAAATAAGGATTAATACACCATTAATTTATAAATACAAATAAACATGAATATACATTATGACCTGGATTTTATTAAAATTTTAATTCTAATTTTACTCTCTCTAGAATAAAATTCGTAATGTTTCAATTCACAGAAAGTAATTCCATTACTGGATACTGCAAGCAACCAGTTTCTCTGAATATTACTATAGTTACTGTGGGACAGTCTTCACATTACTCGAAGCTTCACATACAATCTATCCTTCAAGTTTTCAGGAAAGTAATAGTCCAAGAATCAGAAAATATTTTGTTGTATGCAACTACGATGACTGGTATTTCTTGTTTCCACACCCTTTTGATATTGATTCACATGGCAAAATAAAATATATGGTCATGAAATGTAATGAATTTTTAAACTAAGAGGTAACTTAAAGAGCTCAAAAGGAAAAATAAGTAATGAGCATAGTGTAAGGAATGTTGAAACAAACTGTTATACATTCATTTCAACATTACATATTGATTTAAAAAGTTGAGCTGGCTATCTAGCAATTTGGTTAATGCCAAAGGAAATTGTGCTCTCTTAAGAAAGTTTGATGTTGCATAATTTCATTTTCATTCCTTGTGAATAATTCTGCAACTTAAATGCATCTTTCGTATTGATTAACTACAAAAATGTATTAATAACAAGGAAGAGGATACTTATTTGAAAAAAAATGTTATCTATATGTGCCAAAACAGCTTTATTTGTAGGTACAGGATGCTGCACACTAAATATTTTATAACAGTGATTTCTAAATGGAAGTTACTTTGGCATACTTTTTAATTTCTTTTGTGATGCTTCTTAGGAGCTAATTTACTAAAAGTACTAATTCCTTGGAAGTATACACAATGCCAAACATATGCATTCCAACTTGGTATTTTTAAGCTAAACACCAGCATCAACATAACTGTGATGGTGAAGATACCACTTTAGTACTGAGTGCTGATGGATGGGAGGTCCATGGTTTTGATCTTGCATACAGGCCAGAAATTTGATGCACGTGTTTAACATGAATGAATTTGCCTAAAACAAGTGATGCCTGCTCCTAAGTTGCTTGCTTTGATCTGTGGTTTCCCTGATCACTTCAAAGTGAATTTCAAAACAGCATCCTACACAAATAAGCCACAGACTATGCATGATCTTTCCTTCTTTTCTCTCAATCTCAACAAGGATGAAAGGAGTATGTTCTTCATTTTTTCCCTTTGTAATGGGTGCAGAACTGACAGATGAGGTTTTTACCTTTTGATGGGATTCTTATACAAGAACTGATCAGACAAGCTCTCAGCCTCATCCATAGATCACAGAACTACTCACGTGATTTTGCCAAGTAGGCATAATTTTTGTAAGGCTCCATGTTAAATTGCAAGTAATCCATCCAACAGTTCACTGTAGGTAGCTATCCAAATAAGGTACAGAGTATGTATTCATGGAAATGCAGAAAATTTAGTACTGAGCTTTGAAGAAGTTCTTTGTAATAGGAATTTAGTGCTGATCAACTTCATCGGGCATGGTCTTCGCAATAAACCTTGTCAGAAAACATTCACTCCATAATCAGCTTGCCAAACACACCTTTACCAAACCTCAGCAGGGTCCTGACCAAGACCCATCTCCACCCACATCTCCTAGTTATCTTCCATCCTCCGGGACCCTTTGACCCGATTACCTCATCCCTTTAACCTAATCTTTATACTACCTCTCCCATTATTCATGCCTCTACATCTGTTGCCCCACATGCCTCACCCCATTACCATAGGGACACCATAGGGACACAATCCTTTGACCACACACGTGAGGTACAAAAGGAAATAAATAAATAGCAACTACAGACAGTTGTAGCAGAAAAATATCCATGAACACGCCGAAAATAAAACTGAATTTTTCAAAGCAGCATTATAGTATCATCCAAGTCAAATAGATGTTTTTTGCTTTACAGAAAAATGGTGATCTCATAATGAACTAAATGCATTCCAAATTTGTATTTTTTATCATGTAGGATCATATTGTAGAGAAAGGGAATCAAATGAGGGCCCTGCAAGAGAAAAGTAAACATTTCACCTGAAAAGTAATACTTGGATCACACTAGGAATTAAAATATTGTGTAAAAGCAAACTGCATGCTTTGCTTTCTTTCTAAACATCATAACTTATCAGCCAGTTCTACTTCCCAAAATGTAAAGCCATATAAGGAAGGTAATAGTACAAGTAAAAATTATAAAAGATAATCAGGATGCTTGGAAAGCTAGTAAGAAAACTTCAGCAATGTGGAATATCATAAAAAATATGATCGATTCTTTATAGAGAATGTTGTTTTAAATAAAAATGTGAGAAGTAAGTAATCTGGTAAAAGTTGCAAATCTCTTCCATGAACTCTTTTCTAGAATTGAGGTTCATCTCACAAAGGGAATAAAATCACAAAATTCAACATCATACCTTTCCAAAAAATGTTCGACACAATGTTTATTGCTGAATATTCTTCCAGTGAAATCCTCAGAATAGTCAATGAACTAAAAAATAAGTATTTGCCTAGTTTGGATGAATTACCAGATTATTTATTAAAAATTGATGCACCTGACTTCATACACCCATTAACGCACGTTTTCAAAGATCCTTTGCATACAGAATATTTCCAGATTATTTTCAAAACAGTGAGACGAGATGGATAGTAATTATGTGCTGCTAGATAATAATATTTTGGAAAATGTTACTACCGTATGCAACATGGGAGTAATTATAGATAATAAACTGACTTTTGATAACCATGTTAATTTTATTATTAAAAACTCATTGAAGGCGTTTCGATTTGTAAAAAGAAATACCACAAAATTTAAATCTATTAAAACTAAAAAACTATTATATCATTTTTAGTTAAAACCAAATTGATGTTATTGTTCAGTAGTTTGGTCTCCTCATACAAATTTAAAAAATATAAAAGAATTTGAACAAAATACAACATATTTTCTTTACTTATGCAGCATTTCCACCACATTTAACAAACCCAAAATACTCTCATGATTATTCTGAAATTACAAATCTACTTAAAATACCTTCATTGAAGTCAGCACGTGATACAAATGACCTTATTTTTGTCTACAAATTGCTGTCAGGTGGAATAAACTGTGTTCGGGTTGAATGATTGTTTCGAAACTTATACATTATTAGATCTTCTGTTATACAAAGTATTATAACATACTTGAAGGAATTTAATTGTCAAACTATTTTTATGTATTCTTCTGCCATACCACATCTTGCTAGAAGTGTTAATAAATTTTAGTGTAGAGAAGATTTACAAACTTGAATTGCTTTTTACTGGATTATTACACCACATTATTACGAACATAATTGAAGACTACTTGACTAATGATGAGCATTTATTATGGATCTGTTTTGTATTAACTACTTTTTACTTTCCCGTATACGTACGTATACACAGAGTGATATACGTAATATAGGGAAAGTTATGTAATGCTGCGCCAAAAAATGGCCAATTTTCGGCAGAAAAAAATTCATTGCCCGGCCATGGTAACGAAAAAGTGGATAAAACCAAATGCTAAAATAAGGAAAAAAAATCCCTAACACTGTGGTGTAGCCAGAAATCCTATTTTGTGGGTCCTTGATATCGAAAAACCAATAGAAGGGAAAACGTCCGTCTGTGAACATTGCTAGTGCGTAAACCATACACACGATTTCTTCCAAAATGGATATTCCCTGATCGATCTGGTTCTAGTCGATGCTTTGAAATTTTGAAAAAGATTCTTCAAAATTTGGGGGTACTTCACATGAAGCCCCCCAGACATTTTCAAAATTTTCTCAAAAACGGCTCCAAATTTTTTCTTTAAATTTCTTGTACGAATACAGTAAAATACACTTATTAACATGGCATAGGTCCGATTTTCACGGTTAACTCTGAATTTTCGAAAATTGTGAAAGTTTGAATTTTTTTTGGCGTCTTTCTCCAACCACAAAATTGAAGATAGAGATTTTTCCTTCAAATAAAATGTGTTCTCCAAATTGAGTTTTTTGTTGAAGGTCATGTACATTCTTTTGAAAATTTTAGTAGTTTTCGCGCAATATGTGCAATTTTTAAAAATTGCAAAACTAGATTTTCTCAAAAACAGCTCCACATTTTTTCTTTAACTTTTGGTAGGGATAGTGCTAAATGTACCCTATGAGATAACATAAACGCCATATTGCTCTATTCTTTTGTTTTTTCAAAAATTGCAAAATTGTAATGTTTTTGACTTGTCTCTCACGTCGTTAATATATATATTAACAATACACTAGCGGTGAATTGTTCACATTATTATATTTACGAGTACATGTGCTTTAAATAATGTCAAGTCAAGTTTATCGAAAACACAACCATTTTCTGTGAAAACTAGCTGAAATTTCTGCATTTTCAGAAACGCTCAAACGCCATTTTCTCATAAACGGCTAAAAAAAAATTCTTCAAACTTTTCGATCGGATAGTGCTAATGGCACTCTTTAATATGAAGCAAAGTTTATTTTGGTTTATTTTTTTGTTTTTTCAAAAATCACATAATTGTAATTTTTTTAAAACAGCGCATAATTTTTAAAAGAAAATTGCCATTTAGGACTAAGTTTTTGTGTTCTTTAATATTCTAAAATTAATATTACCTTTCTACCAAAAGGAAACCGAAAAATTAAGAAAATGACAAAAAATGTACTTTTGGTGGTGATAGATGGCAGCTGGCAAGAAAGAGTATGTGGCAATTCCGAATAGCTAGCGAAGACCGAAGGAAATAGGAAACTAATACAGGGAAAATCTGTGCCATTCTGTAGCATCACTAGTTCTATTTTATACCTATTTTTTATTGGCTTCTTTTATATTATGTATTCAGCAGTAGACTCAGGATTGTAATTTTATCAAAATACCAAGTTCTATTTACTGTGTTAGGCCGAAGAGCCTATTGCAAAATTCTATTAAAAAACAGCCAAAATTATGCAACTTTTCAAAACAAAAAAAAAATCAATATTATTGGCCAATTTCTCTTTTTTTGGTTTTCTCAAAAATATAGAGGCTTTTCTATATGCAAATGGAAAATTTTCTACGGGAACTGCTTTTTATGCTTTGTCACTTAACCAAAATGAAACACCTTTTGGAATATTTTAGATCTTTTGAAAGCTTTCAAATTCATATGTGGCCATCACAACAACCAACATGGATGTCTGAATAATAAACACTAATATCATCAAAACAGTGCATGATAAGTTTTCGAAGATCTGTTAAAGCAAAGGTGCTTAAATTAATGAGACAGTAGAAATTCCAAATAAATCCACCTGCCATACATTGAATGAGTTGCACATGAAAAGCATTGTGCAAGATGAATGCTGTGTCTGCTTGTGGCAATCACATGCAACTTCCTGACCAGGACCTCCTTTTGGAGAATAAGAACGACTTTCTGGGTCACTATGTGGCAATAATTTTAAATATAGATTTGCCATTTCACATCTGAATAAAAAATCAATGTCCAAAGAGTGGACAGATGTTGGTTCCTCAGCTCCAAAAAGGACAAAGGCTTTGGCAGAAAAGGTTAAGGCATTCGTTTTCAGATGCAAAAGAAAGCCTCTTAATTCATTATCTTGAAAAAAGTAAAACAGAAACCAGGGAATATAATTATAGATGTCTAACAAAAGCAGGTGATCCACTTCATAGAAAGCAACCGGGCTTTCAGAAGAAAGAAAAAAAAGTCTTCTTCACCAATTACAATTCCTCTGCTCTCAAAATAGTTTTGGTGACAGGAAAATTGAGGGCAACATGAAGCAAATTCATCACACTCCATTGATTCCTATGACTCTAACTAACACCTTCATCAAACTCAAAAGTTTTCCTCACTGTTCACCATTTGCTATCCAATAGAAATGCTGTTACAACTGTAGTTGAACACTACAGAGAAGGGATAACAGTACTGTCACATCACAGACAAATGTATTAATATGACTAGAAATTATGTTGAAAAATAAAACTACTTTGGAGAACATACATTTTTATTTTAACTTTCAGGCTGAGAACTTTTCAGACCACTTTCATTTGCTTGTTTAAAAAGCAAATCAGTGCATGCAGAGCAAGATTCAAATATAAAACAAGACTGCAAAATGTTACTTTTAGTAGTCGAATTGTGAACTATACTGTGATTTTCGTAACTTTGTCCATCACAGGAATCTACTGTTTCCCTGCCATCCAATCGGGAGCTTATATTTCGCAACCGTGATGTCACTATGATGACGTTCAAGCTCCCTATTGGATGAAACCGTGAACAGCTGATTCCTGTCAGGGACAAAGTTACAAAAATCACAGAATATGACCATTGTTTATTTAATGTTACTTATGATATACAATATGAGAGGATAATAAACATGAGCCAGCTGATTGATTAGTGATTCCGAGCACATCAACTGCTAAAGTCATTAGTTCCATAAATGTAGTGCATTTTTTTTTAAATAGTGGAAGGTGATGGTGATCTTAACCTGCTGAATAGCGAGATCCAGTGTTGATCTACTTGTTAGTTAGCTGGGTTTTCCCAACCAGGTATCTCTCACCAGCGGAGCGCTGCCCCCAGCTGCGACAAGCTATAAGCTCCCAACCGGTCTCCTGGCATGAGTGGTAGTGGAGTGCATGTAAGTGTAAGTGTATATAAGTAAGGAGTGAGGATAGGACAAGGAATGGGAAGGAAAGATCACGCACAGTCTGTGGCCTTTTGTTAGGGTGCTGCTCCAGCATTTGCTTAGTGCTGATCGGAGAAACCATGGAAAATTACCGATCAGAGCAGCAGGGTACTAGAATTCTCCTCTAGACCTGAATTAAACCTAGCTAAGTAACTAACGTGAAAATCTAGCCACATTCGGGACTCAAACCTAGGACCTCTGGTCAGAGGCACTGCAGTGACATCAGTCAATCCCTCGAGCCACCTCTCCTGGAATACATTATGAGCAATTTGAACGTAATAAATGGAGCCAGGTCTTTTAAGTCTCCAAACAAACTTCTACTGTGAGGGTGTGTTTCAACACTGTGTCAGTTAAGAGTGAAGACTTTCAACTGCCAATTCCTGGGACTATAATAAAGCTATCTGAAGTTCTATGTTTCCATAGAAAATGAATTTTTAATTTCACTAAATAAAATTAACCATGGATGCTAACTAAAACCACAAGGATACAAATCTAATCAAACATTTAGAAAATAAAACAAATTGTAATTGGACAGAAACCAACTTAGACTCAACTTGTCCAACTAAAATAAGAATGACAATGAAATAATACTCCAAGGTATATCCCTGGACACAATTGATTATACAATAGTGAAGAAGGCATCAGAGAATGATTCTCTGATAACTAGTTTATACTTCACCCAAACTCATAAAATGAAGTTTTGATTAATAAAGACCATTAATGGAAAATTAAACCCTATGTTCAACAACGCACAGTCAAGCTAAAGGAATGCCCTTATTACAGAACCCTTATGTCATTACCACTTACGTTCTCCAATCTCATAACATCTGAAATTGATTCATGAACAGGGGCAAGATAAGGGAAAAGACCCCCCCTTTTTCCCCCGATGCCCATTTGTTTGTATACTTGAAAACCCCAACTGGCAGAGAAAATAAAATCTTCATGTGATTCATTAAATAGGCATTCAATTAGTACATGCACTTAATTCAGTAAGTTCAAACACACAATGATATTCAGCATTTAGAAACATAAGAACAAACAATTAGTAAGGAATATGATAGACGATGGTGCCCAACAATTCAATGTTTCACAGAAAGCAAATACAGAAAAATTAAAATTCATACCTTCTCTGGCAGGCTCTTCAGGAGAGACAGTGGGCACTGGTGGCAAAGACTGCTGTGGATCTGTTGCGTTTTCCTGGTCAGCTGTCACATTTTCAGCTGCAACCTTATTTTCAACTCGCACCTCCCCATCACTCGGTAAAGGCACTTTCGAACCGGCTGCCCCTTGCACCACAGAATTCACATCAGATTCGCCTTCAGAAACACTTGCGGCCACTTTGTCCACTTCAACTTCCTTTTCAGCCTCCTCACCGTTTACCACCTTCTCCTCTGGAGCATTACCACAAATCAAAGGACTGCTCTTACTTGACAATAAAGACCTCAGACCTACATTAACAGGTTCCTTCTCTGTTGTATCCATGGCTTCTTCACCATCTTGATCAACATCATCTGCTGGGAGAACTGGAGGCTCATTCAGAGCCTCACTCAAGGCCATGAGACCTTGGTTACCACCAAATCTTCGTGTCACCTCTCCGTGGGCCTTGACTAATTGTGCCTTTATAAGGGAACACAATCGCACACAGACATGAGAGTTGGATACACTCCATGGTCCACTCCTAGTTTGATTGTTATCAGAAGCGTTGACATCATTTGATACTTCCATACTTTCTCCATTTTTGTCCACATTGTTCCTGGATGATCCTACGGCAGAAGAGAGACAACCATTGTGTTTCAAATTGCTAGACTTTTCATCTCCCTGTCGAAGTTTATTATAACCAATAGTTCTTTGACCAGTCTTGCCTTCCTTGATTTCCTTATTATTTTCCTCCAAACCCAGAGCTTCGTTGTTCTTCGAGTTGTTAGCAGCAGTTACAACATGTCTTTCTAGATTAACCAGATTCTCACTCAGAAGAAATTCACCAGATGTGAAAGATTCATTTGCACTACTTCCTCCGCTGTCTTTATTTGAATTAGAAACGGAAGATATGCCAGAGTCTTCTTGAGATTTTGGTGTTAAGGGATTAAGTTTGCAATCAATGAAGGTATTGGACGTCTTCTCCTTGGCATGAGTCACAACACTGTTCTCTTCACTCACTTCCGGTGGAACTTCATTAGCTGATGGAGCATTTGTATCCACAGTGTTATGGCCTAACTCTGTTGCTTCAGTGCTTTCAGTGGAAAAGAGTCTGCTCACTTGATCAGCAACACGTTGTGCGACATTGGCTCTTCCACGTTCTCGAACTCTTTCTAGCAAGCCTTGGAAATGACTTTCATGAAAAAAGGATGTTCCCATCAATCTGTCCAAGTACCTGAAACATAAACATCATAATTTATTGAACTCATCAAAAGAATAAATATCTTTGTATCTATTTAACTGAATTTTTTAAATAACCTGCAATCTTTGTACACATCCAATAATTGTCTCATCACACTTGTTGTCTGGAGAGCTGGATTCTGAGTGAAGATCTCTTCCAAGCGTGACATGGCAATTCGTGCCTTCTCAATATTAGCCGCAAGCTTTGGCTTTAAAATCTCCTGAAGGTCTTCTTCAGGATATTTACTAAGAAAAAAAAACACACTAATTACACAAAAAAACAATAAATAGCAGAATATTGTAAAGAATACTGTGTAGATACAAGGATTATGCTTTAACGATAAAAATACACAATTATTTTCCTTTTTTGCCGTATTTAATTTCCTTAAAATATGGCCATTGAAACAAAAATTAAATTTTAAGCATATACACATTTCAGGCCAATGGTAATTGTTCGGCAGGTTCTAAACTGGTAAAGTATTGTTTTACCGATATAAAAATGGTAAAGTATCGCTGATAGGTTTTAAAATGATAAAGTATTGTTAAGAATAGCTGCAAAATGTATTCTTCCACCAGCCATGTGAGCTAGAATGTCAGCTGGTAATGCCTCAATAGTCATTTCAGTGTATACAGTAAAAAGGCTTGGAATAATTATCGTGAATAGTATGATTTTTTCCAATATAATTAAAAAGAATTTAAGGAAATCATGATGAAAATAAATTTCATCATGATGAACATGTAATTTTTAGACCTTTGGGCATGTTCCTTTAAAATTTTCCAGTATTGTCTTTAGTCACTTTCCAAGTTGTTCTTGGCCTTTCCAGTTTTCTTGGTCTGCCCGGATCTCTTCTTCCTCTTGCCTTGAATTTGACTACTTTTCTTGGAAAACAATCTTCATTCTTTTTATAAGTTTTTACCACTTCTGGTATTTTCTAAAACGATGTTTTTAGCTCCAAGATGTTTTGAATCTCTGAATTTTTATCTTGTCTCTGATATTTTCAAAACTAAACTAAAATATCTCATTTTGGGTGGCTTTGGTTCATTTTCCCACACTGATTTAATATCCATGTTCCAAAACCATACAAGGTGGTCTTTGGTACAAAATGTCTGGTCTTACCTTTTCTCCATAATCACATTTTTGAAGGGTCTTTTAATATATCCATTTATGTTCCTGTATTTTGTTAATTTTCATTCCATAATTCAAAATAAATATGTGTGTGTCTTCAAATTGACAAGCCACAATCGCCAAACTTCAAAGAGTCTGCACTGTTTACTTCAATCTTTAAATTCAACTCCAATAAACTAACTTTTAATCAAAGAATAATGCACCATGTAAATAATATTTTTTATAAAAGTAATATATTGTCCACTTTTCTTGAATTCCAGCAAAACAAATATTGTTTTAATGCAATCATTCCCCGATTAGCAGAATGACAAAATCATAGGGACTACAGTTACAAAATTATTTGAATCATTTTGACATGTTACAAGCCAACCACAACTCCACATTCTTTTGACAAATGAATGTGTCAAAATAATTGATTACATTACTAAACCAAGAATGACATAAAACATATGTATGTTAACAAATGCCATACTTACTCATCCTCAAACACAACACAGTCTTCAGACTCTGTCTCCCAAGAAGCATCGCTACTATTATCATCCCATAATTCTCCTTCATCACTGTCATATTCTCCAACTTTATACAGGTCTTGGGGCCAAGACATAGAAATATGTCCATCAACCCACCACACTCGAACCTAAAAATATGATGTTGTCCTTGAATCAATATTTAAAAGAATACAAAAGCAATTCAATAATAAACTTACCATTCCCTCAGGGTAGTTGTCCAGCACTTGTCCTGCTGTGCAATTGGCATCTTCCCCTTCAAAATTGGCAACTCTGATCACAACCGTTCCAGGTCGATACTGAAAATCTGGATGATCTTTTAAATCATAAACACTCACTTCACTTTGCTCAAGGAATGAAGGTCTGCAGAAGAAAAAAAAAGTTGAATTAAAATCCAAAAAATTGATCTAAAGGATTGTCTCATTGATGTGTATAAAACCCATGGAAATCATGGAAAACAAATATTGTCATATACAACATACAAAGGAACAGTAATTCACATTTACTTTCTATTTCTTGTAATACGCAGTGTAAGAAATGCCCATATTCTACAATAATAAATCAGTTCTACTTAAATGTTAAAGTTCTATCTATAAATTGTTCATCATGAAGTGGATTCATCATTGCATTATTTTATGTGTTAATAATTTCTAAAACTGACTTGTCCTCTAGTTAAATTTTTACAATATTAAAACAGAAACATTTAACATTGTATAATTTTCATAGTAAAAACTTTTTAGAACCGAAAGCAAATTTTTAAAATATACATAATTTAGTACCATCACACTCCATAATAAAGTTGATAATCAAACCAAATTCATTATTTATTTGGTTTATATACTCAAAACAGTAATTTGTGAAAACTCACTGTGGTTGCTCTACAGACGTGTAGGTTTTAAACCACTTGACAGCAGCTGTACGACCAGCATGATCTACACTCTGCACAACACCATACACTTGCATACATGCGTCCTCCTTGTTTTCAATGACAAAGTCTCCAGGGAAAAATTCCTGGTCATCCAAATGATGGATGGGATAGAGTTGTGTAGAAGGAATCCCCAATTCTACAGAGCCATCCTGCCACACAACATCCGCAATTGAAGATGTAGACAATGTTTCCACAACAATTCGCATGCCGGAAGCCAGTGGCACAGGAGGAGGCCTCTTCCGCGTGCGACGCAATTTCTTCTTCTTTAGCACCTTTGTCATCAGAGCTGGCCCTCTCTTCTTCCGGCCTGCGAGTACAACACGAGTAAGCCCTGGCAGGACAAAATAAAAAGTTTGTGGCAGCTGACTTGAGACAGAACAGAAAAATCCACTGTTTTGAAATTTACTATCTTCAAAATTAAATTTATTTTTGAAAAACCAAAATAAAATAATTCTAGTGGTAAATAAATTATTAATTCAATTAAAGAAAGGCACAAAGAAAAAAACTATCCTCAGCTAACGAATCATTAGTTTAGTCACAATTATATCAAATTGTGTTTATTTCACTTAAAAAATAAGACATTAATTTGTACTTTTTATTTTTTTAATTATTGAGGTTCTCACTGAAATGTGAATTTTTCTGTGAGTTGTAGATACCAACTGCCACTAACTATTAATTTTGTTCCTTTCTTAGTTTTCGTTTTACATATATCAATTTTAAAGACTTTCAAATTCCAATCTCAGTACATAAATATTCACAATATAACAATACAATCTTTGTAAGTGTAATTAACAGTAGCATTATACCAGCAGAGGAAGCACTCCAAAAGAAGGTACTACAATACAATTAAAGTTTTCATGAAAAGTTCTAGAAATGCAATATAAAAAGTAAATCCAATAAACGACCAGAAGATTCAACCAATTTATGCAACACATCAATTTTCAGGGAAAAAATTACAAATACCTGATAAAAATCTTGCAATGATATAATAAATGAAGTAAATGTACTCCCATGGGTACTTTAATAAAAACATTTTTTGTGTGCTATAGCACAAAACAAGACCAAAGACACTGACAATACTGTTATCCGTAGAAGTATATTCAATTCAGAGTTGGGAAACTGAAGAGGAATTAAAAGAATAAATAATTTTCTGTTAAACAGAACTATAAATTTTAAGAAATTTACTCAAGATGGACACTTACTGGCAGCTCTTCAGTAAATGATAAATTTAATTCCGGGTAATTGTTCAAAATATTTTTTCACGTTTATAACAATGATTTCATCCTAATGTTCTAAGTGAAATTATCATTGCTAGATTAACAAATTGAAGCCAAGACATCAAGCCCCCAATCACAGATTAAGAAAATGATTCAATGCCTTTGAATATTTTGGCACAGAGGTTTTTGTACCCATAGTGCACATCTAAAGAAAACAGCAGTCAGGTCCATGTATTAATTTTGGGCTTAGTCTCACTTCAATGGAGTTCAAATACTTTCATGCACAATCAAGCACATTCTTGTTAGTAATAATAGCAGTAATTGTTATAAGAAAAAAATACAAAACAATTTGGAGTTCATAAATTAAATAATACTGATTAGTATGTGTGTATGTAAAAGGTCATAATTTCATCTTTAACATCCGATACAAAATTGTATATGTATCAATGTCATTTTTAAAATCACATACCTTTTCATAACAAAATAAAACAGTACTTATTAATATTTGTTCAACATTTACCTACATTTTTCAATATTAAATGGACATTGTGATGACAATCAAGTGCGGTAAAATAACATTACAACTTATCGTTGTAGGTAGATAAATAAAAAATTAAGCTATTGAGACAGCAAAAGAAAATACACTACATTCAGGCCCATTTTATTAACATGAGTGCATGTGCCTCAGTGCACCAGTGTGTTCAAAAGCTCTACTCAGTTTAATTCTATGTGCTTCCAATAATAACAGCACTATTCACAAGCATGCAGCATTGATAAATCAAACACATTCAATAATACAAATGTACTGTCAGGCCTTATATAATTACCTTTATCTCCTTTATGCCACTTGTAATACCAAATAAATTATAAAAATGTATACTATTATGATTAAATAGAACAGTTGATCTGTGCCAAACTTATTATAAAACTCTTTTATGATTTGCAAACAAGGTCAGTCAATACTCCAGGACTTCAGATTTTCAATATTTTCTATTACTTAAATGTATCACTGAATTTGAGACAAATTAATTTATCATTTGCAACCACACTGAAGTCTATACTGAAGCTGAACATGGAATGCTTCCTCCTTGCAAATTCCATGAAAATTTTATTTTACAACTAGGACTCTCATAAGCATCCTCCCACAAATGATCAAGTTAATGTCCCATAAAACAGATCCAGGAACAAAAACAGTGGGAAAAAAAATATTTTTTTTGCATACTAACTTGCATAATAACAAACATTACAAAAAAAGAAACACTATAATTAAAATTATAATTCTCTCAGAATTTGGAAAACCATACCAACTAATTACAGAACATTTAGAACTACATTTAATCATGTTATTTGTCTCTGCAAAGCACAGAAGACAATAAACACAAGTGGCAAATTCTTGACAGGACCAAAGATCTTAAGAGAACTGTCCGGAGATCACTTGTACGAAGACAACTCACCTGGCTCACGGCGGTTGGCAAAGAAAAACGACAACAACCAGAAGAACAAGAAGCTGATCATCTTGGTGACATGTGGAAGGATGGGAGCAGCAAAGTACACACCTTGCGAACCGATGCTGCTGGCACCACTGCTGATAGATGCAGCATCCGAAACACTGGCTGTGTCCTCAGTATCCCACTCCTCTTCTTCACCAGCAGGGCTTACTTCCATAGGCACTGCAGCTGGAGGTGGGGGCAAGTTGTTAGCTGGAGTTCCATCAGCAGGTTGACCATCCACTTGTAACGGTGATGGCTCTGGAGATGGACCATTTACATGGGATGTTGCATCTTTGTTCTTATTCCTCTTTGGACTACGCTTAACAGAATTAGCAGGACCATTGTTGACTCCATTTGCATTTGCAAGAACAAGGTCTCGCTGTGCTCGGCGCCACTGTTCCTTTTGGATGTAGGAATCTTCATCACGGTAGGTGTAGAAGTTACGATCCCCCACCTGCAGCGTGCAGGGCTCAAACACATTCAGCAAACGAAGCCTAGGACAAGTGTGTCAAAGAATAAGATCTTGGGATGAACATAAAATAGTGCCCTCAAAAATATTGTAGAGAAAAAAGTCTTATACAGATAGATGAAATAGAAGAAAACAAGAATTTTTATGATTTTCACCTCTTCAAGTCATCTCCTTGAACTAGGTATTTTGGCTGCTCTTTCTCAACACCAGCTCCCTCTTTAGAATAAGCACGACACTGCCAATGCACACCCACACAGTCTGTCTTTACTTCCTCCACAACCACCTTCACTGTTTTGTTAGGTTTATTACGGAGAGCTTTCATCTCTTTTGTACAATGTATCCACTCTGCATCTTCAAGACAATGAAGCGGTCCCCAAAGTGTTTGGCCTGGATAAAAATCCTCTCTATGTGAAGTGAATTCACAATCTTGCTGCAAAAATTAAAAAAACATTTATTTTGAGCTTCATAAGTCAAAAAGTTAATTTCACTATTCAATACATAATAAAACAATACTACATTTTCAAATGAGAAGTACTGCATTTCAGCACTGCATGAACATCTGATCATCAGATATAAAGCATTTGCTCATATCTACTGTCTCAATTACAAAAATTATAATCCTTTTCCAGATATACTTAACTTACACAATCTCCTCGTTTTTCAGTGAAGTCCTCTAAACCACAAGCTTCTAAGTCATTGATAACACATCTTGAACCATCAGCCAATTGAACATGAAGCTTGGAATGAACAGATTTGATTCCCCCAACCCATGAATCCAAGCATGCGGCAATATCAGTGGCAAATTCCTATGAACAAAATAATATAATGAAACACTATACAATGCATTTAGTGTAATGCTTTACACTAAATATAAATTACACAAAAACTTACCTCCAATGGAATAAGGTGTTCACTTTTGACATTAGGTATTACTTGTTTAGTTCCAACCACCTGAACATTTGCTGTAACTTTTATGTCTCGACAGTAACCTCTTTGGGTATCTTTGCCTTTTATCATTCGCCGTACAACATCACCAGGCATTAATGATCTATCAGCTAAGTGAACCTGTCAAACAAATTATTTTTCATCATGTTTTAATGCAACTCATATTTTAAACTCATTCCAAATTTAAACCTCCACTTACAATAATGTAGACACACAAACTTTCATTCAAATTAAATGAATTAGCAATAAGATCTTAAAAGTGGTTGGAAGGAATGATCATGGCTTTTTCATCAACATTTCAAAAAGAAAAGGACATTTATTTGAAATATATAATTTCATAATATCACTACACTGCAATTGGTTTGTCTTCATAACATGTAAAACTCCGCCTCTAATTACGGTCTTTAGAAAACTTTCGGATTGTATCAAATGACACTGAAAAAATCAAAACTAATAACTCTCGACTATGACTAATATCAATAGAATAGAAACAGGCAGTTGAATACTTCGTACTAAGAAAATGATAACGATTTCTACTTTTCACACAACTGAAGCCAATTGAAATGCAATTCAAGGTTTCAAAATCCCGAATGAAAATATGGAAAACTTTTCCCGACGATTTAGCCATGAACGGAAGGTTCTCTCTTCGTAAAGTTTGTGAAGTGCAAGAAGCTTCCATTGATGTTCATATTTATGAAGTAACAAACTACGTATTATTTGCTTAAAAATCTGAATCAACATGTAAAACAATATGATTACCTTTCGTTCTGGAATGACTTCTACACCTGTAGGATGCCACGCAACACGAATGTGTCCTTTTTTCATCCTGCCTCCTTCTTCAACGTCAGAATTCTCATCACTGCTAACAAGTTCTGAATTCTCCAAAACCATCCCAAACTCCACATTTCCTTTCTTATTAATTCTATAAACTTCATCTTCGTAGAAAAACTGATGCTCAGCAGCCATGATGAGTCCTGCCTACTGACAGGAAATGCTATGAAATCGAACAATTGCACCTAACTTAGAAAAGACACTGGCGACATTTCACACACAGAAACACTGATTCTAGATCTTTAAAATGTGGGTACATTAATTCCAACGGCAACACTGAATTTACGTAAGGATATCATCACTTCATTTTAAAACAGAATTCTTTTGACTTGTAGATGATCGACGCACACTCACAGAAATCGAGCCCCCCAGACACCAAATTCAGACAACATTACATTGATGGCGCCACTACACTTTAGCCAGAAGTATCATGTTAAAAAATGGATGCTTTAACCAAGAATAATTTGCTTCTTATCGAGAGTAGTAACGAAGATTATGCAAAATTACTGTAAATGAATTGAAAATTACAATGCACCCATGTTGGAAGTGATCGAGAAGTTCCGAGCAAATCAGCGGTCTACTCGTTATATGAACAAACGCTCATAGATAGCAGCACATAGCTTTTCCCTCAAAGAATGCAAATGTATATCATCTAATTGCGCAATAGTCTTTGAAGATTTCGCGCATGGCATAACTGGACGTTGTTACATTTTCGCGGAGTGCTTGCCGTTACGGTCGATACCTCGAAAATTGCTTGTTCTGCCGTATTCGTCTTTGTTTTGTGTGAAGTTCATTTTCTGTGTCAGTGTTTATTCAAAACAGCATTGTTATACTGAGACTAAGAACTCGCAGCACAAGTGATAAATTAGACATGGCTCAAAATCCAAATGAAACAAACATTGTGGAGCCCGTTCTTGTGTGTCCTTACAATCCGTCGCATCAAATACTCAGAAGTCGAATGCAATATCATTTGGTTAAATGCCAGAAAAATCATCCCGCAACAGAAAAGGTAATATGTCCATTCAACGCTACTCATCGGATTCCTCGACCAGAATTACAGTATCACATTGCTACTTGCCCAGAGAGGCGGATTGTCGAGGAACAAAAATATGTAACACAAGATGAATCGGTGGATTCAGTGGATGGCAGTAAACCTGGTTTAGTGCCGTATTACATGCCCCGTGTACCACCATGTGAAGAGAATTGGGACGACTTTCATGGAAAAGGCTATGACCCTGCTACTTTGACAATCAAGAAACCTATTCTTCGAAATTTGCCAGGAGCTACAAAATCTGAAAGAAAAAAGTTTCGTTTAATGGAAAGAAGGCGTGTGCAAATGTTGAGTTCTGGAGAAATAGTAGACGATGAACAATCTGACCAATCTATTATCAGCAGCGAGAATATTCGCCGCCCAAAATGGGATTCTGCGATGGCACAGACTTTGCGACTTGGAATGGGGCGAGGAACCATTTGTGCAGATTGTGGCCGTTAAGTACAGGTTGTTCTGGATAAGTTGAAAGCCATGGAGATTTTTCCTTTATTTACCGTTTTCAGACCGGTTCATGTTAGTTTCTTTGTTGTACGATCTTGAGATTTTCTATCAAGTGTTCATTTCCTTCTTGAATTTAAACTTGATCCTTTTTTTTTCGTATTTTTCTCAGTTTCTTGATTTGTATTGTTTCTGGATTAACAAATAACCAGTTTATAAATAGATGTTCCGATAGAAAAGAAACAACTGAGATTCATTCAATTTTTGTTTCAAATCAGGTCCTGATATTAAAAGATGCTTTTCATTGTCACTATTTGTATATGGACATATTTGTTCGTCAGTTTTCTTTAATCTTTTGTTCATGTTACAGTCTTAGGGAGCGTATTTAAAAACATTTAAGAAACCACAGTGTAAGCCTTACCGTGGAGAGTGGCCAATAATGTCTTTTAAGTAATAGATTTTAATGTTTTCGCAAGTTGCATACTCGTTATAACATTTGTAAGATATTACTGTAGCCCAAAGTTTGTATTAAAATTTATTGTTTGAAGCCTAAAATGTGTTGTTTGTATCTTCGTGGAACATGGCTGTCCGATCGAAAAAATGTAGTGACAAGTTCCAACGCCTACTCAAATAATTCAAGTGAGAATTTTGTGTTTATTGCTCAAACGATCATCCGCTGCCGTTGAAACGCAATCAACGGTCCCCGATACCGAATTTCTTAGGCAAATAATGTAGTTATAATTTTCTGTACTTATTACATGTATTAAGTTGTTAATTCATAATTTTAAACAAAAAGTTATAAAATCGTACGTCAAATGACGTACGGAAAGAACTAATTTATAATTCAAACGACGATCAATAGATGTTTTCAACCACAGAATTTTATTTCAAATACCAATCTTTCAGTGGTTCTTTGAAGTGAAGATAACATTGATAAATAGTATAATTAGCTAAGATATAAGTAACAGGAGGTTAGGTAGTTTTTATAATTCCAAAATGAGCTTTCAAAATTTCAATCTAATAACTCAAGCAATTATATTTCCTATATTGCCTTTCTAACATTAAACCTCACTCATTTTTTCATGAATTGCAACAATCGTTAGTTTATTCTTACACAATAGGAGCAGGTGCATGATTGACATATAGGGTAAGCCCTGGCGTTGCTTTGGAAAATATCGAAATTACAAAGTACAAATTAATGTGAAATCAATCGCTGGAGCGCTACCGTTGGTTATTTAATACTTTATCAGAACGTTAATCACGAATTTATTTTAGGCGAAGAATAATAATTCGAATTTGAAAACTTTACGTAACTGTATGTGCTATAGGAATTTTCGTTTTTCGCAGCATAACGTAAATCACTATACTGCGATTTTTCTAACTTGGCCCCTCAAGGCCACTCAAATCCCATCTTCGCGATGGAATGTCACGATATTTCGCATCTTTCTCAGTCGTTCCGCTAGATTTCGCACGATCGCGACCGTATCAAGCAGAGCTTGCGATCACTGCGACTTCTACCGGCAAGACCGAGAAAGACGCGAAATGCCGTGACATATTCCATCGCGTCGATAGAATTTGAGTAGCCTTGAGGGGCACAATTTGAGAAATCGCAGTATAGAGAGAGGAAGTCAAAGGTCTCCAACCTTTTTGACAGTGGGTCTCGGTAGGAAGAGGGCAAGAGCAATATAAAGTTCGTCGACTAAAAATCAATTTAGTATTTTTCAGCTTTTGCTCTGGCAACTGAAATGTAATATGATACTCTTTTAAAATTAGATTGACTGATGGCCCTTAGAACTGCTTGTTGATGAACATTTGTTTTGGTTTAAGTTCAAATTTAATTGTTCCAGTCAGTATTATTTATAAGATTTATTTCAACTCATAGGTGAGCGTGGCGTAAGGCAAGACGAGAGGGAACTGCATTTCTTAGCCCCCTATTCCATTAAGCTATTTTATTTACATTTGACACAATGAATTAGTAAATACAATGATAATGACTTTAATTTTACAGTTAATAAATACAATAGATTCAGTCAAATGAACGATATCTTGAAACAATTACAGAGTTGCCAGTTGGTTTGGAGAGTCTCTTCAAAAAATGTTCGTGTGTATCAATTCCACAAACTGTCAGCTTAAACAGAAGGCAGAATCAGGAATTGATCATATTGACGGAAATAAAATATAATGTAGAGCTTTCGAAATTTTCAGAGGGCGCCCCCCACCCCCGTCCTGCCCAGACACACTCCGTACGCACCCCTACGCTTCAAATGGTTACATGATAATTAAGTGCAATTTTTAGATTTTACATATTTCAACTTCGAACATTCTTTTTCAAACTGACTCCAAAACAAAAAAGCAAAAGGAAATTCCTCAAATTTTGAAGTTCTAATGAGTCAACGTGTAAAAGTTGATTTCCCTCCTGGAATGAGTAGATTAGGTTTCATTCGAAGAAAAATCTATCACGTAACGCACGTCTAATGCGAGCTGTGCACTCGGCGACCGTTAAAAGTGTGAGCTTTTACACGAGAAGGGAGATACTGCGCATGCGTAGCAGAGCCATTCGCGCTGTTAAGAAAGCATCGGTAGCTCAATGCGAGCTAAGGTTTATAATCACCCAGGAATTTGCTATGCCTGCGGAAGTAATTGGTTTCTTTTTACTTTCGCCAATACGTATGTATATTCCGAGAAATACAAGTAGAATCGAGAAAGTTATGTCATGCTGCGGATAATCGATTTTGATATTTTAACGGTAATATAAGTTTTGGGGGCTTCTGGTACCGAAAAGGAGTTATTAACACGCTGTGCGCGAAACGCTGTTTGTCATGCTCTTTTCTCCGTGTGTGAAACAGCTAATTTTTTCACTGTGTGGAAACATCTGTAACGATTCGCAATTGTCTTTCGTCTTGACGACGTCTTTGTTAATTATTTACAAACAATAGTGTTACGACACGGACTGGAATCCATTTACTTTTGTACAAGTAAGGTATTTCTAGTTATTTGATATTTAATTTATATTCCTTTACTTGACGCATTGCGTTTCGCTCACGGCGTGTTAAAAAATAGTATACGCAACACGGGCGCCAGGTGATTCCCGCACTCGTCTCCTAGCAACAAGACTCGTGCGTGAATCACCTGTTTCGCGCCCTTGTTACGTAAACTACTACATTCAAAACATCTGTTTGTGAATTACACAGGTGCCTATACTATTCGCAGGATTTGATTCAAAAAGAATATTCCCTGGGTGATCTGACTGGAAGCCTTACAATTTTGAAAGTAAATTTTTTTCATGAAACCCTTCAGACATTTTCAAATTGCCTCAAAAAGGGCTTCTAATTTTTTCTTGTAAGAAGAGAGTGAATCACCTGTTTTGCGCATAGCTATAGCACAATACATGCTACAGCTCCGATTTTCACCATTCATTCTGAATTTACAAAAATTACACAACTGAATATTTTCGGCGTCTTCCTAACTGCAGTTTTAAAGATAGAGATTTTTTCATCAAATGAAATTCATTCTCCGCAATTAGTGCTTTATTTAATGTCATGTTCATTGTTTGAAACTATTTGAGGTGTCGTACAATTTTGATTGAAATACGGGCAATATTAAAAACAAGATTTTCTCAAAAGAGGCTATAAAGTTTTTCCTTTAAAGTTTTCGTAAGGTCAGCACTTAATAACATTACATAAATGCTATTTTAATGAATTTTTTGTTTTTTTCCAAAACTATACACATATAATATTTTTTGATGTATCTATCACGTCTTTAGATAATGCACATTCCTTATACATTATAGCAATTGTGAGTACAATTGTTTCAAATAATTTTTATGAAGTTTCTCGAAAACTCGAAAGTTTTGAGGGAAAATAAGATTCATATTCTGCGTTTTCAGAAATGCTCAAACGATAGTTTCTTAAAAAGGCGCCAATTTTTCAATTTCAATTATGTATGCATATGGGATGAAGTTCTACTCTTCTACTGTAAACTTAAAACCATTTAAATTATACTCTTAGGGATACGATGAGAAATTGAGACAACGTAAAAAAGTGTTCTAAGATTTAAAAAACCAAAAAATGGACATTGTGGCATTTCCATCACTAAAAGAAATGGGAGAAAACGGGACACATGCTGCATGTAAAATTCTGAAATACAGTGCCTCCATCCACAATTTTCTTCGAGTGTCTCAACACAATGCATGTTATTCAACCTTGTTTGCAGTTTTCAATATTGTTGGCTGTTTTCATGTAAAATAGTGATTACTAAAGACCGGATTCCCGTGTTCCTGCATATTTTCTTTGCTAACTTGAAATTGGATGAAACCGTGACAGAAATTTGAATCATGAAACGGTCGTTATATTAGTACTTGTTTTATTTTGCACGAAATGGACGTTTGGGGGGTTACTGCACGGTATTGCACGTTGTAGATAATGAGGCCTAAAATTCCACATTTTGGGATTTTTGTGAACAAATTTGCAAAATCCAGAGTTTTTTGCATAAAATATATTTTTTTACATTATAAACTTTTTTCATTTATCTTTTTTATTTAAGAGAAATGTGTTTATGACACAACCCAGCAGTGCATTTCGGGTGGTCTGTGAGTGCCGTTTAATAAGTATGAATTCTTCATTTAGTTGTGCTATGAACTGAGCGTCTGTATCTTTAATGATTCCTATCTGAGGTTTTGCAGCAGGGATACGTCCTTAGTCGCGGCCGCTCGGCCAACCCAATGTTAGGGGGCCTATCTTCCCAATCGGATCATATAGTTGGATCCATTGGACAGTCTTCGCTGAACGTACCAATATGAGACGGCATGCGCGAGTCACATTTGACCCTGCGTCAACCCCGACCGACAACTGCGACCGACGGGCGCTAAGCAAGGAATCAGAACATCAGAACATCAGAACAATCACACAAGGAATTAGAACATCGTGTAAAAACAAACGTACGCTTTACTTTATTTCTAAACATCATAACGTATCACCCGGTTTCCATATACACTTCCGAGAATATAAAAGAATTTTAAGAAAAGTAATAGTTCATGCAAAAATAATGAAAAATAGTCAGGACATTTTGAGCGCTAGTAACAAAACTAAAGCAATGTGGGATATCGTAAAAAATACAACCACATCATCTCGATACCTTGTAGAGAATGTTATTTTAAAGGATAATGAAAGAGAAACGAGTAATCCGGAAAAAGTTGCCAATCTCTTCAACAAACACTTTTCCAGAATTGCGTCTGATCTCACGAAGGGACTAAAATCACAAAATTCAACATTTTACACTTCCCAAAAAATTTCAGATACGATGTTTATTCCCGAAACTTCTCCCAACGAAATCCTCAGAATAGTCAGTAAAATAAAAATAAATATTCATCTGGTTTAGATGAATTTCCGGATTGTTTATTAAAAACTTGTGCACCTGCCTTTATACATCCGTTAACTCACATTTTCAATGCTTCTTTATGTACAGGAATATTTCCAGATATTTTCAAAACAGCAAAAATTAAGCCACTTTTTAAAAAAGGGAACAAAAATGATATTCAAAATTACCGGCCAATTTCTCTTTTGTCAGTTTTCTCAAAAATATTAGAAAGGCTTTTCTACTTACGAATGGAAACATTTCTCAGGAAAAACAGAGCGTTTTCAGACTCACAACACGGTTTTAGAAAATCAAAATCTACGGAAACTGCCATTTTTTCTTTTCTCAAAGATGTTGCTTCATCAATAGAACAAAATGAAGTACCCATTGGAATATTCTTAGATCTCTCGAAAGCTTTTGACGTTATTGACCATAAGATCTTGCTCTCAAAATTACCTTCGTATGGAATTCGTGGTATTGCCCTAGATTGGATAACTTCTTACCTTAAACATCGGACTCAAAGAGTAGAAATACCATACTGGCAGGAAAGGACATTACATACTTATATTTCCAATTCTTTGCCAATTGTGCATGGGGTCCCGCAAGGTTCGATCTTAGGTCCTATTCTCTTTCTGTTATATGTAAACGATATGCCCTCGTCTATTAAAAATGGAAGAACGGTTCTGTTTGCTGATGACACGAATGTTCTTTGCAAAAAAGAAGCAGTAAATAGTACA
Source organism: Acheta domesticus (assembly GCA_031308135.1). Lineage (NCBI taxonomy): Eukaryota > Metazoa > Arthropoda > Insecta > Orthoptera > Gryllidae > Acheta > Acheta domesticus. Next base: position 43,723,762 of record JAHLJT010004567.1, on the reverse strand, counting down.
ATTTCAGAAGTTTCAAATTGGTTTAATAATAACAAATTAATTGTTAACGAAAGAAAAACTGTTTCAATGCATTTTTGCATCTCAAATCGGAAATCGCATGTTCCATTGAAAATGAACAATATGCAATTAGCTGATGTTGAGGCAACAAAATTTTTAGGTCTTTCAATTCAATCAAACCTCAAATGGAATGTACATATAACAGAATTAAACACTAAATTAAGTTCATTATGCTATGCATGCAGAATTCTTTCAAATTCTGTCAGCCTTCATGCAGCTCGTTGCGTTTATTTTGCAAATGTGCATTCCCTCCTGAGATATGGCATAATATTCTGGGGAAGCTCATCCTGTAGTATTCAGACCTTCAGATTGCAAAAGAAAATTATTCGAATAATGAAAAAATGCCTTCCACGTGATTCCTGCAAGCCTCTTTTCATTGAGCTGGGAATCCTACCATTGCCTTGTCTATTTATTTACGAATCTGTAATATTTGTCAAAAATGACCTACTTAACGGAGGGAACACATTTTCATGCAATATTGATATTTATAATTACAACACACGCCGTAGAAATCACGTGCATCAAGTGTCAGTATCAACAGCTCAGTACAAGAAATCAACATACAATAGATGTACGTTACTTTACAACGCATTGCCAGATGACATAAAACAATTTAAAGTCGGTATACAAATTTAAGTTAAAAGTAAAATCTTTTCTGCTGCAAAACTGTTTCTATACAATTAGAGACTATACTGATCGTGAAAAAGAAAAATAATGTAACAAAACAAAGATATATAATGAATTAGTTTATGTTTGCATTGTATACATTTAAAAAATATTTAATACGCCTGTAACAAGTAATGTACTTCAGCTTCCGGGTCAATGACCCCCATCTCGATCAGGTTTTTGTCCAGTTTCCCTGATCCATAGAGCAAATGCTGAGATGGCCCCTTGTTTTGCTTCTGGACGTAAATGTAGCTTCACTGTGCGCACGTTTTGTTGAGCACTCCTTTTGCTTGTAGTTCATTTACAGTTAAAAATTGATTTTCTATAACTCGGGAACAAACATTTTTCAAATATCTTTATTTTCTAAAATAATTATTTTCTAAATTCATTTTTGCTTTTTTTTTATTTTTATTTATTTATTCTGGCCCTCAAGAAAATGTGCGCAGATAAATTACTTTCGCCACACGTCATATACAGTTTTTACTGTTTTTTGACAAATAAATAAAAAAGCTTACGGCAAGCTGCACTGCGTTTCAAATACGCTAGGTTCAAGGGAGATTGAATGCAGTTTTGACCGCTTTTAACAGCGTGCACACCTACGTCAGAATGAGGCTCGTAACACAGACAAGTATAAAATGTAGAACGAAGCTTTTCCTGTCTGAAACACATATTAGTTGATAGAAGATATAATAGGTGGCCATCCATAAATTATGAGGGAGGGAGGGGGTCTGAGGCAGAGTTACGTTGCGTTACATAGGGATAGGTGGTGCGTTACAAGGGGGAAGGGGATTGAAAATACTCGAAATTTGCGTTACGTAATTTATGGATGGTCTCTAATTTCTCAGAAAATAAATTGGAAATATGCCTACTTGCTAATTATAATGAAAACAATTAAGAACATTTCTTCAGTAAAGTAATTATTTTTGGTTTCTGAAGGTTTATTTGTATTTTTCAATTTTTGTGTTTACTTCTTTGTTTTATGCTAATTTAATTTTGCATGCGAATAATATTTAAAATATCACATTTTCTGTTAAACAATATACAAAGTTAATTATGATAAAAAACTAAAATTATATTTCATTCACGTGAAATATCACATTCAAATCATAAAAATAAGTTGATAAGTGTATTAACCGGAGATTTTCGTGAACATAACACCGTTTTGCAATGTCTTTTTATTGCATATTTTGAACGTTTCGGTGTTATTACTGCACGTTGTAGAGAGTTTTACTGCACGAAAATCCGGTCTTTAGTATTTACCATCCTCTGTATTTGATAAGGAAAATGTCTAAAAAGAACCAGAAAATGGAGAAAAACTGACAAAAAGGAACATTAAAAAACAAACAAACAAGAATTTTTCTTCAAAATAAAGTTGGCCCGTATTCCTCAATTGCGGTTGCTTGCTAAGTCGCACAGACACTAAAAAAGCAGGTTTGGATTATTGGATTTCTTGGTAACGATGTCGATAGCGGTAAAGCATACACAAGCTCAAATGACGCGATAGCTCATTTTCCCTTCCTAGAACCACTACTGCATCTCTCCCTTCTTTTTATTTATTTACAAATTTATTACCAATCGTAGTGCATTAGGGGCGTAGTTTTGAGAATTCCAAACTGCTGTCACGCCACGGCGTTGCCATTGGGATGCATCATGATATCCCGTGAGAATCTTTTCTCAGTAAAAGAAGCACGGGAAATTAGAATTTGCAATTTCGAAGAGCAAAAATTATGCAAACATCATATTTTCAAACAAATGTACATTAACCTCTTTAAATGTTTAATTTGAAGCACAAATTTCACTAACCCGGGAGTGCCCGCAATAGGTAGACTCACGCCAGTGCCCGCAATATATCTCTCAGATATAGCTGCAACTTTTTATGAATGCGAGTGATCTGAAGCTTATTTTCTGAAATACGTATTTTATTAGCTTTGTACATGTTCCCCTTTGGAATTGTTAATGAATCTTACACTGCAAACTTCTTGTCTGAATACTTATGTTGAGAAAGGTAAAAATTGAAAAAGTTCACGCAAAAATCACGCTAAACAAAAACGTATATTTTACTTTTTCACAAAAACATTTAGAAAGTCTATGTCTTTTTTCATTTTATAAAGTTCGCATTTTTCATTTCCATACAGACGTCTCTTGTATATATTCTTTCTCTCTAGTAAGAAATTGTGAGAGACCGTTACAGATAAGGCAAATGATTGTATTTTCTGAATAGGCACTTCCAGACACGGCTGAAAATAATGCCATGATACGTTAGGTACCTCTCAGGTCAGGAGCTGCCATTGCACCCGTGTATGACAGATGCGCAGCGATCAAGTTTCAGCATGATCACGGGAAATGATTCAGCGAAAGGATAAAAATAAAAGGGCAGGTGATCTCAGAAAAGAACAATGAAGGAATTCATGAAATATCTGACTAATGCAGGAACATAAAATTACCGTGGCTTGGATCTCAAAGATCTATTGTGAGCACTCCCGGGTTAATAGCAGAAATGTGTTCCAATTTCATTCTCTAAAATCAATGAATGTGGAGCTAAAGAGTGAGAACTTGGTCACTGTTTTGAAAGACCGTATTAGGGAGTTAACTACGGACTTCAAAAATGTTGATAACCCTTATAAAACGTTGGAGCTATCAGCAGTAACCTTCACAATTGGGCCGGATGAAGTCCGTCAAATTTGCATATAGAACTTCGGCACGGTCTGAAGTTGAAAGAAGATTGTAAAAAATTTGTTTTTGTCGAATTTTACAGCTATCTTTCTGCATCCTGTTTTTTAGAGCTGCGTGAATTGGCTGCCCAAGTTATGTTTGGAAGTTAATACGTTTTCCAACATTTCTTTCCTTTATAAAATTAAGCAAACGAAGCTCGAAAGTCAGACTAATAGAAAACTGTTGGGCAAAGCTGCGTGTTGTATCAAAGGTAAAAACAAATTACAGATATTCTTTAAAATGAATCTGGAGGAGAATGAATCTCCTTATATTACATTATTCGTATCAGTCTTTAATCGGTTTTACGTACTATTAACTAATATGTTCCACTTAATAACTTGGTAATATTGATTTCTATTGCCATTTGGTGCATTTAGTTGAACCAGACAAGTCATTTGCAATTTACCTCAAGTATCTTCCCTCTAATCATAAACACTGCATCCCTTGTACGCGTCACTTCCATGGATGATGCTTCGGAACTTGAGATTTGCAGAGGCTCTGCCTGTGCAGGAACATGTGGTTACTCGAGTTTGTAGTGTACTCGGGCGTGTGCACGGCGCCGACTCCCTGCACAAACGAATAAGTGTTACTGCCTTCTCCTTTTTAGATCATAGCGTTGGCCACGGACTGACCGGGGGACGGACAGATAGATGAATAGATGATCGGAAAGACGGTTGGTCAAACGGAAGGACGGACTGACAGACCGATGTTTTGCCTTGAACAATTTTTTCAGTTTTAAGGACCCACAACAAGTGAATTGTGTCAACAAAGTATGCGTTAGGAAGTAATTTTCTACAGAGAGACAACGATTTTCAATACAGTATCTTGATTAAATATTTTCTGACGAAAAAGCGCCATCTTCAGCAGCAGTAGAAGAAATAGCATTACAATACTATTTACTTTCCCGTATACATACGTATATACGGAGTAATATACATAGTATAGGGAAAGTTATGTAATACTGCGAAAACAGCAAATTTTCGGCAGAAAAAATTCATTGCTGGGCCCTGACAATGAAAAAGTGGATACTACCAGTTGCTAAATTAAGAAAAACAAAAAATATCCTAACACGTGGGGTAGCCAGTTTGTTAGTCCTTGATACCGAAGAACCAACTGAAAGGAAAACGTCCGTCTGTCGGTCCGTCCGTCCCCGTCCGTCCGTCCGTCCGTCCGTCTGTCGGTCCGTCGGTGAACACCACTAGCGCCTATACCACACGTAGGATTTTTTCCAAGTTGAAGAAACCCCCGTCCATCTGGCTCTAGTGGAAGCTTTGAGATTTTGAAGATTTTGAAAATCTTTCTTTAAAATTTGGGGGTACTTTACAAAATGCCCCCGGACATTTCCAAATTTTCTCGAAAACTGTTCGAAATTTTTTCTTTATATTTGTTGTAAGAATAGAGTAAAATACACTTATTAAGGTGGCATAGGTCCTAATTTCATGGTCAACTCTAAATTTTCGAAAATTGCGGAAGTTTGAATTTTTTGGGCATCGTCCTCTAACTACAAAATTGAAGATAAAGATTTTTCCTTCAAATAAAATTTCTTCTCCAAAGTGAGTTCTTTCCTTAAGGTCATGTAATTTTTATGAAACGTTTAGTAGTTATCTCGCAATATTGCGCGCAATATATGGAGTTTTCAAAAATTACAAAAACAAGATTTTCTCAAAAACGGTGCAAAATATTTTCTTTAAACTTTTGGTAGGGATAGTGCCTAACGTATTCTACGAGATGACATAAACGTCATGTTCTTTTGTTTTTTCAAAAATTACAAAAATGAATTTTTTACTTGTATTCATCTCGTTTATATGTACATTAGCGGCTATTTGTTCACATTATTATATTTACAAGTACATGTAATTTAAATAAAGTCAAAGTTTCTCGAGAGCTCGACCATTTCCTGTGAAAACTAGCTCAAAATTCCGCATTTTCAGAAACGCTCGAACGCCATTTTCTCAAAAATTGCTCAAATTATTCTTCAAACTTTTCGAACGGATAGTGCTAATT
>JAHLJT010004567.1:43621658-43709037 GCA_031308135.1 Acheta domesticus | reverse complement strand
CAGAATGCGCAATTCGGAAAGATAGCGCGTAAATGTAAAGAGGCAATCGGGCAAGAACATGACGGTCATATACAGTTCAAGTAATATTGTCTTGTCTATTATAATTGAAAAAGTTTGTTCTCGGTATTGACAGAGGTGAAATAGAAAATACAACGAACTATACATAGGAGATTTCGACAGGCAAGTATTATAATTGCTGTAGGGCTGATAAAGGAAAATCGCTTTGCTACGATGTAATCACAAATTTAGTGTAGTTGCTAAACACAAAATTTGATACTAAATTGTTGTTTGTTTGATGATGGACAGCAATAAAAAACTATTTTTATTAACTATGTTTAATTGAATAAGGGGACGGTCTTTCAAAGCAAAAACATATGTTCTTGAAAAAAAATCATGATTTTTTTCTGTTCTAATTTCTGACAAGAGTGTAGAGTCGTTTATGACGATCAATAAAATATAAAAAGCCATTCCATTCTATTTTAACATTACCCATGATGTATCTTATGATTGTCCTAATCTATTGTCACAGAAGTTTGCTCGGTTGATCTCTTTTATTCAGTTTCATAATGGGGAAAATGGTCATAAAGGTGCTATAAACATTACCTTCTTGGTAAATTGCCAGATTTTCTAGTTTTATGTCAATTCTGATGTGGAGAGATTGCTCTCATGAATTTTGTTCACTTTTCTATGATTTGGAGACTATAACATTCCTGGTGAACATCAATTATTAAATTGCAAATTTTTTTGTTAGCTAGAATTAAATAATATTTTTGTCTTACATATAAGCATATATTTTCAAGCATTGTTTTAAAAAAATCCTTAAGAGTTACAATGAGCATTTACTTTTTTAAAAAAAAAGATAGAAAATGAAAATACATACAGTGGTGTATACAAAGTGGATATACAGCAGTGCACGGAACGTAAACAGTGAGTTATAACCCTGGGTAAACTTGAAATACTAAACATACTCCATTTTAAACAAATGAAAAAATATAATTTTGAAGCATGGTCATTGTATTAGACGTCCAGGCATTCAATCTACGCGCCGCGTCGTGCTACGTCAGACGTCTCCCCTCCACGCAAAGCTTCCTACTCCCACTACTTGCACTTCCGGCGCTGCCCACGGGCAGACGATCGGCTAGCAAGTGCAGATTGACCGCGGGGAGGAGGCGTTGTGTAGGTCTGCCTTAGGTCATATTCACACCTCGCAACATATACCAGGAACATGTTGATGCACATCCTTTCAAATATCGGTCGTGGTACACTGCGCGCATTCGGAAAAGTGTACATAAATAAAAAGAAAGTGTTCTAAGCATTGAAAAACTAAATATGTTAATGACAAGAAACAATGAAAAACAAAAATTAATTTTGTTCACGAAAAATGTCACTTTGAGGTAGACGAGTATCTCCATTCATGTCCATATCAGAAGTATAACAGGGGCAGAGGCCGACAGAACTTCATGTTCGCAGACAAGGCAATGTCCTCGGTGATGACCTCTGAAAACAGGTGTTGGGAAGTGAAAAGGGAAAGACTCACTGTCTTCTCTATATTTGTACAGCTTCTGTAGGACGGCCAGTCAAATAAAAAAATACTAAAACGCTACGTAAAACTATTGGTGCTTCCAACGCACGTACTTTCTCGCTCTGCTTCTATATGGTCATTAATGTTATTCCACTACTTCATAAACCAGCAAAAAGGTATTCTACCAGCAAACGTTTTCCGTACCAAGACCCGAAATCCGATACTCAAAGTCAACGAATCGGCACTTATACTACTACGCCACACTAGCACCGCATGGTCGAACAGAGCTATGAAAGAATCGAAACGACCTATAAAAATGGTAAATGCATGATGAAGGAACAATTGATACGATGGTACATACGCTTAACAATTTTTTACGTCTCTTCTTGATTTGTAAAAAGTTTAAAAACACTTCAAGTTTATTTACCATAATTGTCAGTATTTGTTATTCAAATGATTTCACATGGTTTTAAATAAAAGTTTATCGAATTCTCAATTATTTCCTATGACAACAGAGAATTCTGACAAATAATATTCCGCGACCAGGACACGAACCGCCGAAGCTTCCCTCGGAAGACCTGTACCAATCCTCGCTGATTAACCGCTGCGACACAATCGAAAGGCATGAAATAGACTTATAAAACAGTAATAGAGTATGGTGGTTTCATTTCTCGCATTAGAAAACGAAAATATCCCTGAGTATGTAAAAAAAAATTTCCTTTACGCGCTCAGGGAAGGTACCTGGGAACATCATTCATAACAGAAAAACAAGTTTAATTTAGAGATTAGAAAAACTAAGATCTTCGATAAAGTCTCTGACATTCTATAGCAACACTATTTTTTTTAAACTTTAACAACAGGTTTTATCAACTTTTTCGTTACCAGAAACCATGCTATAAAAGTTTTTTCTGGCGAAAATTCCTCGTTTTCCGGCGCACGATTACTAACTTTCTCTTCTTACGAAATATTCGTAATGCGAGAAGTAATAATAATTTCGGAACCGTTAGGGATATGCAAATTCATCGCATGCGTTCTGGTTATATTGTATTACAATTTAACGTTAAAATACTTCAATTTTACTTAAATTGGTTCCAAATTTTTTTCTTCAAACTTTTCGAACGGAGTTCTAATTGCACTCTTTAATATGACGTAAAGTTCAATTTGGGGTACTTTTTTTCTAAAAAATTAGGCAAATGTATTTTTTTGAAAGATCTCTTATCTTTAATATGCACATTACCAGAATTTATAAATGTTTTTATATTTGTGAGTGTCAGTGCTTCAAATGACTTCAAATCAAGGTTTTTGTAAAGTCAAAAACTATTCTGCAAAAAAGAGCTTCAAATTTCGCATTTTTAATAGGGCTTAAACATCATTTTCTTAGAAACGGCTACAAAATTTTTCAAAGAAAAATTGCCATTTAGGACGATGTTTTTACTTTTCTTTAATATTTAAAATTAATATCCGTTCTAGCTTTAGGAAACCGAAAAATGAAGAATTCGTCAAAGAAAATGTACTTCGGGCGGCGATAGATGGCAGCTGGCACGAGTATGTGGCAATGCCGAAAAGCTAGCCGAGACCGAAGGAAATAGAAAACTAATACGGAAAAGTCTGTGCAGTTCTGTAGCACCACTAGTTTCTGCTGAAAACTCCGCAGTTTTCAGTTGGCCGGGCTCTGATAATGAAAATAGTTGAAATATTCTAAATTTCAGATTTAACCGTTAAAATCGGACGTTATGCCATCTTAAGTGTATTTTACTCGAATCTTTGCAAAAAAATTTAAAGAAAAAAATTTCGGTGCCGTTTTAAGAAAATTTTGAAAAATGTCCGGAGGGCTTTCATGGTAAAGTACCCCCAAAAATTAACGTTTTTAAAAATCTCACAGCTTCGACTAATGTCAGGTGGACAGGATTGTTCAATTTGGAAAGTATCGTACGACATAGTTTAGGCGCTAGTGTTGTTCACTTACACCTGACGGACGGACGGTTTGCTTTCAATTGATTTTCGGTATCAAGAACAAAAACGGGATTCTTTTGGCTAAACCACGTGTTTAGGGGATTTTTTTTCCTTAATTAGCAACTGGATTTATTCACTTTTTCGTTATCACGGTTCGGCAAGGAATTTTTAAGCCGAATATTTGCTATTTTTTTGCGCAGCATTACTTATCTTTCCCTATTATACGTACATTACTCTGTATTACTTAACTGTACGGGAAAGTAATAGTACATTATGAAACGATGATGTAACGATGGGTATTAATACACGAGTATGGTACTTCTTCTACGACTTATGGTAACTATCATAAGTTAAACTTTTACCATGAATCGTTTCGTGGCAATTGGCATGTAGGATTCAGCCATGGCCACCTAGTGGACAGCTTCCTATCCACTGCAGGTGGTTTTGTTTTACCAAAACCGCCAAGGGACCACAGAAGTTGCTTTAATAATTCCGACGTTTACCATTTTTGTTTTGTTTTTCTCTTATTTATGGAGGTATCAAGTCCACCTTTGATTCAATGGACATTTTAAACTAGACTTTGTAAAGGAGAACCACGCGGCAGCGACATATAAGCCAAAATGACGCGTTCAAATCTTAACCTTAGTCAAATGTTTTCTCCTATAACTACGACTGCGCTAATCAAATACGATCTAAGTGAAATTACGATTCCATTTATTTAAAATAATATTTCACGTTAAAAATGACTAAAAATTAAAAGTGAGAAACATAATATGTTAAATGAAATTTTAATGTACACAATTTAACGAGACATTTACTACAAAGATTCTCACATGATTAATGCAGCGTCAATACTTGGTTTTGTTAGCTTCTGTGATGGGTCAAGAACCTGTATTATAATGAAAACTGAATCGTAATGGTTATCATTATGCAACTAGTTGCAGCTACGAAATGACAACATTATACAATGGGAGTAGAAAAAATTACATTTCCTAGACATGACGTATTAGGCATAATACTTTCTTGAATGTACATTTAATTAATCAGTGTTTATTTGGTTTCTTTTAAACTTCTCGAAAATGTCATTATAGTACAATATTGTTTTCAACAGTCCAGTCAGTCGCTGCAAGGGTCGTGGTTTCTTTCGCGCCTGGTAGCAGGCAACCCGTCACATGTACGTGTTATAAGGAATGCGTTTTTAAAGAAGCTGGCTGGATTGTTTCAATGTTGTCCTTAAAAATCGGCCGGGTTACTCTACGCGTCAGCAGTTTAAGAAATCGTTAAAATTTAAAATAACCATGTCATCATTGATTTTCTTTAAACACTTTAAAATAACTGTTACGGTGGATCCAGAAGAAAGAAAACGACTATTTCTGTTGTCACAAGGAAGAGTAGTTGTTTGTAACAATATACTACACGTACACACAATTTGTTTTTATAACAGAAATTCAATTAATTGACAATAACATCCAATATAAGAGCCAATAATTAATTGGGGTAACAATGTTTCAGAATATGCCTAGCCGTTTAACTTAGTTCGCTTGTCCGCCACTGGATGGCAGGAGATGTCCGAAAGGAACTCGAATATTTCGTAGCAAAAATAGCTAGCAGTGATCGAGCCCGAGAACATTATGATGAAAATTTCGTCTTTATTCTTGGTACATTCAGACTCTGTCGTTCTTTTTCCGTTGCAGATATTTCACATTTAGCCGCGCCACGGGGGACTCGAGTAACCACCGCTGGGTACTGTTTTTAACTTCTTTGCATTTATCAGAGATTGAGAAAGAACAATAACCTGTGTGGCGGAGAGAATTTAAAACTTTTTACGAGATGGTGCGGCAGTCGATCGTCACATTTACCCTCGTTCGAGGGTACTTGCGCTGAATTCTGTCTCTCGTGCATTATCAGAGATATCTGCTTTTAAATATTTCTTTGAAGTTTTTCTTTGGGCTACAGTGTCGTAGAGAATCTTGTAATAAGAAAAACCAATACCAATCTACTTTTCTACCCGCCTTAAAAATGGGGACTTCATATAAAAAATTACAGCTTCATGCACACAGATGTATAGAAGTATATTTGCATTGCTGGCCATACAAGTCACGTCAAGCGGAAGAAGGTAACATGGTGGCGAGCGCAAGTCTTGACTTGCACGGGTGTTAATAGCATTGGTAAAGTTGTCTTATAGTACTTAAAATTTTTTTACTTGAACTTAATTTGTTTGTCAAGAACAATCGTCCTTATTTTGCAGAATGAAAACATCGATAAATATTCATTTTACTGTAATATTTCACTGTAATAATTACTCTAAATTATATTTTATAATTACAATCTAGTTTAAATCTTGTGACAAGCGATGAATTATAATTATTTTTCATTCATTGTGCAGAGATGAGAGAAGTGAAATTTAAATGACACGTATTACTTAATTTTGCTCCTAAGGAATTTGTTCTTGCCATTCTGCTTCGTACCATCAACTGTTTAAGAGTTTTCATCATTCAACGTTTATGTTTTAACTAATTCGGTGAGTACCACTGAAGTCTAAGTTGTTTTCTGCACCGCCCGGAAATGTGAAATAGAGAGGGGAAGGTCCAAATATGGGCTAGCTTTTTATTTTTGAATGTAGTTGGCACATTTGTGGACATATGAGAGAATTTAAATTTTGAGCCGTATCTTTGACTAAATTCTTCAATTCTGGAAAGTTTCGGAATAAAAAAATACCGTTTCAAAAAATGCTTTATTCAAAAAAATTGGCAAAATGTCGCATTTTTAAAATGGGGTCCAAATTTGAGCTACCTCTATTTTTTTTTAGAAAAATATAATAAAAAAAGTAATGTCAGTAAAATTCACTTACAAATGGTAAAATATAAGCACAAAATCGTAAATCATATGTATGCACATCTCTCTCCCAACTAACACATTCTGTGGGTACCCACCCATGAGATGTAACTGGCTGTACCCAATCTTCACCATCTTGTTGAGGGGTTTGTATGGGTTGTGGTCCTTGAAATCGCGAATTGGGGTCATCCAGGGATGGCTGTCTTTCATCTTCTGAGACGAAGGAACTCTGTGAAGGAGGAAGATTTTTTCTTCTTGCTCTTTGATTTATGAGGATTTTTCTCTTTCTTCGTTTCGTCCTTCACCCCATCGGTAGTAAACGGAAGCTTTCTTTTTGTCAATTTGAAGCGGTCCTCACGGTTGTAGCTCCCCACGCTAAGGTGTTCCAGTGACCAGCGATGCTTTAGCCGACTTTAAATGTAATAATTATTATTATTGCATAAATAGTAGGTACATTGCAATTAGGGACAACTTTTTTCAGGTTATTTGAAAATGGTTTGGTCCAAATATGAGCCTCTCCGGAGAGGTGGCCCGTTTTTAGACCTCATTCAGTAGCCCATATTTAGACCAAACTCTTTTACAAAAACCATCATGCTGGCCAATACTGGTATGAAGTAGGAAGTTAAATTAGGCGTTGAAACTTTAACCAAACTCAACGTTAACACAGCCTTGCGGCCAAATAACATTTACAGCTAACTGGCTAATGCTGAAAAACAATTCTGCAAATACCTGCTGAAGGTTTGACGATGGAAAACACGACAATCGATGATTTTTTACGTTACTAGTAGGTAAAATGATTACCTATAAAATGTTAACTATTGTTAACTATTTTCGTTTTAAAACATTCTTCGTTTTAAGCTCATATATTGGCTATTTTATGTGCATATTTTACCAATTTTAAGTGCATGGTTGCGTGCATATTTTTAACTTCTTCAGTGCATGAAGTTCCGGCGTCCAGTTATATACCATTTAATATCATCTAATTCTTAAAGAAATTTACTTAATAAAAGAAAAACGATGAAACGGTGTCGGAACTTTTATCTGACGACGAAATGTATTTCACTGAGTGTGCAGCCAGAATTTTCGTAATTATTTTAATGTCAATTGCATGTATTCTAATTACTGTATTAACATTATTGCCAAGCGAATTTCACATATATTTCACAACATTGCAATGAAAAACAGTAAGTTGCTCGCTTCTTGATTGAATTGGAGGTTTTCAAATAATAGCTAAGATGTTAGTAGCGCAGAAAATGTAATATTTCAACATAACGTAACTGTTTCCAATGACGCAGCAAAGTATGTGATGCTGCAGCACCAATACTAGTTTAATATGGTTTATCTGAGCTATTTTGTAGTACCTCTTTTCGGTGATTGTAATTATTTTGTTGCGTATTTTTTTATTTCCTGTATACATACGTATATACAGAGTTATATACGTAATATAGGGAAAGTTATGTACTTCCCCAGAAAATCCATTTCGAGATTTCAACGAAAATACACATTTTTGAGTCTCCTGATACAAAAAAGTGACTATTTTTTAAACGTCCGTCCGTCCATCCATCCATCCATCCGTCCGTTCATCAATCTGTCCACCCGTCCGTTCCTGTCCGTCCGTCCGTCTGTCCGCCCGTCCGTCCCTGTCCGTCCGTCCCTGTCTGTCCGTCAGTCAGCCCGTCTGTCCGCCCGCCTGTCCGTCCCTGGTCCGTCCGTCTGTCCGTTCCTAGTCTGTTGAGCTTAATAGTAAAGTACCACCAATATTTGAAGAATGTTTATGAAAATCACGGCGCCTTGAGTGGAACCGGTTGTTCAGACTGACAACGGACAGACAGACGGACGGACTGACTGACGTTTTGAAAAGAACCACTTTTTCGTTATCAGGGGACCCCAAAACGTGTATTTCCTTTGAAATCTCGAAATCGATTTTTCCGCAACATTACATAACATTCCCTATACTACGTATATACTCCATAGATTCGTACGTATACGAGAAAGTAAAAATTATAAAAACTATATTTTTTTAAAAACGAGTCCAAATTTTTTTCTTTAAACTTTTTGTAGGGATAGTACGAAATGTATGAGAAGAACATTAGCGTCATAACGCTCTATTTTTCTCAAAAATTACAAAAATGAAATTTTTGACGGGTGTTTTGACAATGTGTTAACATTTTATGTTTATGACTATATGGGCATTAAATAATGTCATATAAAGTTTCTCGAAACGCAACCGTTTTCTGTGAAAACTAGCTCAAAATTCCGCATTTTCAGAAACTCTCAAACGCTTTGTTCTCATAAAGGTAATTTTCTCATAAATAGCGCCAATTTTTCTTCAAACGTTTCGAACGGATAGTCTTATTGCACTGTCTAAGATGACGTAAAGTCCTTTTAGGGGCATTATTTTGCTTTTTCAAAAACTTCAGAAATGTACTTTTTTTGAAAGATCTCTCACATCGTTAATTTGCACATTTGCAGCATTTTGTAAACACCAATTTTATTTGTGAGTTAAATAGCTTCAAATGACTGAAATGAAGTTTGTGGAAAACTAGAGATTTTTGTGAAAAAAAGTTTCAAATTTTTGAATTTACAGTAATGCCTAAAACACCATTTCTTTAAAAAAGGCTCCAAATTTCTCACAGAAAAATTGCCATTTAGGACTAACTTTTACGGTTCTTTAATATTCTTAAAAGAATATTTCCTTTCGAATGTTAGGGAACCGAACAATTAATAAAATGGCAAAAAAATGGGCGGCGATAGATAGCAGCTGGCAAGAGTATATGGCAAGTCCGAATAGCTAACAGCGACCAAAGGAAATAGAAAACTAATACGGGAAAGTGTGTTTCCATTCTATAGCACCACTAGTTAAAATTTCTTCGTCTTCCTATTCCGTTACTCAATATTTGCATATATCGCACCGACAGAAACATGTTCACCCTCCAATCAACTAGTAATCCATACGATATATCTTAAAAGTTGTCTCAGTACCTCAATCTACAACATATCATTGAACCTTATTGTTATTAAGTCCATTATTTGTCATTTACAAAATTCTACGAAACGCGTTAAATGAATTATCTCATGCAAACGACCTTTTTAGAGCCCGCTCGCCGCACTCTAGATTTAAAACATCTTACGATTATGTTTGGGAAGCTATTCCATATTATGCATGTAAGTATGCCTTAACTAATATGGACTTCGAAATAACAAAATAAAAAAGAAACAATCATTGAGTTTCTAAACTTTAAACAAAATGACTGAATACCCATTATTATATATAATGTTTGTATTTTCAGGCGCGTAAAGGTGTATGAGGTTGATTACGCTCACAACCGCTGTTTAAATCTTTAGGGCGTTGCGTATGGTAGATGTCTGGGCGAATGTGCGTTGCAGTCATTTTAAACACTGACTGAGGAAAAGATAATTAAGCATCTCGCAGGCTGTGTTCAGAGAAGCGCGTGACTAGACTATGGTAATTCTCTCGCCTGCATCTCACACACATTCCGAAATGTAGGGAAAATGCAGGGAGAATTCATTGGCGAAGCGGTCGCTTATATGAATCGGTGTGATAGTCGAGAGAAAAAAATGTTCTTTACATGTTCGTTGATCCACTAATTCATTTTTACTTTCCCGTATACTGGAAAACCCGGCAGACGTTGTTCTACCCTTCATCTCCCTCTTTCCCCTCCCACCTCCTTTTCTCACTGTCTCTCCTCCCTCCCACCCTCTCTCACCCTGTCCCTGTCTGCCTCTGTGTGTCTCTATCTCTGCAGCTCTCTATCCCTCATTCACATTTACTTGCAGATTCTGCACGTCTCTGAGCAGGTGAAGTAATATCGGGAAGCGCCGGACAAGCAAAATTGTAATAGCATGCTCAACCCTTATAGCCGCGGGTGGGTGATGGAGTTGGATAACTGATCAAGCCATCTAAAAATAAATTTGCATCAATAATAAAATCGAAACATTCGATTCGGTACTGGAGAACCAAGATTTGAATTAAAAATATTGGTTTCCCATTGAAGATTTTGAAATAATTTCCACTCCCATATGTGGGTGTGCGTCGGTGAATAATGGTGCCTCAGAATATCTATTTTGAATATATCGTTTACCTCTACTTTTATTTTTCTTATATCGTGTGTGTTTTTCTAGAAATATCCGCATTTTTTTGATGATTTTTAACCAATTTAATTTTTGTCGATTACAGCGCCATCTGCAGCCAAAATTACTTTAATCATAGGTCAATTTTTTTTCTGGGAATCCAAATCTGCAATAAAAAATGGGGGTTCCTATTTAACTTTTTTTTCTTCTCCCTGCCCCACTCCCGGGGGGTGGGTAGAGGGTAGAGTTTGGAATCATTGAATGTCTGCTGCCAAAACAAGCAACTTTTATTAACCCATTTTTGATTAATAAATCCGATGTGTAGTTTTCGAGATATTTGCTCCGATAGATTAAAATGGCCCGACAAATATCTCTGAATTTTCGAAAATTGCAAATGTTTGCATTTTTTCGAGGTCTTCCTGTAACTACAAAATTAAACAAGAGATTTTGACTTCAAATAAAATTTGTTCTTCACAGTAAGTTATTTCCTATACTACGCATAGGAAAGAACACTATACTTAGTATACGGGAAAGTAAAAAGAAAAACAGATATTGTTTATCGATTCCTCTAAAACTAGTTTAAAAACATTTCTATTAAACAATGGTAAAACCTTCTTATCATTATCTGTCGCTTATTCTGTACCTATGAAGGAAAGTTATGAAAACCTGAGTGTAGTATTACAGAAAATAAACTACTCCGTTCATGGATGGATGGATGATATATGACTTAAAAGTAACATGCATGCTTGGCGAGCAAAGTTTTTTTTACTAAATTCCCATGTTTACTATGTGAATTGGATAGCAGGGCACGTGATTAGCATTGTTTTAGAAATAATTGATTTCTAACAAATTCTTTAAAGCCAGAGGAAAAGGTCTTTTTGTGGGCACATGTGGTAGATCAACACAATATTCTGCTGCCTCCATTGCACATAAAATTAGGCCTCATGAAATAATTTGTGAAGGCTTGACCTAAAGATGGCAGTGTTTCAAATACCTTTGTGAAAAATTTCCGAGATTGAAGCAAAATTAAAAGAGGGTATTTTCTTTGGGCCTGGTATTAGAAAATAATATTTGATCCCCAATTTGAACTACATATGACAGTAAATGGAAAGAAGCGTGTATTGCAGTTACACACTTGGTAAATATGTTCCTAGGCAACAAAAAAGACCCAGATTATCAAGCAATTGTTGCCAATATGCTGGATTCTTTTAAGGAATTGGGATGTTTAATGAACCTCAAGGTTCACTTTTTAAACAGTAATTTACAATTCTTCCCGGACAATGTAGGCAATGCAAGCGAAGAACAAGGTGAGAGTTTTCATCAAGATCTGAAAGTGATGAAAAAACGTTATCAGGAACGCTTGAACACCATTGTGATGGAAGTGAGAGTCAGCCAACGGCGCATTGGAGAAAAGCTACATCAGGGGCGTTAAAGAATAGAGACAAAGAAAATATACATCAATTGACACGTAATCATTTGTAGAATATAATGTTAAGAATATAAACCATCTTCTATGTTTAAATAAAGTCCTATTGGTATTTTAAAATCAGTTTACTTTTCATTTTTATTGTGTATATACATATATTCCTACATCTTAGTAGATCAAATTGTGACTTAACTGTGGGTGATGGAAACAAATAGAGTTCAGGTGCTGATTCAGCATCCAAAAACTATAAAAATCAGCCGTCAAGGTTAGAAAAGTTTTTTGAATTTTTTTTGTTGGCCTGTGTATTTAGTGAGAAGAGGCAAGCTTGTGCGAAAATATGAGAGTAATTCAGCGCATCGAATCCAAGCATTTTGTGGCCAAATAGCGTGTTTTGTAGTTGCTATAGTTTTCTTAAAAAAGAAATACCTAACTAAATAGATTAGGATTAGCTCAAAAACGTGATTCTATGAGTAAATATTAATATTGTATATTCATTTAAACAATATCCTTACTTGCCGTCTGTTATTTTGTAACAGTGGTTTATTTATCTCTTGTAAATGATGTAATTGGTTTGGAGTAATGGAAATTGTTTTGTCTGGTGAAAATGATTTTTAAAATATTTATTTACTAGAAATACTTGAAACTGAAGCAGATAACTGCATGCATATGTTGTATTATTTGTTAAAATTAGTGTGATTTTTAATAGCTTCATCCACCACTACCACAAACTAATTTCTTTTTTTAGAGGGCTATAAATTTTCCTTCTCAGTTAATAATACAAGATAATGAATGTAGCTCATATTGTGAGGGGTAAACTCTTTTCTGTTAGATTTAACAAATCTTAGAAATATTATTGTGTTACAAAAAAATCGTAGTGCATATTAAAATTATCTGTTCTGCAAACAGAAGAGCTCTAAGATTGTTGCTAATTTGAATATAATAATTATAAGATTTTACGTTAAGTTAATATCTGCTATTTGCATTTGGTTATTGCTAATAATTACTTGCAGTTTTCATGTTTTTCTTTTATAAAATTGTTTCTTGTCTCAATGTTTGTTTTTGTGTTGGCCTCTAAAAGCATTTGAAAAGATGAAGCAAAGAGAGGAAGATTATTGATAATAATTGTGGGGAATTTAAGTGGTAGTCAGTAAAAAAGGGTTTTGATGATAAAGAATGATGCTTCCAATTCTTCTATCACAATTTCTACTCCTGTAACCCACAAAAAATTAAAGGGATAATTATTTATTGCTAAAATATTTGAGTTAATATTGTTCTGAAAGGTTATTTGCTTGCAGCGCCAAAAACAGTTCATTCATGTGGTTTAGTTTTTTTATAGGGAGTTCATTGCAGTTTCCTTGAAATCAAAGTTGAATTACCATATTTTAATTTCCCTTTCAGAAAAAAAAACAATTTCGAAGAGGAATTATTGGAGATGGCAAGACACGGCAGAAATGAAAGAACATGCAAAAAAATACAAAATGAGTATACAGAAAAAAGAGCTCTGCTCGAAGAACTCTAAAAACATTATAGCACTATAAGTTATAATAAAATCATTAATTTATAACTTCTGTTTTTCTTAATAAATAATTACGAAAATGGGTATGAATGGAGTTACCTTTGGGTATTGAGTAAATTCGTCCTCTTCCATCCATGTGATTGAATATTTCAGCCAAATGTCTTTCCTTTAGAAAAGAGAAATGTCCAAAATTCTCGATTGTTGCATTCTTCTATGGGATTGCTGCGATCCCGCATCACTCTTGTTATTGGGTTTATTATTCTGAGACGATGAACATTGGCTCGAAATTCATCCATGTCTAAAATACTCCATTTTCTACTATTTGAGCGAATGAGTCACGGCTTCAAACTACCCTTCTCCGAGGCCTGGAATTTTCAAGCTGCTGCTGGAGCCGCGGCCTCTAAACTTCGCCAAAGCCTCGTCTTATCTAGCGAAACTAAGGTTTCAAGCCGTGGCTCGAAGAAACCGCGACTCAGACCTCGTCTTAGAAATCCACCTATTGTAATAAGATACTTGAAGAAACAAACATGAACCACCTTTACTTGAAAGCATTTGGTCTCTGCGATGGCCGAAACTTCCAAAGGACCTCCAAAAGGCAAGATCACCGAAGGCCCGAGCGGAGTGGAATGCTCGTGGTCGAGGCTGGCGCGAAGGAACGCCCAGGGCGGGAAGTGGATTTGAGGGGGGGGGCGTGGGGAGGGGGAGACGTGAGGCGGTCGGTGAACATTCTCACACCTCCGCAGAGGGCGCGAACTTCCACGGCGCTAAAATTAGCCCTGACGGTTCTCCGAAGAGGCCCAGCACCATCCACTGTTGCCAACGATTGACACCCGGGCGTTCATTACGGTTGAAATGGATCTGCTCTGCAAGAGTTAAGGTGTGTGGTTGCGTCACGCGCAACAATTATCTCCAAATGTAATGTAGTAGCCCTAGCTATTAATTAAAATTGGTTGAATGATCATTCAATCAAGGTCATTCTCAGATCATCAGTAATTAATGCATTGGACATAATAAAAATGCAAAAGTAATGCTAGCTTACAATTAAATGCATATAAAGCTGAAATTGATTGATAATCATAATGCAGAACAGAAGTTGTATTTTTGCTGAAAGAAATTAATAATGGTTTAAAACAAGTTTTGCTAAAAAATTCTTCTTAAGATGTGAAGGCAATTATGTTTGTGACATTCACCATGGATTACTAAAATTGTAAGTCATGAAGTGTCATACGTAGGCATTCAAGCAGTACTGCAGGCGTCTGGTTGATGTTCTACACCCCAAAAGAGACAATTATTCACAAATAGAGAAATTATTAAATGCAAGTTGTACTTGCAATGAAACTCTACACCATTAGTGTAGTTCTAGCTTCAGTCAATTTCATCATGAAATTCACCAGAGCAAACAACTAGCATCATAACCAAAATGACGTGATAAGTCATTTTATCATAATCTTTAATAACTATCATTGGGACGAAATTTTCATTAGTTACTGGATGTTCACTATTTGAGTGAACTGTTCACAATTTCTATTTCCGATTGACTACTTTAAAAAAGGAAATAGTAAACATGGAAAAATATCTTATCCAAAAACAAAAAAAAAACAACTAATTATATGAGGGAACAAGTGTTAGAAGAGCTTTTAGCGTTTCTTAAGGCAAGTTTTTAATCTTGATTAGAGCTGACTTTACTCTGATGCCAATCTTAGCTATTGCGCAGGTCCTTGCAGCTGTCGTCTTGGTTTGGTAATTATTCATAATACGTATGTCTTTGTTCAAGTGGACAAGTGGCAAACGTAAGCTAAAAATGTTTTTATAAATGCCTTTCATGGATATACTGCTTTAAGGAACTCCTGAAGAGTGCTGGCTCTTGTGTACACAGATATTTTTATTGACACAGATATTTACGTACACTGATATTTTATTTGAAGATTTGAACTAATGTAAAAAATATTTATTCCATTTTATGCAAAAGCAAAACTCCACTTCACACTTGGGTGTACTTTTAAAAGAAAGAGAGAATGTATCATTATTATTCAAAGATCCCTCCTCCCCCCGGTACACTATTCCCTGAAAACATTTCTGGCAACCCTAAATATTTACTATCCTTTACGAAGAAGATAACGAGACATTCCAAACCATTCATATCACCTTTTTAACACAATTTTATCATGTACCCAACTTTGTTAGCATAATTTTTAACGAA
Organism: Acheta domesticus; assembly: GCA_031308135.1. Lineage (NCBI taxonomy): Eukaryota > Metazoa > Arthropoda > Insecta > Orthoptera > Gryllidae > Acheta > Acheta domesticus. The sequence goes on along the minus strand of JAHLJT010004567.1, from coordinate 43,693,493 downwards.
GATTTTAGCACATACGTTTATTACTAGTTATTAATCAGTTTTTGAATTTACAAAAGCAGTAATAATATGCCCATACCTGACAGTATTAAACAGGGTGAGTCTCGTAACTTTAGCATCTCCTGTAACTTTTGAACGGTGGAAGTAATTGCAATGCAGTTTGTGCAGCAAGTGCATGAGGGAATGGGACTAATTGATACGTGTATTTATTTCTATTTTATCACTTGTATTTAACGAGATATTTGAGGTAACTTTGTTTTTTTAAATGGAACTATACATATTTTTCAATTTATTATGAAGACAACAAGATTTATTATGTGACAACGTGTTTATGGCATTAATAATATTATTTTCGCTCTAGAAACATGCAATATGAGGCAACCCTGGAGTGCTTTGCACCGTGACGGGGCTTGCCTTATCCGATTGGCCGAGAGCTACCTTCGCAAAGCGAACCTCATTTGTTTCGAATCTAAGTGCGCGCCGAGCTTCATAAGAGACAGCGTTGTCGGTGCGACGCGGTCGGTCTTCGTGCCTCAAAATACCTCGACCGTGACCTCGAGCCGCGCCGGTCACGGACCGCGGGGGCGGCGGCGGCGGGCTAACCTTTGACCTGGTTGTGGGAACAGCGCTGAAGCACAGTGGGTCAGAATGAAGCCAAATGCACCCCTAGCATACGTTTTATTTCCAAGCAAGCTTGTTCATTTCAACCGACAAAAATAAAAATATTTTTTAACGGTATGGGTAAAAATAAAACATCTTAAGATTAATTTTATAATTAGATTTTTATCAAAAGCTTTTCAAGATCGACAGATTTATTTTGCTATTGGTTCACCAAATTTCCATGCCATAGGTTCACTCAGGAATTGATGCATTTCAAATGTTGTACTACACTTCTGTGATAATGTCATCAGACTAAGAAGATATCCAAAAAGTAAGCTTGAAATGTCACAAACACATCGAAAAACATGCCAACCATCTAATCATAAACATTGTTGATAACAGTAAAGAAATATCACGCCTGAATTCACTTTCCTCCCTAAAATTTCCTTACCATTTTCATGCTTAGGAGCCGTCCGTAATTACGTAACGCAAATTTCGAGTATTTTCAATACCCCCTCCCTTGTAACGCACTTTCCCATCTCTATGTAACACAGCGTAACGCTGCCTCAAACCCCCTCCCTCTCCTTTAGCGTTACGTAATTTATGGATGATCCCTTAGCAAATGCATCCAAGCAAACTCCTCCTTTTTCCCACTCGTGTTCTAAAGTAATCTACGTAGTTATTTTTTGTTCTGGAAAGAATATCCCGGAAAGTAACGTTGGATGACTACTTTGTAAGCTAGTTTTAATTTATTTTCGTAAATATTTCATCGCTATAGTTATTTAATTCTTTAAGTGTTAATTGAAATTGAATTTCTTAGAATATAATAAAATATGTCGAGGCTTAAGAAACAATAAATAGTATCTCCACTTTTTCCGCACCTGTTTTAAGTTCCTGAAATTGATATTTACTCTTAAGCAATTAAGAAAACATTTTGCTTAAAAGCGTTTTTTGCATTAAAAAAACGTAAAAATAAAATAACATATTTGAATTATGTGTCAGAAGAAATCAATAATTTTGATCTCCTGAAAAATTCCTATTTTGGAGACCCGAAGTATTGTTTGTGTTTGGATTTAGTTTTTTATTGGGAAATAACTGTTGATTTAAAACGTTAACTTTCAACGCGAGAAATATTCGAGAATTACCTGTGAAAGACACTCACTGAATGAAGTTCATAATATATTTAATCTTTGTTAACAAATCATTGTAGTTGACATTGCTTCACGTTTTCCTTTTGTAAATAACATTGCATTTGCAGTCCATGATCGCACGGGTACCTATTACAGTTTCCAAAGGCACTTTTATTATTCACACTCAACTTTTCCGCCTTAAATGATGTGTACCTTTAACCAATTTCGACCAAAATATTACAGTGAAATATTCGGACAATTTTCGTTTTAATTCTCAGTTATTTAATTAGGAATTCAATTTAAATTCTTTTTTGAGTGGAAATAAATGCTTCAGAGTCACTAACATAGAGCATTGAATTTCAAAAAACATCTCTTTTGTGAAGAACCCGAGTTATTGACTTACATTAGATTTTATTCCATATTAATATTTTATGAATGTACCAAAGATCTTCTCATTTAGGAGAAATTTGACATTTGGGTCATTCCAGGTTTTCAAAAAGGTGACCACTTGGAAATACACATGACGATTCTTCTAAGAAAATATTTGTGGAATTTTAAAGGAAATGGAGAAGGAGAGTGTGTCACATTACACCAAAGTTGACATTTCGGTCATTCCAGGTTTTCAACGAGTTGACCACATTGGAAATACGCATAACGATTGTTCTAAGAAAAATATTTGTAGAATTTTGAAGGAAATGGAGAAGGAGAGTGTGTGGACATGTTTCATCTCTAGGCCTTTGCGCCGTTAGGGTTCGTTTCTGTCCAGTGTGCGGAGTGCGGGGTGGAGGAAGCCCCGGGGGTCCTGCTCGCCTCGGTCACGCCGTCTCCTCCTCCTCGTTCGCCGCTGCCTCTGCTCCCCCCTCCTCCAGAGAGCCACAAGACGTATGCCTCCACGCGCGCTTTAGGCAACAGCGACTGTCTGCAGGGTCCTAGCCCCAAAGGAGGCGGGATTTTGGACACTGGCTATAAAGCCAAGTCGAGTTCACTCGGGGTCTGAAGATGAATTCTAGCGGCCGACTGCTCTGATCAAAACTTTCCCATGCTTTCTCCGGTCAAAACCAGACAAATGCTGAAGCAATCTCCATCCACGGACCTGCGCGCGATCTTTCCTTCCCTTTCCTTGCACTAACCTCTCCCATAACACTCTCTGCAATACATACTACCTACTTACGTGCACTACACTACCACTTACGTCGGAAGACCACTTTCAAAACAATGGATACAATTGAGAATTACTCTCACAAGCAGATATTCTGCAGTTGGTTAAATTGTCTGCAGCCTGCAAAATATGTTTGTAAAATCGCTTGAAAAAGAGACTAAGTAGATGTATTAAAGGGTTTTGTTAAAAGAAACTTAATAAGGTCATGTGTTGACCAAGACACCTCATATTTTATAAATCAATAAATATTTCTGTGCCCATTCATACGAGCCATTTCAATTCAGTTTCCGGTGACAATCGTGATCGTTCTGTGGGAATATAATATAATAAAAATACAAATTCACTGAAAACTAGTCAGAACTAGTGGTGCTTAGTTTTCTATTTCCTTTGGTCTCGGATAGCTATTCGGACTTGCCACGTACTCTAGCCAGCTGTCATTTATCGCCGCACAAAGTGCATTCATTTGACAGTTTCTTAAATTTTCCGTTTCTTAATAGTAGAATGGAAATACTAATTTTGGAATATTATAGAACAGTAAAACCTCGTCCTAAATGGCAATTTTCTTTGAAACATTTGGAGCTATTTTTAAGAAAATGGCGTTTAAGCGCTACTAAAATTGCGAAATTTGAAGCACCTTTTCGCAGAAAATTTTTAAATTTTCGAAAAACTTCATTTGAAGTCATTAGTAGCACTTACACTCACAAATACAACAGTATTTACAAATTGCTGGCAATGTGCATATTAAAGGCGTGAGAGATCTTAAAAAAGACATTTGTGGAATTTTTGAAAAAGCAAAAAATACCCCCAAATTGAACTTTACCTCAAATTAAAGAGTGTCATTAGTACTATCTGTTTGAAAAGTTTGAAGAAAATGTTTGGAGGCATTTATGAGAAAATGGTTTTTGAGCGTTTCTGAAAATGCGGAATTTTGAGCAACTTTTCACAGAAAACGATTGAGATCTCGAGAGACTTTGTATATTATTATTTGAAGCATTATATTTACGTATATACTCGTAAATATAGTAATGTGAACAAATCGCTGCTAATGTAAATATTAAAGACGTGAGATACAAGTAAAAAAATTAATTTTTTGTAATTTTTGAAAAAAATAAAGAATAGAGCGATATGGCGTTTATGCTATCTCATAGAATGCATTTAGCACTGTCCCTACCAAAAGTTTAAAGAAAATTGTGTAGACGTTTTGAGAAAATCTTTATTTTTGTAAATATTTAAAATTGCAAATATTTCGCAATATTGCGCGGAAAACTACTAACATTTCCAAAAACATATACATGACCTAAATGAAAGAATTCACTTTGGAGAACAATTTTATTTCAAAGCAGAATGCCTATCTTCAATATTGTAATTGTAGGAAGACGCTCGAAAAAATTCAAACTTTTACAATTTTCGAAAATTTGAGTTAACCTTGCGAATCGGACCTATATCACATTTATAAGTGTATTTTACTCTATTCTTATAAGAAATCCAATGAAATAATTTGGAGCTATTTTTGAGGAAGCTTTGAAAATGTCCGGGGGGCCTCGTGCAAAGTACCCCAAATTTTAAAGAAGTTTTTCAAAATCGCGACGATTCGAGTGGAACTAGATTGACTGGGGAATTTTCATTTTGGAAGAAATCGTACTCCTGGTTTAGGCGCTAGTGTTGTTCCGACACAGAACGGACGGACGTTTTTCTTTTAATTGATTTTTCGGTATGAAGGACGCACAAATCAGGGATTCTGGCTACACCACGTGTTAGTTTTTTTCTTAATATAGCAACTGGATTTACCCACTTTTTTGTTATCACGGTCCGGGAATGATTTTTTGCTACCGAAAATTCTCCTTTTTTGCGCAGTAATTACATAACTTTCCCTACACTACGTATATTACACCGTATATACGTATGTAAACGGGAGAGTAATAAAAAGGCGCTCAAAGAAATGGCAAGTCCTTCAATGATTCCGTTTAAAAAGAAGTCAGTTAAATTATAACAAGTTTTTAAATTTTCCTTTCGTTTGATAATGTGCCTATGAAATACATTTTCAGAGAAATAAACTATGATGCTTACGTATCTAATAGGCTACTTATATATTATTCATTTGTTTATAAATGCGAGAGAACATATGCGAAAGAAATACTTTTCCGTACCTGTCAATTAAAAATTTATCAATTGAAAAATAAGAAGCTGCATATTAAAAATCATTTGCTGTAGTAAAATAACAAAACATTGTTAAACATTAATTACATAGTAAAAACAATTATTGCAGTTAAAAATCGCATAATTTGAACTGAAAATCTGAAGTTCTAAGCAGAATAATTGTCAATAAACTGTCACCAAATTCATCTAGAGTAGATCAGTATTTTCAATATTCGTCACAGTGATACGTATTATTCCTACCGTCATCATACGCATCTGTAAGCTTGGCAACCTTAGGAGCCATGTTGCGTTCTGCGCGCTTTGCATGATCCTACTTTTTGGTATGCTGAGGTTGCCCGCTTGAGGCACACAACCCAACGGCTCCGTCTTAGCTAGCGGAAAGAACAACGGCGGAATGATAAAGAGACAGTGTCTCCAGTTTTACAGATGAACTATTTCCTCTCTTTACCTTCCCGCACCGTAAGCAGTACATGGCGAAGTGGAGGTAGTACGTTATCTACTGTCTTCACTACTCTACCCACAACAACCGCCCGGGGCCGTGCTCTACTGGGACCTCTGATAACGCACAACCATGTCGTACGAGGAAGCATCCGGCTTAGGTGGCTCAGGGCATCAATTGATGTCCCGACCAGGAGGTCCTGGAGTTCAGGTCACGACGGTGGTGGTAGGAGTTTTGACATTAGGTAATTAACTTGGTCGAATCCAGCCACTGTCTGAATGAGAATTCTAGCGGCCGCCTTCTCTGATCAGTGGATTTCCACTGTTTCTCCGATCATCACTAGGCAAATGACGGCAGAACCCTAACAAGCAGGCCATGGACCGCAAGCGATCTTTTCTTTCTCTTCTGTCTTATTTTTACCCCATACTTTCACACACGTACACTTTCGTGCACACACTACCTCACGTGTCGGGTGACCAGTCAAGAGCCTAGAACTTCTCCCGGCTGAGGTGGTGCCCTATTGGTGGGAGATACTTGATTGGGGAAACCTCGCAAGCCGATGAGCAGATCGGCGCCGGATCTCGCCATTCAGAGCGGGAAGATCACCGCACCTCCCGCGATAAACACGTTCTACACTTACGAGACTAATGATCTTAGCCGTTGACGCGCCCTAAAAAAACAATCAATCGATTAACGGAGAAGCATCACAGGCTGGTCCCTAAAGGCGGCTCAACTCATTCGCTATTCGGCGAACAGCGAGCAACCGCTCGCCGAATCCCGAGTAGTGTGGATGGGTCGCTTGCTATTTGCCGAGTGACGAACATTCGGTGCTCGCCCTACCCATCGTGTGTCTGTCTTTTGGACAAATCAAAGGGACCGAACATTCGCCGAACACATCAGCTGGTCGGGATCCGGCGAGCAGTAGCTCGCTGCTCGGCGAATGCCGAATGCGTGGAGCCACCTTAATGAAAGACTCGCGCCTCTTGGCGCTTTAGTCAAAAATACTTTGAAACAGTTTAAATACTAGTCGTTCCAGTAGAGCAAAATGGCGCAGGTACCATTTTCTACAAATTCTCTATTTGCGTCATTGCAAAAAATAAATAAAACTGTAAATCTATTATACTGATGATAGACAATTTTCTATAATTGATTCTGTTCTAAAAAATTAGATCATTTAATAAGTTCAGAAATTTTTTTTTGAGAATATGTCTCGTTTTCGTGTAGTTCTTGTTTCAACTGAAAACAACTTAAAAAAATACTTTCTCACCACCGATTCAATTTATTCTCTGAATAGTTTTTCTCCAATTGAGCAAAGCACGCATATACAAAATCGTGCAGGTTTATTTTAGTTTAACTCCCTAATTTTGGAAAATCGTAAGAGCTATAAATAATAATAATAATAATAATAATAATAATAATAATAATAATAATAAGCCAAAAGTACTGTAATAATTCAAAATTTAAAAAAAGAAAATTCTGAAAATCTATATTATATACTGAACAAAAGCTCAACGTAAACAATATAAATGATTTTCAACGTCCTAAAAAAATTGAAACCCAAAAAAACTACTTTAATAGAATCGACATTTAAGCTTTACGCTCCGGAATGCCCCTAATGCACGGGCCATCGTGTACCTTGGCATTGCTAGGGTTAATGCTCCGAGGTCCGAAAGGTGGGCGACCGTTTGTCTCCGAGGCAGGCGCTCCGTCTCAGCTGGTCCGTCCGCACGCACTCGCCGGCGCCTGGGGCAGTTCCGGCAAAAGCCGGCCACTCACGCTCAGCGATAGGGCCACTTTCAACTTCAACTTCAGCTTCAGTTTCGGTCCGCCCTTGCTTCGACGACGAGTGAGTCGAGGTAGAGAACGGAGAACGAATGGGTGAGATGAATTTTCGAGAAGAGGGATATCGAAACTTTTCTCGAATCTCAATCATGAAAGGTTTTTGTAACTTCTCGCTCGTATCTGTTTAAGTAACATAAATATCAAATGCCTGTAAGGTTAAAATACAGAATAATGACGTATACAAATCTGAGGTTTTAGCAGCCTCGAATGGCGAATAAACGCTAAGATTCCAAATTTTGCATTTAAGCGGTAAATCTGGGAGTAACCGGTATCTATTTGCGGGCATTATAAATAGTTTTATTACAGACCGAACTTACAGAGTTAAAATAAACTGCACACTTTCACAAACTAGAACAATAGAGCAGGGGAACCTCAAGGTTCCGCACTATCGCCGTTCCTCTTCAATGTTTATTTTTTCAGACATTTCCAAATTAGGAGGCTCAAATTTTGCACTATTCGCAGACGATACTGCAATATACACAACGCATGTAGATCCAAATGTAGCGAAGGATAACATCGAGGCAGACATTTCATGCTTTCTAAAGTTGACTCAACAGTGGAGAATAAAAATAAACCCAACCAAAACCCAGGCCAAAATCTTTACTCTTTGTGAACCAAAGTTACTTCGCCCACTAATAGTAAATAATACTAATCATCCCATGGCTAGCATCTGATACACCAGTGAAATATTTTGGGGTCCACATTGACAGCAGGTTAACTTGGAAAAAACACATTGAAGTAATAATCACTGCAAACATTTGCCAAAATATCGAGAGTGTATCCATTAATTAACTTCCGCTCAGCCTTAAATTTGGAATGTGCTATTTTAATATTTAAATCTATTTTTAGGCCACCACTCACATATGCCTGTCCAGTCTGAAATAACACAGCTAAAAGCAACATTGAAAAAACTTCAGGTAATACAGAACAAATTTTTAAGAAAATGTGCAAAGGCTTTTGGTGCATCTCGAATACACATATTCAAAGAGAACTTCAAATACAGCTCCTCATTGAACATATAAGAAAGAATTGTGACAATTTTTTTACACTTCTTCCATACTATCCTTGCAGTATACAATTTTCACTGGGAAAAAACATAAAACAATCCCATGAGAATACGCTCACGATATCCCGAAAGATATGTTAAAATCGCCATGAAAATAAGTATCCACTGTAATATTGTATGTTAAAAATTTGTAAATTTTCACTCAATATAAAGATAATTTTTGAATGTATGTAGAAGTATGTAGATATGAGAATGAATAGAGTATCGCAATATTTGAAATTGTTCACATGTGTTAGAAATGTAAGTACGAAATCCTGTAAATAAGCTAGTGGTAAGATACAATAGTAAGAGGTTGTATACCCAAATGTTATGTATTAAAAATAAAAAAAAATGTACAAACCCCTGAAATGCATAACTGCGGAACAGGAAGAAAATAAATTTAAAAAATAATATATTGTAACCGCTAATTGTCGATTACATTTTAAACCAAGGAGAAAAATAGAAGAGAAAACTCGACACCATATTATTTATTAACTAATAGTTTCTCTGGTGGCGTAGAGATGGCGACAGCCAGATTCATTTCAGAAACGCACTCTGATAGTAACCAATCAGAAACTTTTGGGGAACAAACGGAAACGGTATGAACTGATGTAGAGAGAATTCATCCCTAGTTCGAGTCGCCGAGGTGAGCAGTCAAAAGAATTCGCTTCTTATCGTGTTTGAGCCGCCGAGGTGAACATTTTTTTGTGCACGGCGTAGACGACGAGCGTCACGTAGTAGGCTACGACGTATAAGAAAGTCTGTATTATTTTCGGAAATCTCATTCTTGAAATTCTTATTGAATCTCAAGAATTATAAGAACTCTGTTTGATATTACAACTAGTTTGGCTCATTACCATTACGAAGTCATAATTGGAAGCTCTCAACTTGCATTCTTATGCGACCATCATCTTGGAGTGATCGATGGTAAAACGTCGCTGAGCAATGAGGAGACGGCGATCGGAGGCATCCCACTTTTCAACGCGGCAGGCAACACGGAGCGGTGCAGAAATCCAGCGACCTTGGCGGCGTGGACGCCGTTTTGCAGCCGGCTACGCAGCGCAGAGTATTCTTCGGGAGGTCACCGGTCGTGAGTTAAACAAATACCGAAAGAACTTTCACGAAATTTCAAATTAGAATTTCACAGAACAGTTGTCTTGGTAATTAGTCGAGTCACTTCTTTTTCTCATAAAGTCGTAATTAGAATCAGATTCAGATATTTCTTGTGAATAATGTAAAAATTGTGTTCTTACGTAAAACTATTTAACTGAATTCACGTATAATTGATTTAAGAGTATAAATAACACTTAGCAAAAGTGAGCTGTATGAAATACTGAATGGGAGGAAAGCCGTCCGATTATTTATTTCATAATAGCATTTGAAGGACTGGCTAAAGACTTTGTTAAACGAAATTTTTTTTATACTGAAAGGCTAAGGATGAGCCAAATTTCAATTGTAAGAATTAAGTGTTATATTATTAATTGATTCAAAGGTGTTAAAAGATTTGGAACATTGTGTGTGCACGTATTTCTTTTCAGGATCATTATTTGAATTGTATTTCGTGTGTTTTATTAGTGATTTTTGTTATGTAAAGTGTATCTCTGTGTGTGTAAGTTATTATTAGAAAACAAGGGATCAAAGTTAAGATTACATTAGAAAATCATAACTGCAGTTTAGATAGGAAAGGTAGCTACCAGGATTTAATGGGAAAAATATTGAGAACATAGGTAAAATTTGTAAATACAATTGTAGATCATATTTCATTCATTAGAATATACGTTCAATATTGTTTCAAACTAATGAACTGTGTTTACTTGCTAATTGGTAATTAGTTGAACCATGACGAACCCACCCCTGACAGGGAATTTTACCTTCCATTAGAAATAATCCCAGTTTTGCGTGACGGTGCAGAAGCTTGTCACGGAATAAGTAAATTAAAATTTACTTTTGTAACCAAGTAGAGAAAGCGGTTACAATATAAAGGTTATTCAAAGTAGACAAGACTTTCGTTATTTCAAATGTTTTTTTTATTCATATCCGTAAATGGTTGATAAACCAAGGACAGCCCAGAAGTCTCCATGGACTTTGAACATACAGTAATAACGCATCTTCGGCAAAGTAGCGCCTGAAATAACTTAATTATTAAAAGTATATTTTGGATAGCTGAGTAGCTGCTGTAGGGTTGCCGTAATAATTTTGTCACCATAGGGTTGCCGCAGCACTGTCTCTGTGCGGGAGATCCTAGAGTTCTAATCCAAACTAGCGGATTTTTGACACTAATTGTAGGTAGGTCGAATTCTGCCGCTGTCTGAAGGAGAATTATATCAAAGGCCTATTCTGACCAGTAGTCTCATTTGGTTTCTTTATTCAATACCAGGCGAATGCCAGAGAAGTATTCTAAGAAATGGACCGCGCAAGATTTTTCCTTCATCTTTGTTCCCTTTTTGCTTCTTAAACACATACACTTATACTTACATGTACTACATATCAGAGGATCGGTCAGGGCATTTGAGCTTTTCCTGGGTGATCCACTGGGGGAGATATTTGGAAGGAATAGACACAAACTGACGTGTAGGTTGGCGCCAGATCTCACGTTACAGAGGAAAATTATATCGGTTGTTATTTAATGTTACTAAAAATATTTTATTTTATATTATATTTATTATTGAAATTAGGTATATTTTCTTACTGATTAAGTTCAATTTAGAAATAAAACATTTAAAATATAGTAACAAAAGAATTTGAAAGTGTAAAACGAAATAAAACGCATACTTTCTCGCAATAATTCTAACTACTTCGCTTTATTATACTTCTACATAAACCCGTAAAAGTATTTTCAACCAGCAAACATTTTTTGCGCTCCGAGACCCTAACTTAGTTCCTCAGAGTTTAATCGCTGTCACTCATACCACTGCGCCACAGAAACGATGTATTGGATGAACTCGGGACGACGTTTTAAAAATGTAAATGCTCGCTTGATGTAAAGTATCGTCAAAAATCATAATATACGTTTTCAAACTCCCAAAGCATCGAATTTATTCAAATGGATTGGGGAACATCAATTTTGGAGAAAATCGATTGAACGGTTTAGGTGTTATCGTTGACCATAGACGGACCAGACAGACGTTTTATCGTCATCAATTTTTCGATTTCAAGGATCCGCAAAATATGGAATCTAACTACACTACATGTTAGAGGATTCCCCCTCCTTAAATGTAGCAACTGGATTTATCCATTTTTCCCTTACCGTTTCATCTTACGAAGTACCTTCGTAAGGAGGAGAAAGTAATAATAAAACTGCCGATTTCAGCTAAGACCTAGCCAGCATTGTCACCGTTTGCATTGCTGCATTGCGGTGTCTGCACTGTCGGCATTGTTGGACTCTGACCAGAAAATGCTAGGGTTCGAGTCACGACGCTTAAGATTTTCGACCATAGCTACATGGCTAGATTAAATTTAGCAGCTGCCTGGAAATGCGGTGGGTAGAGCGAGCGTCGAATGTTCGTCACTCGGCAAACAGTAAGCGACCCATCCACACTACTCGGGATTCGGTGAGCAGTTGCTCGCTGTTCGTCGAATAGCGAATGTGTGGAGCCACCTATAATTCGGTTTTTATTTCTTGGCGCACGGGGGTGTGCCATCAAAATGGAATATCTTACGGTATTTCGCGTCGTTCTCCGTTGTGTCACCAGGAGTCGCATGATCGCCAGCACTGCTCGATAAAGTCGCGATCATGCAACTCCTAGGCGTCACAACCGAGAACGACGCGAAATACCCTGAATATTCCATTTTATTGACACAGCTCCGTGCACCAGAAAGAAAAACCGAAGTATACAGGGGAAGGCAACTGACGAGCACTTGCATCCGGGGTTGTAGCCCCTTTGCGTCGGATCTCTTCCTCGTGCTGTCAAGGTTTGCGGCGGTGAGTGGCCAATTGAGTCGCGCGCGGCGTGAGGTCCCGTGCGTTGGCGCACGGCCACACGCCTCGAGGAATCGTCCTCCGTTCGCAGACGTTGCTCACTGACCGTCAGACACTGGCCACTCGGTCGACACGATCCTGGAGACTACAGAAAACAGGAAACCATAAAGGGCAACTCGGAAGTTATTCCTACGTTAAGGTGTACGAAAAAAAAATAATCTGCGAGAAAATTGTTAGGGAGAGAGTGTTTTATAGGGAGTTTTCTTTCAGCGTGTCTACATGTATGTAGCCCACTTGGGCCATTTCCTCGAACTTATTGTTGTTTACCATGCGCTCAGCTGAATATAAAACTGATTAAATTTTATAGTGAAATATTTGTGTACATTAGTGTTTTCTTTGCACAGTAAGTTCTCTGAACTTACCCTGCCACTGCATGTTCTTAGGTTTCGTGTGCGATATTTTAGTTTGAGAGAGTGCTCTGTGAAAACTAAAATTTTCATTTATCTTAAATAAAAAGAAAGTTTTTAATTTTACAAAGAAAATAACGAATAACGAAAATAAAGTGCGTGATAATATTCTTAAAAAATACTAAACATTGATCAAACTATTTCTGTTCAATACATGCAATATTTTTATTCGAGGTTAAGAAAATACCAGCAAAAAAACACTAAAGTACATATTTAGCATGGTAACATTTAAGTAAATCATACTGTAAGAGAAAAAAATACTTTGCGAGTTCCTCAAATTGGAAGTTTAAGGAGTACACCTTTTAGTATTGTTCCCATTCCACCAATTTACGAGCAAATTTTCAATCACTGACAAGACAAAATTTACGACGATTGTCATAACACGGACAACTCGTTTGTTTAGAATTCGGGGCGGCTTTCAGAAAGAAACCGTGCTGAACGGTTTGGGAGTCAAAGCGCCAACGACGTATGTTCCCACTAGAATAATGAATAACGCAATGGTAAAACAATAGATGATGTAATGTCTTCAATACTTGTCGTAATTTAGGGAATACAGGAGGATACTAAGCTGGATATTGCAATAAGAATAAATCATGGGAGGGTCAGCGTTCAGTTACCGGAAATTTCTATTATACTTCTTTCGAGCGTTGCTGAAGAAGATAATCACTTCCCCTTACGAGGTTAATGATCGTTTCACTTGTGGTGGCAACAGAAGCTACCTTATAGTGATAAAAGGCTATAGTTCCAACAAAATGTATTTTAAACAAAATAATTCAATGAAAAAAGTATGTCATGTTTAATTATTCAAATTGTGAAAACACGTTTGTACTTTCATTAAATTAGTTTCTTCTTTACCTGGTTACTCTCTTTTTTTATAACTTGGAAAAAATAAAAATTATGAAACTGTTTACGTGAATATCCCAGTCTCACTGTCAGTGACAGTGGCCCATGAATTAAACGGGACTAAACTCCTACAAGAACCGCAGTTTGTCGACAAGTGAACCACAGCAGACTCATCGCGATATCTGACACCTCCAGCAAAGCTTCCTTCCCACGTCGACACATCGTGAGCAAGAACAGCCCAGTGCAGCTCGCTCGCGTGCATTTCCAAGGCGGCCGGCATGATTTATGTGCTTGGCGCACCGCACGTCACGCGGCCGCACGGCGGTGTAGCAAGTAAGAAACTCGCGAGCCGTTGCGACATGCGCATGCGACCGCTGTCGCAAGAAAGAAGGGCAGCACACGCACTGCAACGCTGGCGCTTCAGAAGGGAACGCGGATGTTGCGATCCTGCCAACCGTTATAGAATTTGATTACTTTATTATTGATATTACCAGTGTAGACATCAATAACACTAAATAGCTAAAGTTGTAGTTTTGATATCAAAAGTTAAGAGTAAAAAAGTTAAAAGTACTGAAATATCAACTTATAAATTATGGACTAATGATAAAACGATTTTGCATGTTTTTTCCCTCTCCTTTTCGCACTGCGTTTATGTCGTCTTGAAGGTCTAATACGAAAGAGTACTTCTTTGAATAAGAAATGTACTTACTTTCTTTCTTTCTTCTTCTCATTATTATTATTATTATTATTATTATTATTATTATTATTATTATTTAAATAAGTAAAATATAAGTATAAATAAAAATAAAGTATTTATGAAGTTAAAAAGACTAAACACAAGCAATAGAAGTGATAATATTTACTTACGGAGCAGAAACTTGGGAATTAATTAAGAGAGTTAAAGCCCGATTGATGTTCCTTGAAAACCACTTTTGGAGAAGGAGCTGCCATGCGTCAAAATTTGATCATCTACCAAACAAAAACATCCGACAAAGGATGTATGTATGAGGATACATCTGGAAAAGCCAAGCGATTGAGTTAGTATGGACATCTCCAACGAATGGATCATATAAAGTGGCCAAAGAAAGTGTGGACACCTATATCAAGAAAGAAATGTGAAAGACCACCATTATTTAATGAAACTTGTAAGAACGTAAGTCAATAAGAAAACAACCCCACGCTTTATTATTACAGTTGCAAAAATATTTCGAAAACTTTAAATATTTTTACAATGTTTGAATTGATTGGTTAGTGATTCGGGACGCGTCAACTGCTAAGGTCATTAGTCCCGTAAGCGTATTGAATGTCTTTTCCTCGGGAGGTGGCTGTGATGTTCCCCCGCCGGATGGCGAGATCCGGCGCTGATCCGTTGCAGGCTTTTCTTCAACGAGGTATCTCCCACCAGCGAAGCACCGCCCCTGCCGATACAAGCTCTAAGCTCCCGATCGATGGATGCTGATTACATATTTTATTGGAGAAGGAGTAAGAATTATCCACATTTGGGAGAGAAGTAGTACGAAGTGAGTATTTCTGTCGAAAAATTGCAATTTTTCGCTGCATTACTTAACGTTTTACATACTATTACGCGTAGTGTATGCGAAAATGTAAAAATGTTGCTATTAATGAATCTGAAAATGTATTTTAATATCTTATTTTGCGTATCTGTATATTGCAATGTGTATTCAATTTTATTGTTCTTCGTCAATGAACTCTCACTTAAACTATATGTTCTCACGCCTACCTTCTTCCGAACTCCTAGCGTTCTCTTGTTCTCTTCTCCTACATGTTGTAAAGCAATAAACACCAAGTTTCAGACCATTATCACGGTCACACGTCTTCCTGTAGATTCTGGAGGTAGATTTGAAGTCGTAGTACAATAAAATTTCGTCACATTTAACCGCCAAATAAATATGTTTCGAGCATTTGATATATGTTAGAAGTTCGTCTTCATTTCCTTTCTCAAAGAATCATTAAAATAAAGATTAAACACACGTATACTCTACTCTTCTTGCACCTAGTACTTTGTTGGGAAGCAAAATGGCATACAAAAATAATGGCAAGTGCAAACGTGAGATAGAAGTTGTTGGATTGTTTGTTATAGAATCGCAATAATTGATCGAATTTGAACGACGTTATGACATTACGTAGGGAATATCATGCTACGTTGTATTCGCAAAATTAAGAAAGAAAATGAAGATACATTGTTTTAGCTAACGTAAGATACAAAGAACGGCCAGATAACATATGTGCGTGAATGGCAGGAATTCCATCTGTTCCAGCAATTGCGCAAACGTGTTGTCACGCTCGAGTGGATTTGACCCCGGAAGTAGTAAGATTATCGCGTCAACTTCTGGACGAATGATCGCAGGGCCACAAACCTTTCTTGTGCTCCTCCCACCCATACGAGTCTTTTGATGTTTCCTAGCCGGGTGGTCCACAGCCACGAATGAAGCAACGTTCTCCACTGCACGAAAACAAACAATGATAT
Source organism: Acheta domesticus (assembly GCA_031308135.1). Lineage (NCBI taxonomy): Eukaryota > Metazoa > Arthropoda > Insecta > Orthoptera > Gryllidae > Acheta > Acheta domesticus. Next base: position 43,677,407 of record JAHLJT010004567.1, on the reverse strand, counting down.
CTATTCCTGGAGGAAAATTCACTCGACGTATTGAATTATTTGTTCTCAACAATATAATGAAAAGAGAATTTTTATATTTTGCTTATCATTGATCAATTTTTAGTTCAGAGTCATAAATTGTGAATTTTGAACTCTAAAAACGTGATATTTGAATTTGTCCGGTATTTTGTGACTCTTATTAGCAATTCTGTATTTAAGTTCAAAGTATGATAAACCCTCTTCTTCTACTCCCTTGACTTCTCAAGAGAAATCAAATATCTATTTCACTTAATTTCTCAAATTGAAATAGGGAAAATAATAGAATGGAGACAGCTAGATGGGTCTATGCCACCACCACATGGGATCCACGAATCGGAAGGAGTGTAGGAAGACCGAAGACACGATGGTGAAGCGAAATACAGAATGTAACACGGACTCAAGTGGACACGACTAGCACAAGATAGATGATGGTGGAAGAAACAGAGCAATCATTTGTGAGGGATAAAAGTTATTAATAAATGAGAAGTGAATTTCAAGTGAAATAGGACCGAATACCCGCAAATGAACATAGTGCAGTTTCAAAAGACTAAACAAATAATAATAGATAGATAGATAGATAGGGTTTATTCTACAATTGGGCTGATGTTGCCCGGTGGCAGAATACAGAAACACAAAAGTACATTAAAATTACAAAACACAATTAACTATAAAAACAATATATAAAAAATCAATATAAAAAACAAACGAATTATCTTCTTCATTACCTAGAATATGCAACTGCATTTACATGCCTATACATATACAACAAATGAAACTACATATATACTAACATTTAAGTAAATAAACTTACTTACATATCACACCAACATTCATACATACAAACATACACGCTTACATACATATCATACAAAGACAAAGGAACACTCGCATACACACCATCCTACAAGTATTCACTCACAATCATATTCAGACAAATATGGATAATCACTTTTACCTACAACATAATAATATACAATACTTATAATAATTTTTACATTTCTAACACGTAAAAACACTCGTTAACATCACTTCACTGCACTTCACGTCACTGCTCCTCATAAAACTTTACCTAAATACTAATAGCTCAATACTTTTTAGTTTACTACCCATAATCGCACCTTTCACTTCACTTCACTTCACTTCACTTCACTGCACGTTTTCACCCTATTGATTAATTTCCTATAATTTTTTTCTAAAACCACGCGCTGAGCAAGGAAAGGGCTCAAAAACTGTCGCAGGCAAATCGTTCCAATCTACGATTGTTCTGTTTACAAAGGAGAATTTGCCTACGTCCGTTCTTTGAATTCTAGTTCTAATTTTATATTTATGATCAAATCTATTAAAATAATCTGGTTTATCTAGCCTTCCCCGTATTTCCTGCCATGCAGAGCCACCAGTGTAAGATTTATACATTACGCAAAGTCGAGCCCTTTTTCTCCGATGTTCTAACGATTCCCAACGTGCAGGTATGTTCCTCCGAAAAGTGTATTTTGCCGCTCTGTTTTGTATCCTCTCTAAGCTCTTCTTAAGTCCTATTCTGTACGGATCCCAACAACTAGCTCCATATTCCATTACTGGCCTAACAAGCGAGGTATACGCGATTTCTTTTGCTTTCGTATTGCATTTTTTAAGATTTCTCATGACGAAATGCAAAGACCTCCAAGCTTTTCCCACTACGTAGTTAGTTTGTTTCTCCCATCCCAACTTACTATGCAAGAGGATGCCAAGGTATTTACAGTTCGAGACTCGCGGAACTACGTCATTACCTAGCTGATAAGGCAATGTATGAAAGTCTCTGGCCCTACAAAATGTGATCGCTTTACTTTTATTTCCATTTACAGTCATTTTATTAGCTCTTGCCCAATCATTAATCTTATTTAAATCTTCCTGTAGTTGAATCACATCGTGCTGTTCTTTAATTTCCCTATATAATATACAGTCGTCGGCAAAGAGTCGAATTTTTGACGTTATATTTTGCGATATATCATTTACAAAGATAAGAAATAACAGTGGGCCAATGACACTGCCCTGAGGGACTCCGGAAGTAATGTTACCCTTTTCCGATAAATGCTGTCCAATTCGAACCTTTTGATTTCTATCGCGAAGAAATTCACTTATCCATGCTATTACCCGCCTGTCAATTTTAGCATCAATAAGTTTCAATATCAGTATGTCATGCGGTACTACATCAAACGCTTTGGCAAAATCAATAACTATTGCATCCACTCTTCCCCCTAAATCAATTACATCAGACAAGTCTTGAGTAAGGGAAATAATTTGACTTTCACAAGAAAAGCCATTTCTAAAGCCATGCTGCCCGCGAAAAAACCATTCTGTCTGATCCAAATGATTTCTAATCGAATTAGATAATAATTTTTCAAACAATTTACAGACTACTGACGTAAGACTAACTGGCCTATAATTTTGCACTTCACATTTTTGTCCACTTTTAAAAATTGGCACTATTAAAGCAGATTTCCAATCATCCGGTACACTTTCATTGTTGATTGATACATTGAAAAGTCTGACCAAATATGGTATTATTGTCTCCCCTGCTATCTTTAGCATATCGGATGTAATACCATCCGGACCGCAAGACTTACAGTTTTTCATTTTCTTCAATTGTGAACGTATTTCCCTTTGATCAATTTTGAATACATGATCCACGTTGTTGTGCCCTATATTAATTTGGTTAGCTTTTTGTTTGTATACGGAACAGAAATAATTATTAAATACATTGGCTTTCTCTTCATCATCTACGATATCTACGTTATTCCATCTTACAGGAGGTGTCTCCTCCTGTTTACCTCGACGGTGACGTACATAGTTAAAGAACTTTGCCCAAGCGTTTTCATTATCATCTAAAATTAACTTAAGATATGATTCTTGCGCAGTTTTCTTTTTATTTTCTACTTCTTTCCTAATTTGTCGGAATTTCTGTAAATGTGCCTCGCTGCGATGCCTATTGTTATACGCTTTTCTCATTTTTCTCTTCAATTTGCGAATTTCCGTGTTATAATACTCTGGGTCTGAATTCTTTTTTAAGTACTTAAAGGGAACGAAACATTGCCGAGCTTCCTCAATAATTTCTTTGAATTTTTTCCATATGTCTTCCACTCCTCCGCCTAACTTTTCGAAAACCGCGTAGTTCAGTTTTAAGAAATGTTGCAGTCCATTTATGTCAGCTTTACGATATTGCCAAATTCTATTACCGATTTTATCATTTACCCTTGAAATAGTAGCATTTATTTCAAGAACTACGGCATTGTGGTCACTTATTCCCTGAATAACATCGCAATAGTATAACATGTCTATCGGTCTAATGAGAAAAATATCTAACATAGAATTTTGACGCGTTGGCTTGTCAACAACTTGCGTCATTCCTGCATCCCAAACTAGTTTATTTATTATTAACTGTATTTTTCTATCGCATACTTCGCCTTGCCAATTAATATCGCTTAGATTTAAGTCACCCCCAATAATAATCGGATTACTGGTTCCATTCAAAGTTTCCGCCAATTCGAGAATATTATCAAGAATGGAATAATTACCGTTTGGTGGCCTATAACATGCAATAAGATCTATTGTTTGCGAGTTGTCTACGTTTATATCTACTCCTATCATTTCATAGTCAATGCTTTTCCATTTCAAGTTCGCGTTTATATGTGATTTAACTAAAATAAAGACCCCCCCGCCTCTAGTTTCCCTGTCCCGGCGAAATATTTTATAGTCGTTTCGACAAATTTCTGAATCTAATATTTCTTCAGTAAGCCATGACTCCGTACCGATCACTACGTCAGCATCACATGCCTCAATTAAGTTCCAAAGTTGAATTTCCTTATTAACAACACTTCGGTAGGTTTGAATAGTTTTAATGATTGTAATAATTACAACATGAATTATTGCAAGCAACCTGAAGTGTCAGCTGCTATTTATTTTATTAAAAATCAGTTTTTATCTTTATTTGCTAATTTAAATTTTAACGAACTTTGTTCTTATTAAATATTATTCTATCTTTTTACCTAAAGAATTATGATGGCCATCGAAACTTTGTAAAAATTAATTTTATAATCTTTATCTTTCTTAAATGAACTTAAATTAACTCTTTCTTAAATTAAAACATTCTTGGCCATGAACAATTTACTGACGCAACGTCGGATTTGTGCTTAATTTCAAACTTTCCTGAGCTGAGGAATCCACTGGACTTTTGGCGATGAGAAGAATTATTCGTCCCGTAAAACGTCGTCCTTCCACCATTTCTTCAACCTCCACACAACACAACATATCTCCACCCTGCTGCACATCTCCTTTTTCCACCGTCCGCGTCCTCCTTCCATTAGATATTTACCTTAGCGACTCAAATTTCGTATCTACAATCACATTCTCTTTTCAGATATACATGTTTCCTATTAGATCACGACGAAATCTAAAACTTTTTTGAATTTTTATGCTAGTCACGGTCAAACGTCGTATTCCTACCAGATCGAGACAAATTCTAACACAAAATTTGCATCAATCAACCCAGCTTGTTTCTGCTGTTCACAGTTCTGATTGTTACTGCCTGGATGCTAATTTGTCCACTGTAACTGAGCTATCAGTATTCTCTTGTCTATCCTAACAATGCCGCTTTTATTAAAGATAATTTGTCAAAAATTATTTTTCTAATATTTTTAATATCTTTCGAAAAATTTGGGATTTTAATGAACCTGAGACCTACATCATACTCTTAGGCGTCTTTAACGCTATCCGAGACAAAGTTTAATCAAAACTGTTTGGTGCAATTTTCGAAAAAGTTTGAAAATGTTTTTTTGAGGCGTTTTATAAAGTACCATCAAAAATCAAAATATCCTGATGAAACTCCCAAAGTCTTGAGTTCGTTCAGATCGATCGAGGGATATCAGAGGATTGAGAAATTTGGAGAAATTTCTTGATAGATTTTGGCTCTAGCATTGACACAGTCGGAAAGGAAGACGTTTGGCCGTCAATCGATTTTTCAGTATCAAGGACCCACAAAACGGATTCTGACTACACCACGTATGAGGGGATTTTTAATCTACGTTTAGCAACTGGATTTATCCATTTTGTAGTTACTAGGGCTCGGCCAAAAGAGTTTTTCTGCCGAAAATTCGCCGCATTCTTCTAAGCAAGTGAGAGAAAATCAAAATCGACACTCTAAATGTGAGCTCTCTAACATACATCTCTTCAGCGTTGAGGATTGTACCTTGGCAAGTTATCAAAATATATCAAATTATCTGCCTTACACTTCATGATGGCACCACAATATATACAATCTACACATTTTGCATCTGGCCAGCAAGCAGTGTTACTTTGTTTACAAGCCATCATCGGTTACGTTATTCAATATTGATTACATTTAATGTGTTCTATTTTGGAAGGATTCATCTTCGTTCTCGCAGGATCGCCTGAATATTCTCCGGGACAAGAGATATCTTGTTTAGCTAGGTTATCCAAACACACAATCGAATGGTAGAGATAGAAAAGAGATGAGGAATAACAGATTGCTCACGAGTTTTGATACGTTGTTGATGAATTTGTTCTGTATTAAAAAAAAACAAATATTTATCTGTAAACTGATTAAGGTAATTTCTGAAACAATTGACAACAGAACTTGACCTCCAAGCTTTTCCCCCAAGCAATGAATTGTGACAATCAATCACGCCTTGAGACGATTAGTTTCTTGTGAAATATACCGCTGCAGTCACCAACATCTGGTCTCCAAAGTTTCCACTGCAGGTGCAATTATATCAATTGACCGATGAGAGAATGGAAAATTATTTCCCACGGTCTCTCCTTTGAAGCTAATGAAATGAGCATATCAACTCAACCCACATCATTGAAGCAATGCAGACAGATGCAAAACAGCAATGCAAAACAAACAGAATAAGGCAAAACAGTTGCTGACTAACCTCCAGAGCCTGCTACAGAAATCAGGTGGAATGAAAATTACATCACGGAATGCATGAAAGCAACTGTTCTCCAATGCCCAGGCACTGTAATTTGATACCATTACGACGTACTAAACGCTCCGAATACCCCCAGAGGCCGAAGTGATCCACTAGAACAACTTTCTCGTCGTGCACAGTTTAGCCGCGTGTTTTCAAATCGTCTAATTAGAGAGGCGGTCCCACTGTCAAACGAAACGAAATGGAGAAGCGTTTATTAATAGGCGCCTGTCTCAATTAGTAATGGGACTATTAACCTGCCAGCGCACAACCGTTCTGACTTTGCGGAAGCGGAACATTCCAGAACCGGCCGGCGCAGAGCGGGATCGGCGCGGAGTACCCTGGATCGTGCGGGGCAGAGCGGGCGTGGGCGAGACGCAGTGGAGAGGAGCGGAGGCAGAGCGAGACGGGGGTGGCGGAGTGAAGGAATATTTAGCGTCTATTTCTTCTGTCATTAGTTCCGTGAGTGCACGAAACTGTATGCGTGTAGGAAACAGAGGGAAGGAGAGAGGGAGAGAGAGGGGGAAGGAGAGAGGGAGAGAGAGGGAAAGATAGGGAAGGAGAGAGAGGGAAGGAGAGGGAGAGGGAGAAGGAAGGAGAGCGAGAGGGAGAAGAAAAGAGATTGGGAGGGAGAATGAAGGAGAGGGGGAGAGAGAAGGAAGGAGAGGGGAGGGAGAAGGAAGGAGAGGGGAAGGAGAAGGAAGGAGAGGGGGAGGGAGAAGAAAGGAGAGGGGGAGGGAGAAGGAAGAAGAGGGGGAGGGAAAGAGGGAGAGTGAATGAGAGAGGGAAGAGCAAGGGGTGGTTGGGCGGGATGGGAGAGAGAAGGGTGAGGGATGGTGGGACGGGATTGGAGAGGGGTGGGGAGGGGGTGGGGAGATGGGGGAAGGGGAGAGGAGAGAGTAAGTGAGAGGAAGAGGAGGGGAAAGTTGCACGCGGCATGGGGTCTATTTGTTAGGGTACTGCTCCGGCAGACGTCTGGTCTGAAACATTATTGCTAACTATCGATCAGAGCAGTCGGCCGCTTGAGCTCTCTTTCAAACAGTTGTTGATTTCGACCCAGCTATCTTGTGTTCAAAATTCGCCTCCGTACGGCCCTAGGGTTATCCAGTCAGAGACTCTGCAACAGCACGTATTGTCACCAGACTAGTTGGAAGCAGCGGGCGAAGAATAGGCGGCGAAGTCCTGGGCAGTTAGTGGGTGTAGAGCATGGAGTGCTTAAAGAAGAGTGGGATACAGAGGGTCAAGTGGAAAGGTGCAAATGCACAGGGGAAACGAGATGAGGAATGAAGGAGGAAGCAAGGCGGAGTACGGCGAGGCGGAGTGCGGAGTAAAGCGAGATGGAGTACAGAGAGGAAAAGCGGAGGATGGCGTAGCGGAAAAATTAGAACCGGGCGCTGCATGATTGGATTAACTATGTAAACAGAGTAGTACGTGCTTAGGGTCCCTGAACAATCCTTCATTTTTTTAACAAAATGTTTTTATCATTTCTTAAATATTAAAATTGCATTGATATTAATTTTTAAATTTGCAAAGGTTATAGTTTATTTTCACATTAATATTCATTACTTCTGTTTAATTTCCAAAATTGCTTTTACAAATTGTTTTATATCCTAGTCCAATCATCAAAATTACGACTTACATCTAAATCATTTTGTTACATTTCCTTTCACACAATTACCACTATTTATGATTCCTTTTTTATACGTTTTATATATTTTACAACCAAGTACCATTCCTGTTTCTACCTCCTCTCCTCTCTTAGCACTTTATTTACTCGCCCAACTTCTTGACTCTGAGAAAATTTTTAACCGTCGTGTATTTTCTTTCCCTTTCTATATCCCATTTCTTTTCATCAACATACTTCCTTTTGCATCATTCCTCTCAATCTCTATTTCCCCATTATTTAGTCTCCTATTTTCTAAATAAGTTAATATCCCCCTTATCTTTGGCCCTCTTTCATCCAGAATTCTTTTGACCTGATACATAACCATATAAATGTTATGCATAACCTTAAAAACGTGTAAACTTTTAACTCTCATAAACGCATGGGTACTGAAAAGGAGCTGCCGTGAATGGCGAGACTGGATTTAGGGGTGTCCTAAGCAATAACATTTCAAACGACGTTGCGTATTCATTGAAGCTCTCGCATGGGAACATCATTCAAATTCTCCCGGGCTGTGGCGATGAATGTAAACCCAAGTCCCCCCGTTTGACAGCACATGCCATGTGCGAGGGCATCAATATAGAGAACTTCAAGCGTTGAGTCAGGAAGACCTCGATTCACGAAAATAATATCTAGAAATGGATTTTTTTTTCTACGTGATATTTAACGCGGCTGAATGCCATTTTGTTTATTCCTCCGAAGTAGTGATATGTTATATTGTTATATTTGATAAATAGTGATATGTAAGTAGTGAAGTATATGTGATAAGTAGAGACGTATTTGGTATTAGTTTAGATCTATCTATAACATCTTTCTGGATTGTGGTTACTTTCCACTCTACTTTATTTGTAGAGTAAATGATATTTTCAGTCTTACACATTGGCGCCTCACTTGTGACCAGAATTACACATTTGGAGGCCATTCGGAACCACGCAAGGCTTGGACTTGATATCATTTTGTGTCGCTACTGCCAAAAGAACTGGATGACTCCCATTTCGGTTATTTCTTCCCACCTCTGTGGAAATTCCCGATTAGCAGACACCCTTTCTGGACCTACCTCCTAACTTCGAGTAATTATGCTAATAAGTGAAGATGCAAAACTGATTTAATGACAGTTTTAACGTATTTACGTTCCCTTACATATTACATGGAGAAAAAGTTCAATGTTGTAGAACAATCCAAACCTTTGTTCTTAATGCCGTACAGATAAACGCTGTTGTAATTGATATTTCTCTATATTTTGACCTACTCTTAAAATTATTTCTCAATTATTGAAAAGAGCAATTTTTAACACATTATTTATCAACTTATAAAAGTGAAAGTACACTGATGTACCGAAAGCATTCATTTATATATTGATAGACTTTGAACGAGATTCCACAGAAGTAAATATGTTACTTTGGCAGTCATTGTAAAACAATATGAAGGTGTTGATCAGCATTAATAACTGTAATTTCCTTGCTATCCTTGAACACTTTGCAAAGGAAAAACATTAAGGATTGCTTGTTTATATGCAATTATTAGGTTTAAAAGGCAGTAACTGTCACGAGCTCCATCAGATTATATTTGTTTCTTGTTCTTCGCGGTTATATGCTTGTCAAACAGGTTTGTGCATGTTGAAACAAAAGACTAGTCAATTATGAATTTTGCGGCCATTGAAAATAAAAAGCTATTCTTTACAAAATTATTTACCAACCGGATGCCTTACTAACAAAACATTGCAATGTCAAAGATTATTGATTCGGAGATGACGTAACAACAAAATGAATTTCATGATTGAATCCATCATTTTAGTTTTCTCACGGGAACGAACAAACATCAAGATAACATTTAACTCGGTAAATGTGCTTATAAAACTTTTCCTTTCCAACTAGTATTTACTCGTGCTGTACAGTCACTTATGACGTTTAGGAGTTCCTATTTCCGAATTAAATTTAACACAAAATAATTTTTGATAAGAAGAAGAAGAAGTTTCGCAATCATTGAAGTCTATGTTCGAAGATTGAGATGATGAATTCAAATAATTCATGGTATGTAAAATGAAATGGACGCACACAATAGGTTCAATCAAATTCACAACGAACACAGTTGCTACTGTCTATACATACGTTGAAATGAAATGAACATTAAGTTGACTCATATGACACGTTCATTCACAAAGTATTTTAAAAAATGACCTCGATTTTCGTTATTTGTTTTTCATGTTTAGAAAACAAAAATTGAAAAGAGAGAGTGTTAACGTGCGAAATTGCTCATTTTCACTCTAATGAACTGAACTCAAGAACTGCCCTTGGTCAGTTCGAAGCAGAAATTGGCAAATGCTTCCTTCCCCTTCACATTCCTCAAAAACTCTCACAAAACAAAAAATTCCTCACAAAACTCTTCCTTCCCCTTTACATTCATACATGTCACTGTCCCTTCTTGTAATACTGTTACGTAGTCATTTAAATCTTTAGGAGAAACACGTGACCGAAATCGTAACTGGAACATCTCCACCAGTGTGCCATTAGAACATCGAATTTTGAATTCCACTGCAGTGTACGCGCAGCGTGCACCTATTTGGGCAGTGCGCGTACATCCATCGGATTGGCCTCCCGCCAAGGACCAGTACTGTGTCAGTGGGCGGCGTCACCATTCCGACGATTTCAGAGGGCGGAGACGTCGTGGCAGCAGAGCCGGCCGAGGTGGTGGTGGTGGTGGGGATTGACATTCAGGTGGGGGAGGCATAGGTGTGGTAGCACCGGTAACCAAACCTCGGCCTTCCAAAAGATAGCCTCTCATTGGTCGCAGGTCGTGAACCAGTAACTCGTGAAGTCCCGTTTTGTCGAAAGACGGCGCCAACTGCGACGACTGGCTTAGGTGTTCCGCAAGGTTTAAGTTTCCCTTCTCGGGAAAGTACTTTATTGTGAAACAATTTCCTGTTCACATAATATTCCTGAAAATGACTTGATGACATTTTATGTTGATGTAATTAAAATATTCCTGAATAACCGTAGTGAATATAAGATGTCGGTTTCTCATTTATTGTTCGAATTCTGTCCGCCCTAAATCCCAAACAGAATAGGAATAAAATAAAGCTGTGTAAATCAGAGTCAAGTCCCCCAAATATTAGAATAAATGAAATCACAATTAAATTTCTATCATAACGATTCTTACACCTTTTTTTCAGCGAAGACCTTTCAAAGCCATTGTCTTTTTCTATCATGAACATTTTGAAAGGTAAGGAGGCGAAAATGCAAAAGATCCTAGATCAATTTAGTTTAATTAAATAAATCAATTACTTTGGAAATAACATTTTACGATGAATCCATTCCTTGTGGCCTATATGGAAATGAAAACGGTTAAATATTCCAAATCTATAGCAAAGTACAGGCTGCTGAAATGAGATGAGGTCTGTTTAAGGGGTAACAAGAAGAGATTGCCGGTTCCCGGTGGCTGAGGAAGCTAAGGCAGTAGTGTTGCAGCGAACTCGGACCAAAGGATCGCGGGTTCGAGTCGCGCCTTGGGCATTGTTTGTGTTCGTTCTTTCACCCCTTATCATCACCACATCATGTCAAGTTCACAGTTACCATAACGTTAAACCCAATAGTGGTCGCTAATAACTTAGATGTTGATGTGACCTTAAATAACGAAAAAAAGAAGAGATCGATTGAAAAACTGAGACCATCCGAAAGAACCTTGGAATTTGCAATTTAAACGTTAAAATCGAAGAATGTAGAAAGAAATGGAAATACCACGTATTAAGGATGGAAAATAATCTTTTAGCTGACCAAGTCCTCTTCTACACACCTCGAGAGAAAATAAGCATTGGTAGACCCAAAAGAAGAGGGAGTGATCAACGAGTCGCAATAGGTCAACAGGTCTAATGCCTGAGGGAGAAGAAGAAGAAGAAGAAGAAGAAGAAGAAAACGTTGAACCCATTTACGTTGCTTTACGAGTAAACGTATTCGCTACCTCAGCTTTCTTTCAATGCATACAACTCTCTATATATCATTTCAAATACATGGTGAAGTAACTGTTCTCGACCTGCGACAACTAGATTGCTCGGAAACGCAGAGGGACGCCGCCCGCTTTGGAACCTACATGGGCGAAAGAGGCGATACACGCTGCCTCGCCCCAGACATAAACCATCGCCCCTGAGGTCCCGTTCCCGTTCCTGCACCACCGCTGCCACATCTTTTCTCGACGCCTCCGCTGTCGCTGCCGATGCCGCCGCCCGCTATCGCGAACTCTTCCGCTACCGTTATCATTGCATCTGGCAGCCACTTTGGCCACTTCACATGGACAGGTGAAGATAACTTCTCGATCACGTGCAGTAAATGTTCTTAGAATGGCATCGCCGAATTAATAAAATACTATTATTTGTTGATCGGCTAAGTTTGTGATAGAATAAATGATGTAATGAAAAACAATTGTTTCAGTTAAAATGTGTCGTATCATTTGTATATGGTCGTTACAGACTTTGAAATAGAATAGTCACTATTACGATCATAATACGAACTTTGGCGTAAATATACTTAGGACAAAATTCATGACAGACTAGTTCCAACTCGTTAAACGACTAGAAGAAAATTCAGAGAAAAGTGATTCACGATCTCTTCCAAACTCTATGATTTCAATTATCACCCTTGCCACATACTCGTCCTCTACCTGTCCCAACTACCAAACACTTGACATCACCATCACTTCACCACCACCACCATCACGATGTCCGACCTCCACCAACTACCAATTAACGCATCTTCAACTTACACACTCTTAACGTCCTTTCACACTCCAACCACCATTATCACCACTGCAAATCTTCACGAATCCCTACCATCTCCATTTCCCAAGCACTACCATCACCACAACCACAACTTCCAATCTCAAAGAAGCCCCTTCTCTAATAGAATTCATCATGTCAACCTCCCAAAATCTGCTTCCAGGGCACAATTCACTATTCGCCACCGTTCCCAACATGCCCAGCCTCATCATCGCCTTCACCACTACCTCTGCTATAGACATTCCCATCACCAACGTAGTAGTTCTCGTCGTCGTCGTCGTAGTCGTAGTCGTCGTCGTCGTAGTCGTAGTAGTAGTCGTCGTCGTCGTAGTCGTCGTCGTAGTCGTCGGCGTAGTCGTCGTCGTCGAAGTCGTCGTCGTCGTCGAAGTCGTCGTCGTCGAAGTCGTCGTCGTCGAAGTCGTCGTCGTCGAAGTCGTCGTCGTCGAAGTCGTCGTCGTCGAAGTCGTCGTCGTCGAAGTCGTCGTCGTCGAAGTCGTCGTCGAAGTCGTCGAAGTCGTCGTCGTCGTCGAAGTCGTCGTCGTCGTCGTCGTAGTCGCCGCCGCTGCCGCCCCCGCCTCCGCAGTCCCCCTCCCCCACCAACATGCCGCCGCCACCGCCAGACCCCGTCTTCGCCCATCTCTCTGCAGCCGTCACCATCACCGCCGCCGTTGCCAACGTCGCGACGTTCGCGCCGCGCGCACCGCCCGCCATTGTCGGCGCAGCCACCAGCGCCACTACTCCCCACCTCGCCTCCGTCGCCACCGCCACCACCAGGCCACAAAGCAGCGTTTCGCAACGGCCGTGGCGGTGGCCATCGTCTCCGCGGCGCGGCGCGCTGCTCCGGTTTTCGCGCGCAGTGCGCGGGCGCGAGGGGCGGGTTACCGTTGGGGGGCGTAGGCGCTGTGGGTCAGCGCTGCACCTTTGGGGGACCGCCCCTCCCCTTCAGCCCTGCCCCGCCCGGCCATCCCCGTGGGCGCGCCGTTTGTGACCTGGCTTAATGCCGGAAACGTGTAAGTTCTGACGGCGACATACCGGCGAAGAGTGGTAGCGCCGTGTGGGAACGCTTCTGCGGGTTGGTGGCGTGATAAGTAAAGGACGAAGTGGTATTGTAAAAGAAGGTAGGTCAGTCGCAATGGTCGATGTCTGGATCTTAAATTGTCTGATAAGGACAGATAAATATTTTGGATTGTACTCATAATTTTAGCCAGTTCCAATTAGGAAACTTTTAAGGATATATTTATAAATGTACAAATTAAAAATATATTTTCTAAAATTAATTTTACTAATTAAATGTATTTGTTATAAGATATTATTGCAATTATATTGCGCACCAGAAAGATTGCACTGAAGAAATTTCTTTTTGACGTCAATAACAAGACTTGGTCCATAATGTCTTATTTATATTTCATATTATTTCTCTAAAAGTTTCCATTCATAAAAATATTTTAAAATAGTTTTAACTAATCAATGACACGTTGATTTATTGAAGCATTAACGTATGTGTTGTTAATATTCTGTAGAAACTTTGCACCTGGGCTTTAAAAACATTGGACAATATACTACAACGATTTTTCTTAGGCTTTTTTCTACCAGTACACCTTGCAGCACTGTGTACCTTGCAGCCGCTTAATGAGGGTTCTCTTACAATGCAGTAGACACTCTTATGTATGCTTCTCCTCGACTGTTAGGACATGTCAACACGTCATCCTCTACGACAATAATTCAGACGCAAAACAAAGGACAATCACCTTTGCCCTCGGCGGGATACTTAACGGCGACTTTTTGAACATGAGCGGCTGAGTCGGTACAAGTTCTAATCTTATTGATTATCGTGGCTAGCAATAACCGTGAAATTCACATTGGGGGCGTGTTTACTGCTTTATAAGTCCAATCAATTTGAAAAGGGGGATGAGACATGAATGTGGAGATATGAATTCTAATCCCTGATTGCGTAAGTTTCTTCATTGAACGGAGATCATTGCAAATTGAATGGTGGTTTCATAATTGGACGGTGTTATGCATCAACCGGCTATGCGACATCATACAAGTTTTGAGATAATCGTATTCAAAGGTTTTATTACATTTCCAGCTCTAAAAGTGTAGTTTAATTATTTCATTCATTGAAGCGTCAAACTACACAAACATGAGTGGAATATCTGGCGCTTACCTGCATAATGTGAAATTAAGAAAAACAGATTTGAAGATCTAGATTTGTAGCCGATTGTTGCGAAACATAAAATCCCTGATGTGCCTGATGGCGTTTACATTTTTCATTAATTATAAGGACAGATTTGTCGCCAAAATTTTGCGTACATGTAGAACATGGTCCAATGCAACTGATGGCGTCCATATCTCATTTAAAAAAAATAGCTCTTAGCCGGTTGATGCATAACATCGTCCAATTGCTATCGCGGCATCATAATTGCTTTTTTTTAATAAACCGTAAATTTTAGTAGTTCACGTTTTAATAGATGATAATTCGCGTTGATTCGGCGCCAAAAGCGGAACGGCACTGGTGAAATGCGTCGCAGAGTATTTATGTTGCTGACTAATCCAACATGCTGCGACAAATGCTCTGTTGCGTCGCGAATTCGCCAAGCGAACAGGTAAGGAAGTATCTTTAACAAGCAGAAACGTCTTCTGCACTGAGTCAACGCCCTTGTCCAACGATCAGGGCTCGTGTAGTTACCGAGCGTTGAACCGGCAGCAGGTTGTTGGGAATGTCCTTGTAGAGGACGCTTCATGGGACGCTGTGCAAGTAGCTTCCTGTTTCCAGATCTCATGAAGTGACAGACACACGACCATGGCAGTCTATCACTTACCTGTAAAAATAGATGGAGGGTGGCATTCAATTTTCGGGTTTATCTGAAGAAGAAAATGCACAGAAAACAATATTTTAGAACATTTTACTTAATGAGTTGCGATGTATATTATAAATGTTAATTCTGCACGAAGGAACACTGCACACAAATTAAAAGAGTAACGTCAAGGAAGGAAAAATGCGCATTTTAAATGAAATGAATATGTTCTTTCTTTTAGATTTATTGACTTTTTGGAACTGAACTTACCATTATAACAATATTTCTGTCTGAATGTACATTACTCGTACATTCACACGATGAAAACATCCATGGCTTACGTGGAATTATAAGCCAGACAGTGCTCCGAAATTGAACTCATGTGTGTAGGAATGTTTGAAATTTCAGTTGCCAAGTGATATTGTGAAATTGTTACAATAGACGTTTACAACTCATTTAAAATTATTATTACAAACAGAACTAATAAGTGTGTAGCTACGATCCCTTATTGCTTCATAGTCCCTAATCTCGTCAGTTAAAATTCGAATACTCGCAGATTTTTCGAGTATAGCGAAATAATTTGAACGATTACCGTCACTGCTCAGAAGTTAATTCTCACGCCCGCTGCTTTGATAGGTCGTCTCTGTGGTTTACTGAATTAAATTTCTGGTCGCTGGAACAATACTCTCACCTACTGGCCATTGACCACTTGTCATTCTTTTTTTCTCATTCATGCCTCTTCCCTATAATTCTACATACAGTAACACGTGCATGACGCAAAACGCTGAAGCTTACTTGTGAAAGATTAGAAAGCTTACGTGTGTAGATTATCAGGAAAATTGTATATAAATGTTATTATTGTAAGACACAAGATTGAAATTACTTATGTAAATATTTTGATAGTAAGATTATTAGTGAAAATTTTACTCTCATCGGCTGGAAGTAATAATCATTTACCGCATCGTTGTGATTAAGTAATTGAAAGCATCTATTAGGCGGAAACACGTGTGAATGGTCGTACTTATTCTTGATGCTATGAATATGAACGGCTTCTTTAATTAAAAAAGAGGCCGAAGAGTCATAAATGACTTGAGAGGGATAAAGATGAATGTCCATTTTTAATATTCTGGTATTTTTTAATTTTAAAGACATAAACGTTTTATGCAAACGTATTGAAAGATGTTTTTCTTTCATTCATCATTCATCTATACTTTCATCTTAAGTTTTATGTAATTATGATTACATCATACAAAATTTCATGTAGGCCATTTTAATCCAACTGTCGCGTGGCCGCAGACTGCTGGCGACCGGCCTCGTAAGCACAATGACGTAGCTCCGCAGCGGAAAGGGCGTCTCAGCAGTAAAGGCCTATACAGGCTGTCCCACCAACTATGGACCACCCCCATAACTTTTAAACGGTTCAGGATATCGAAATGCAGTTTTCTCTGAATAATGCAGAATCATGGGGCAAGTAACATGCTGTAGAGAAATTATCTATTATATTTTTAGTTTTCGAGAAATTTAATCATCTTTGGTTTTTTAAATGGAACTATATATTTTTCTCACCAGCAATGAATAGAAATCAAACGAAATGCGAAATCATGCGAAAATAAACAATTACGATGAGGAGCCTACATCAAATATTGATTTCAATGATAGCATCGTAAATGCCACACCACTTCCTACTATAGCAATGAATAGATCATAAAAGAGGAATAAAATGATGTATCATATGCTAGTATTTTGATAGTAATTTGCGTTTAAAATTAGACTTTCTGATACGTGATTTTGAATGAACGGACAATATTTCATGTAGCAGCCCTTGCAACAGTCGCCATCGGGGAAAATGGCCTTCGCGGCGTCAAGACTTTGGCGTGGAGAGAGAAGACTGAAAGGGGTGGCAATGAGGGATAATAGGCCTAACTACGGCAATCCAGGGTCTTAACACAAAAGTCACATTAAAAATTACCAATTTTAACGATCAGAATGAGAGATTTTTTCCATCTGCATTTAAGTTGTCTTCTTTAGCAATAAATGTCATTTTGAAACTTGAGGGAATGCAACCACCGTCTCTTCGTTGGTAAATTTCATTTTAATTAAAATGATCATTCGTCCACTTCCCAATCATACCTCTACTGCTCTTCATAAATGAAAAAGAGAACAGTACACTTCCGTCTTTTGCCGTGGATTTTCAAGTTTGAGGCAGCACATGTCGTCATGAAGTGAGAAACTCTGCAATCAATATTAGCAGTCGAGACTACAGATGTACATTTGTGTTAAAATTTACTAAATTGACACTGATTACGTGTGTTTCAAAATTTTTATTTATTTGTTCCTTTGGTACATGTTTAAATAAGACGTTCATGAAGAATAAATGCAAAGAGAAAACGTCTATCTCTCTTCTATTTGATGAATTAATCAAGATATTACAAAAAAAATCTTTAAGCATTCATTCCCTTCGCCTGTTTTAAAATGATTGCTTGTTTCTGACCATAACGCACTCATAGGTTTTTGTAAGTTTGAAAAGGACCTTATTATTATCGTCCTTCCGCTACAAATTATTTTTATTTTGTTCTTTTCGATGACCGTTGCTTTGGAATTTCATTAGAAGAAAAGTTCAATTCGGATGAACAAATGAGGAAAAAACATCTTTCTGATCGGTAATATTGATGTTTGTTCATATGATCTTCGTGTCAAGACCGTGAATTGCTGTAGTTACGCCTCTATCCCCCACGGCCACCCCTCTCACACTCCTTGTCCTCCACGAAACAGTCTCGACGCCGCGGAGGTCTTTCACAAACCGTTTACAAACGGCGACTGTTGCAAGGGCTGCTACACGAAATATTGTCCGTTTCATTCAAAATCACATATTAGAAAGTCTAATTTTATACGCAAATTACAATCAAAATACTAGCATATGATACATCATTTTATTTCTCTTTTCAGGATCTATCCATTGCTGGTGAGAAAAATATATAGTTCCATTTAAAAAATCAAAGTTGATTAAATTTATCGAAAACTAAAAGTATTATAGATAATTTCTCTACGGCATGTTACTTGCCCCATGATTCTGCATTATTCAGCGAAAACTGCATTTCGATATCCTGAACCGTTTAGAAGTTATGGGGGTGGTCCATAGTTGGTGGGACACCTGTATAATAGCTTGTCCTCCGCTTAGCATGAGCTCGTCGCCCGTGTGCACTGACCTTCCACTCCTCCGTCGGTTCAGATCGGCCCAAACTGGCCCTGCCCACCTCCCTTCACCCCTAGTCGGTTCAGATCGGCCTTATCTGGCCCTGCCGACACTCCTCCACCCCACTAGTCTAGAGACCAGAGCGACCCTCCGAGGTCCTGCTAGCGGCTAACCGCCCTCGCTCCTGACCGCAGTGCACTTCCAGTGTCGCCAACCCGTCCAATTTCAATAAAATTCCAATCTAAATTATGGTTTTATTAACCTTTTGGTTTTCAGTAAGTACAATATATGGCTGTCTAAAAAAACTGCACAAAAAATCTACTTAAAACCGCAAGACAGTGTGAAGATAGTGAAAAAGAGCGTCTTGTTAGTATCAACGAGCTCTGAAGCTGATTGGGTGGCCTCATTCCAGGATTCGTCAGCACGCGGAAACTGTTCTCTGCGGAAGGATTGTGCGGCGAGGGGAGTCCCACGTGGTGACATTCCAGCGCCCCGCGCACCCCAACGCCCTTCGTGGCTCAGAATGTGTGCCTTGACCCCGAACAGCATTCCAGAGGTGGACGCACTTCGCCAAAAACAATGTAGGTATCTCTGTTTAGATGGAAAGGATGAAGTGATCTGACCTTTACAAAATTGAGAAACGGGTGAAGATAAAAGTCGCGAATAGAAAGTAAGGTAGCATGAGGAGAGGAAAGCAGATAGAAGGCAAACTGAAGGAGACATGCAATAATGACTTGAGTAGACTTGAGTAAAGGCTTTGAAAAGATGATTAGAAGGGTAGAGAGGACTATAATCGGGAAAAGAACAATTTAAATAAAACATTAATATCTGGTAAATTTAAACAAAATATGCAAAAAAGATAGCACATTCGAAGACGAAATGGAAAGAAAACGAATTAGAATCAGATGAATAATTGAAGAAAAAAACAGAGAAAATTAGAATACTCGTAATTGGATGTTACAGTGAACATACAGATGAAAGAAATGAATAGATTTTGGAATGGAAATCTAAAGTCCTTGCGAAATATCGAGGTTGGAAGAGATTTAAGCAATGTAATAATAACAATAAATAATAATAATAATAATAACAATAATAATAAAATAAGCATAATGTCATCAAAATATCACTGTGTGTAAGTCAACAAAAATGCGAGGAAATCTTGTAAACATGATATCAAGAACAAGAGAGGAATTAGATATGGTAAGTAGAATATCGCTGATGAGAAATGAGAACAAACCAGCCAAATAATGCACTAAATCCTAAAATGTGTCCCTCTAATTTCTTCGAAGAGCAATTTATTTTAAATTACAAAATAGTATAAGGGAATTTTAACGAGGCGGTAATACTCAATAATCCCAATTGGCATTAGACAATTCTAATAGATTTAAAATCCATTATCCGTTCGGAAAACAACTTCGCCAACGGTGTGGAGGGACTTTCTGCCCCAGACGCCTCTTAGCAGACGCATCATCTGTTTATATCTGATTAAATCGCGAAGAGACGGTCCGGACACTAAGACAATAGGCTACGTGCGTCGAGCGCTTAGTCGTCTTGCAATGCGGCCAGGAGTCGGCTTTTGCGGGGCTAGGCAAAGCGCGGCGAGGTGGAGCGGGTAGGCAGATGAGGAGGAGTAGGTGCGGCCGGCATTGTTTCGCGACCTCGAGCACCGCACCCAGTCTGCCCCTCTCTCCCTCTCTCTCGCTCTCTCTCGCTCTCCGTCGGCCGTGTAATTACAGCGCGGTCGCCGGCCGCGCACGCTAATTGATTCCACGGCCCCCTTACGGCTTCATCGCGACACTCGGCGCCCGGCCTCCTTGCCGATGATTTACCGCTCCGAGACTCCTCTTCGCTCAGTGCGCTATGAACGCCGCTGACACAATGAAGCATTGCACGAGCAGTCGGCTCAATTAATTTCTAGCAAGCTTTTCCGCGCAATTGAGTACGTTTTCAATTATAAGACCCATATTCTAGGGATATTGACGTTTGTAATTGTTAATTTTTGTTCTAAAGCATTATATTTGAAGCATGTTTGTGTATTAAAATTTACACGAATAATTCATGTAATTAGCAAAATATGAAGCAGCATGATGTCGGAGAATTAAAAAAATATATTAAAGCAACGTTGTCTTTTCATCCAAGTAATTCTCTAATAATAGAAGTACTGCTAATAAACTACTAACGTACACGAATGTGACTAAAAAGTTATAAGTGTGCTTTCAAGTCATTATGTCGTTTACCGTTTGCTCACTGGCGCAAGCAGATTATTATAATTTTTAGACTATTTCCACCAAACTTTTGTAAGTAAAATAGTAATATTTGTGATGTGCATGAATAATTAATATTGGTGTTAGCCAACTCATTACTAGGCACTGTACTGCATGTTTAGGTTCTAAATTTCCCCGTTTCTATCCAGGGAACCACCGGATGACTCACGTTTTGGAAATCCTCCAGGGAGTCCGCTACTCAGCCCGGTGATCCAGAAACGCGATTCAAGGATAAGCAAGCCGTTGTGTCCCCATTCTGAAGATTTTTTTCGAACACTATTGTGCTAAAGTTAATGCTTTGAGTTGAAGAACATTCGTCCCTTTTATACAAAATAAGTAGTTGCGTGAGTATTTCTTACTCATGAAAAAAAGCATGTCTTAAGCTGAATTTAAATATTGTTAAAATTATTGAGTGGTAATGTTCTTTGTAATACAGAAAAGTGAGCAGGAAATGTAATTAGGTCGTAGAGAATGTTTTGTTAGATGAATCTCTGAACCCTTCATAAGCCCTTCATATGCAAGAATATAACAGCTTTTCACCCCATAAATATTTTCCTGTAAGAGTCGAAGAGTCGAAGAGTCGACCTTTCTTTTCCGGAGAAGTCATTATATTTGCCCTCCGACTCGAGAACAGCGTTACGTGTATCAGGTAACTTTTGTGGAACTACAAGGTTCATGAGGGAGCGAATTCCTTCGTATCATGCGTTTCTTTCCCTTACAGCATCATTATCTTTATCGTCGTCATAAACATCATTAATGCCAAGACAAGTGATAACGATTTATAGTCAGATATACAGACAACATATCGCATGAGAAGATATATCGAACATATCGCAAACTTAACATCGCATGAGAAGAAAACGGTGCAATGTCTAAAAAATAATCATTCAGGAAAGCGATTGCTAAACTTTGACTTTTTGTATCAAGCACCACAGTTTGATCAGACATTAGAAATATTTCACCCAATCTTCCGAGTCAATAGTAAGTAAACATACTACAAAAGAAAACAGTGGCTTCATGATAATATACAGCGCCGTTCAGGGAGGTGTAGCTTGTATATAGGTTTCGCCGTTCTGAATGACAAAATAAAAAGACACGAGCCAATCCCTTTAAAAAACGCGAATAGGTAGACAGTCAAAGCCTTTCTTCATCTTTTACTACATTATTTTTAAGCAACATCTAGATTATCGTAAAATACCAACAAATTGGGACATGCTGAATCCGCCATCGCCACCATTTTTGCACAATTACAAATTACACAATATTAGAGAGCGGCAAATACTTGGAGACCATTTTATGCGCTGCAATAAGGAATACGCAAATCATGACATTCCTTATTCACTGCTTACGTTATGTATAAACCTCTGTTCCAATAATGAAATGCTATCTACCTTCGACCAAAGAAGGCATTGGGACTTGCTGTATCGTTCTCAATGTTGTCTTCACACCTGTACGTCCATCGACTGTCACAACCGTCTCCAATAAATTCAATACATTTTGTCACCGTGCAGGATTGGGTGAATACACAAGGAGACTGTAAATGTTGCTTCACTGTGCGCACTTTTTGTTGAGCTATTCTTTTGCTAGTAGTAAGAGTATAGAGCCGGGTGTGTGAATTGCTATTTTGTTAGCAATTTCAAAAAAATCAGATCTGTATTTCGTTTACCGCTGCAAGTTTTCTATAACTCGGGAGCTAAAATGTCTATTTTCAAATTGCTGACGTGGCTTTATGGGTTCTTTTATTTATTACTCAACTATTTGTAGTTAAACGGTGGGAAAGAGATTCTGGAGCTCAAGAAAACGTGCGCAAAGTATACTTCACCACTTTACGTCACATTGTTTTTATTGTTCTTTGAAAAAAAGAATCAAGACAAATCAAATACTTAAGCAAACTAAGCACATGCTCAGGGTCCCCGCGGCATAAGGAGTTTCTGATAAATTTACTAAACAAATTTCTATATTAGTTTTTAACTTTTTAAATATTCCGATATAAATCCGATTTATTTGGAATATGTATTCAGTAACTCAATATTATTAGTTGACCCCATTGATTGAGGCCTCTTGAGCTGTTATTCCGAGCCTGCCTCCATCTTCACCGCCGATTAAATCTGTTCAAATGACTGTCAGTCCTTTCCTAAACTGTATGATGAATTTATTTCTCATTTTGTTTTAGACGCGCTCTGTTAGATTTTAATCTCAGGGCATGTGAAAGAATATGTTCTTGAAGAAGAACATAACGTAACTTTATTAACAAAATGTTCTCAAAATAAGCAATATGTTTATGTTACAAAACATGTATGTTTTCGTTAACAAAAACAAATCCTAGCTACTTATTTAGGTTTTGAAATGTTGTGCATCTCTAAAGGTTTCAATTGTGAATAAAATCTGCAAGGACACTGCACAAGGTAGCACAAGGTACACCACCCCTAGGCTTGTAAGCCTTCGCCAAATGAAACGCGAAATGAGAAGGTTTGCAGGCTTCTGTGTGTCGCCGGCCTAGCTACGTTCTCTGCGCCCACAGTTCTGGTGCCAACTAGCGGGATTCGCATTTTATGAGAGACGCCGCAGCGACACCCGTTTGATCAACGGGAGGCGCGAAGAATGCGCAAGGCTTCCCTGAGTGGGGTATTCCCGTTCGCGTTGTTTTGACTCAAGTCCAACGAAGGAGCAACCAGAATACACAAGTAGCAGTGCCATGCCATTCCTTTTCTGTGACAATGGGTTAGCCAGAACAGAGAAAGATTAGGTTTCGAAGTCTGCACAGACGTTATTCTTTCGTTCCATCTTCCTTCGCATCATTGCGTATCATTAACTACTGGGAATAAAGAGGCATTCTTCATGGATCTACATTCTTGTAGATCCATTTATTTGAGTTCGTAAGCTCCTTTTTTTAGTGTAACATTCTAAATGTTGAATTGTAAATTTGTTAAAAATATCTAGTTTAGTCCATTAAAAAATAAGCTTGCAGCAGGTCTTGTGGAGATACAGAAGTTGGAAAAAATGTGTCATGATAGCCGATTTTAATTTGTTTAAATAATATCTAAAGAATTACAACAACCTCCGCATCCCAAACACAGTCTGTAGTTTCTACATCTTAAGAGTAGCGAAAGTAGCGAAATATCTGTTTGTGAAGAAGGCCTAGAAGATCCTGTAGTATGTCATTTCTTAATTCACAAACCGTCAGCCGGAATAATGCACTTGTTCTTACAAGTCCTTACATGTCACAGCATTTCTACCCGACGCGTCGGATAAGCCTTTCTATCCGTCGCGATGGTTAAAAATTACGGATTTACTGGCGGACGCCACTGATTGGGTGTTTGAAACCACACGGCTGATTACGATGTTTAATCAGAATCTATTTCAATTTAGAGATGAGAATAGAACCTCCGGCATTTTTGTTCCGAACATACATAGTTGGATATTTAAGTAATTTTGTATAGTTTTGGAAGATGTAGCCGGAATTAAAAGGAGCAGGCATGTCACTGCCTTGAGTGATTGAATTTGCGTTCTCGGACCGAAAGGTAGAAGGCAAATTCGGTCCTATATCTGAAGTGACTCAGCAATGTATTTTTTGCAAAGTTAATCTCTCGATGAACCAGAAAATAGCGCACAGAGACGAAACGGTGACTGAGCACACCGTGAAATTCAAAATGAAACTGTAACCGCAGACAAGCGCAAAAAATACCTCGAGAACTAGCCTACGAGTATAACGCAAAATGCGTTTTCTTGACGTGAACGTTATTCTTGGGATAGAACATGAAGCTTAAGTTAGTGACGTAAATTGTAATATTAAAAAGTGTATAACTTATTAGTCCCTTCGGATGACTCGTAGAAAGCCTACTAGCTTTCTGTGAGACGGTCCTTGCTTTGATTCACGGTCAAGGCAAAAATGAATCTGTAGTTTTCTAATACAAGTTTCCATAGCTTATGATAAAGGAACAAGCTCAGGCAGACGAAGTAGGTAAGGTACGGTGACGGGTTAGGTCATGTTCGTCACATGTTTCCCTTACTCCCAGGTGTGGATTGATAAATAGAAAAACAGAGCCCAGACCTTGAAACACCGCTAGCTGGGAAAAGGTGGATTGATCCATCTCTAACATGCTAAATTCATGTATACATTATTCATTGCAGTATGTCCTACTTAAAAGTGTCTGAATTTCACAAAAAAACATTACGTTACATTCTTGTTGATTTATTACTTCAACTGTAAATATCGCAATGTCAGCAGACTCACGAACCATATGTCACTATCCATATTATTACATCTTTACATGTATTTACAACAAATGCTGGAGGTGCCATTAACCAGCATTCAAACATTGCTGCACTTGTAAGATCATATTACTAGAAACTCAAAGCAATTATTCAGAAGACATTCTACTTATCTAGTTCGTAGTGTTTTCTTTTAGATGGGCCATCGTCTGAGGGTTATTGCTTCGCCTTTATGTGTTGGCTCTCCAACGTAAATCACAAAAGAAATCTCGCAATTGCGAAGGCGAAACGTTTTTCCTGACTAGCTTGTTCTCACGAAACCCTTCACTCAAAGACTGGTTGGATATGTGGGCACTGGCACCATCTTGCTGGAAAAAGCCATACTTTTACTTTTTCCGTATACATATACGGA
This sequence comes from Acheta domesticus, assembly GCA_031308135.1. Lineage (NCBI taxonomy): Eukaryota > Metazoa > Arthropoda > Insecta > Orthoptera > Gryllidae > Acheta > Acheta domesticus. The sequence continues at coordinate 43,652,119 of JAHLJT010004567.1, read as the reverse complement.
GTAATATACGTAGTGTAGGGAAAGTCATGGAATGCTGCAGAACATCTATTTCCAGAATTCGACGGAAATACACGATACCGAAAACTTTTTTTCTTTTTCAAAACGTCCGTCTGTCCGCCCGTCTGTTCATCTGTAAACACCACTAGCGGCTAAACCATGCATAGCATTTTTTTCAAATTGAAGAAATACCTGTCCATCTGGCTCGAGTCGAAGCTCTGAGATTTTGAAAAAAAGATTCTTGGAAATTTGGGGGGTATGAAGCCCCTCGGACACTTTCAAAATTTTCTCAAAAACGAATCCAAATTTTTCTTGAAATTTTTTGTAAGAATTGAGTAAAATACACTTATAAAGGTGGCATAGGTTCTAATTTCACGGTTAACTCTGAGTTTTCGAAAATTGCAGAATTTTGAATTATTTCGGCCGTATTCCTACAAATACAAAATTGAAGATAGAGATTTTCCACTCAAATAAAATTTGTTCTCCATAGTGAGTTCTTTCATTACGGTGATGTACATGTTTTTGAAAATTTCAGTAGTTTTCCGCGCACTATTGTGTGCAATATGTGCAATTTTAAAAAAATAACAAAAACAAGATATTCTCAAAAACAGCTCTATTTTTTTCTTTAGAATTTTGGTAATGATAGTGCTAAATGTACTCTACGTGAGGATATAAATGCCAAATTGCTCTATTCTTTTCTTTTTTCAAAAATTACAATTTTTTTACTTGTTTCTCTCGTCATTAATATTTACCTTAGCGGTGATTTGTTTACATTATTGAATTTATCAGTTCATGTGTTTTTAATGATGACTAAGAAAGTTCCTCGAAAACTCAGAAGTTTTCTGTGAAAACAAACTCAACCTTCCTCACTTTCAGAAACGCTCAAACGCTTTTTTCTCAAAACGGTTTCAAATTTTTCTTCAAACTTTTCGTACGAATAATGCTAATTTCACTGTATAAGATGACATAAAATTAAGTTTTCAGTATTCTCTTTTTTTAATTAGACAATTGTAATTTTTTAAATAGCTCTTGCGCCTTTAATATGCATATTTTTAGCAATTTGTATACACTATTGCACTTGTGAGTTAAAGTTCTTAAAATGACTTCCAATAAAGTTTTTCGAAAAGTCAAACATTTTCTGTGTAAAAGAGCTTCAAATTTCGCATTTGCAGTAACGTTTAAAAGACATTTCCTTAAAAACGGCTCCAAATTTTTTAACGCAAATTTCCATATTGTACGAAACTGTTCTTTAACTTACTTAAAGTAACATTTAAGTTCTACAATTAGGAAACCGAAAAATTGAAAATATATATATTTTGGGCGGCGATAATGTCAGTTGGCGAGAGGATGGGGCAAAGACCGTCAAGCTAGCCCACACCAAGGAAATTAGAAAATATTAGTACGATGAAATCTGTGCCATTTTGTAGTACCACTAGTTTAGTTGTGTTAATTCACATAGACTCAAATATCTTCAAATATCTTTCACTTTTTAACGTCCGTTAAAAAATTCGAACCGAAAATTCACGTTCCGGACATTACACATCTAATGCCTGTCTTTTCTAAACGAAGAGGTTCTTCCTTCGCAATGGGTGGGTTAGCATGAGATCAATATCTACAAATCTGGGAGTTAACATAATCAGATAGATGAAGCCAAACATTATCCTTTATTAAAAGAGTATGAGGTCCAAGTAACAATCAACAATTGACTAGCCTGGAACTAAAGTGGTCTATGAAACGTTTTGGCTACATAAAATCCAGGTTATGGTAAATGTGATCTGAACAGGTGATCATCTATATATTCTAAAGAGGTCTATGTGCCATTTGTCGTTGTAGGTGCCGCTTAATAAAAGTATCACTTTAGTATTACCAGATGGTTTTAATGTTAGTCAATTCTTAAGTGGTCTACGTCACATTGTACTATTCGTACCATAGACCACTTTAGTTCCAGGCTGGCCAATTGAAGATGACAGTCAGTTGCGATAAGTAAATAGTTTACTTTTGGTTCTTTTCAAATCATATGCTGCGGTCAAACGAAATGCTCGGAAATTAATCCCTTTAAGTACACGATGACATGCAATGGCACGATGAGATGACATGGATACACCAAATTCTTGTGATGATCTTCTCAATGAGTTTTTTGGAGCTTCGGTCTTCACTGACAAAAGCTTACTCTTCTTTACATTATCTACGGATCCTGTAGTAATCCATTTCTGTACATGTCTTGCAATTGTACTGGTCATGGGAGGTTTTGTACTATATTTCATTACAAACATTGCTTTAGTTTCTTTTATGGATCTTATCTGTATGTAAAACTCTCTCGATATCAATCCAGTCTTCAAATGCAAACTCCACCATTCTTCCACGTAAACTTTTAAATTGTTGACACTGAACTCAAAAATTACATTTACCTTCAAGAAATATAGTTCAGTGTAGCTAACTACATTATCGCAATAAACAGTGATGCAAACACCCATTTATTTATTCAAGCAAGAATGGAAGTGAGGCGTGGCGATTTAAGTGGGACACCCATCACACGAAATTTGCGTGATACTACGTGACAAAACGTGAATTAGATAACTTTCAAGGTACATTGTTTGTAAGTATTGTCATCAGATTCTCTTTTGAAGCATTCTTGACCATTTTCTCGTGTTATTGTTAACAGAAGGGCCTTTGCAGTTACCTACACCTAGTGTGATGTAGGTATGTTTAGTATAAGTTGTGAGGTAAGCCATCACGTATGACATACGGTGAAGTAATATTATACTGAACTACATAATTATCCATATACGAATATTAAATTAAAAAAAAAACATGTTGTCGTATTAGAGGTAGTTGGTAGGGCTTATAAGTACACTAAATCTTATTTTTACGTAATTCTTTACTAATTGTTTCAACGTAACAGGATTAAAATTAACAAACTATCGATTTAAATGGAATTTCCTCGCATGTATTTGCTACCAGTTAACACAAAACCTATTAACTTTTCCACTTTTTGGCCATAACGTGTGTGCTGAATCTATTTTACATTCTTGACCTGATTATGCAAGACATGAAAGTTGTACACGGACCACACGGGGCCCGGCGGTGGCGGCGCGCAGGTCGTGCACCGGCGCCCTGCTTTATGCGCGGCAGGCACGAGCAGCATGCGTGGGGCTGGGCGCGCGCTCTGGGCGCTCGCGGTGGAGACGAGCAACGGAACCGGTGTTTGGGCGCCGAGGCCTCGCCGCGCGGCCTAAGCCCGTAAATCCCGCTCTGGGCGGCGGCGGCGCCCGGCTCGCCCGTTCGAAGCAGAGTTGTGCCGGAGACTATAATTTTACATCTACGCATGTTTTCTACACGTAATCTACGTGTAGTCTACGTGACTCTTTTTACGTGTAGACTACGTAGACAATGTATTCTGTGTAGACTATTTCTTTCTTCACATAGAAAAAACAAAAAAAAGTTTATAATAAGTAGTAATAGTAGAAGCATTTTTAATGAAATATAAAAAAAAATATTACGATTCAGTAAGTCAAACAAAATATACCATTTCTGATGAAGAAAATACAACTTCCGTATCCATCTCAAGAAAGCAATAGGAAATTGTTCCAACTTGCACTCCCTTAGTACTCCTTTAGATGTGATCCAATCATTTTCCAATAATTGTGATCCAATAATTATAAATAAATTTTGGCTTTGGGGGCGGATCCTGACTCTCTTAGATTCTCCCCTGCCCCACAAAAGGGTATATTACATTATTGTCTACATAAATTACCTTTGTCTACGCAGTGTCCTTTGTCTACGCGTTGTTTATGCGTAGACGTAGACTGGTTCTTTACGCGTAGACGCACATCACTGGTTTGAAGCGCCGCGCCGCGCCACGTCGCGCTACAGCTCACCTCAGCGGCTGGCGCCACGACACTCGTAGCAGCAACACGCCAGAAAAGTTTTGTTTGTAATGCTCGGACGCTCGGAATTGATCCGAAGGGTGCTCGGAAGTGATCCGAAGGGCGCTGGGAAGTGATCCGAAGGGCGCTGGGAAGTGATCCGAAGGGCGCTGGGAAGTGATCCGAAGGGCGCTCGGAAGTGATCCGAAGGGCGCTCGGAATTGATCCGAAGTGCGCTCGGAAATTGATCCTGGTTGCGATAGCTCAGTGGCAACGCCGTTGTCTTTGCAGCGTTGTTGTCTGGGATTGATTGATTTATTAGTGTTACGGGGGGGGGGTCAACTGCTAAGTTCATTAGTCCCCGTAATTGTAGCGCATATTTTTCTCTCTCGGGAGTTGGCTGTGATCTTCCCCTGCTGGATGGCGAGATTCGTCGCCGGCCTACCGTCAAAAAACGGTGTTTTCTGCAACTAGGTATCTCCCACCAACTGAGCACCGCCCTAGCTGGGACAAAGCGCTAAGCATCCTGACGACCGGTCTCCCAGCATGTGTTGTACTGTAGTGCATGTCAGTGTGTGTGTGACGTGAGGATGAGGATAAGAAAAGGAGCGGATGAAAAGATCGCGCGCGGACCATGGCTCGTGAAGGTACTGCTCCGGCATTCACCTGGTGTTGATCAGAGAAATGATGGAAAACCACCGATCAGAGCAGCCGCCGCTAGAATTCTTCTCCAACCAGATACTGAACTTGACCTAGCTATCTACCTAGTGTCGAAAATCCTGCCTCCGACGAGACTCGAATCTAGGACCTCTCGCTCGGACACACTGTAATGACATCAGCTGATGCTCTGAGTCACTTCTCCCGTTTTGTTCTAGATCTGGTCCTAGGATCTTTAATTATAAGGTTATGTTTTAATTTAACCTTTCTTGACATGATCTAAGATTCTCCGATTCTGCCCTGTAGACCACGAGGACAAGAAGGGGCGAAACACTGACTTCTCAATGACGGCGCCTCCGGATCGCGAAGACACATTAGTGACTTGTTGAGTATTAAGTTCAACAAAAATGCCTAATAGTCCATCTCGTTCAAAGTTTAGTACGTTTATCTTCTTTAATAGCCCCCAAAAAAGAGAACGCATACGTGAGTGGAAATACTTGAATTGTGGTTCACCATAATATGTATTACCATCTTCTGCTTTTGGGCTTTCTACCTTTCAAGAATTTGCGCTTTTTCTTAAGATTTACCCATATTTTCTTAGGTCTTTTAGCCTTCCACCTTCCTGTGCGTGACGTGTTTACGTGTGACGTGTGACGGATTTGCTTTTAGCCAGTTTCAGTCATAGCAGACTATCTGTTCATTATAAACAATCTCATAAATAGGTTGAATCAAATATAAAGTTGTTATAATAGTGTTTCCTAAGTGGTACGAATACATAGAAAGGTGTCCATTTATTAAAGTAACGTCATAAACAACTGAAGTAAATGTTAGTAACCATAACATTGTAAGGACGATGTGTTTTCTGCCACAATGCAGCTGCAATCTTTTGCAAAGAGTTATTTGTATAGTAAGGTGAAATTGACACCGCCTACGTAGCGCGCACATTTTCTGAGGATTCGTACTAAATTGAATAATGAATTAAATATTGAGTTAAATACTGTATCCTAGGAGATAAATACGAGTACATTTATTTGAAACGGTTTATAACAAATGGAGTCCTTCATTACTCATTATAACAGGGAATTAAATGTTCAACATTCCGTGAATATTTACATTCCATTTACAGAACAATCAGTATGTGCATTAGGTTTCATTATACACATTCTACAATGTGATGCTACGTTTTTTTAAATGACATGTTCACATGGATGCTGCATACAATTACTTGCTTTCTGATGGTATTTCAGCTAATGTTGCAACTGTTAAATTGCAGTTAAGTGTTAGATGCATTCATTGAATGATGTGTATTCTCTTTCCGTTGTAGAACAGAATTTCCTCCATATCCATTTGAATTTAATAAGAAATATTGATGGCAAACTATCTACAATTTTTTTCACAAAAATAACACATTTTCGCAATTTATTTTTTTTACCCACTCCCGCCTAATGCCTTTTCTCTTACCTCAAGATGTAATAATATACTTTTTCTAAAGCATTTTCTTATCTCACCAATCTAAACGGACAACTCTAAAAAATTTAATTGCTCGAAAAAGTTAATAAATACATAAGTAATATTTATTAATGGAATAATTTCACATATGTATCTATATTTAATTAACCTATTAATTTATTTTCGTAGTAACATAAGCATTATAAAAAAAGCGGCTTCATGTTTATAGGCTCTTCATAACAAAAATTGAGGACGCTCATTTATATCGCTCTTATCGTGTTCAATATGTAGGCCTAGTTCATACTAATTATCAAAGCAGATAATTCCGGAGGTTTCATTGCCGGAAAATCGAATGCCAATATTTATCTTCATACGTCACACTCATTCGGATGGCTCCTCCTAGACAGGGTTCATGTCCCGCGTCGACTTGCGTCGTAAAGTAAATCCGAACGTCTTTATTACGGAGGGCGGCGCGAGTCGAAGCGAACGGTTATTTCCCGAGCCCACGCCATCGCTCGTCTGACAGGCTCGCAATTATTTGCAGACAACATGCTGTGCGTTTACCGTTCGGTCCATCCATAATGGAACCCGCCGCTCACGTGTCAGGCGTGCGGTTACAAAGCTTAGATTCTGCGAAGGAGGGAGTGGCTAAGTGCTTCGGAGGAGAGCACACTCGGAGACAAAAGACTGATAGTGGCTAAACCCTCTTGGTGGAACGAGAGTGTATTGGTGCAGGGAGAAGGAGATCTGTAAAAGCACGTTGTTCTGCTGCATATTTTCTTCGTTTCTTGTTTACATTTTTTAGCAGTAACGCTTTATTCTTGTGACGCAACTTGCAGCATCCAAGGCTATCACGTGTGTGCGTAGCAGAGAAAATTCCGGAGATACGGGAGAACTGATTACAATGTAGGTACAAGAGAGGACTGCTTCTCTATCATTTGTCACAGCACTTATTTACCATTCCTGTAGCTATCTACAAATTCACCATTGTACCAAATAAACTAGGAAGTTGACCATCAACGCATCATAGTATTCCAAGTTTAACTGTGTAAAAACTGCATGCATCTTTTCATTTAAATTGTTCATGTATAGATGCTCAATAGTTACTCTTGTTCCAACATTTTACAGAAATTTATGAATGTAATTCAGGGTATTATCTTGGCAGCAACTGAAAATTAATTTGCATCTCTTTCATCGCCTGTCTTTCCATACGTTTATTTTCCGTACACCAAGAACTATTGTCATTTAGAAATATGGAAGTATCCTGACACCTGAAGACAAGGAGAACAGAAGGAATAGGTAGAAAACTTGTAGGGCTAAAACAGCGCATACTTTCTCGCCCTTATTTTCTCGCAAAATCACGCGAAAAGTACTCACATTTTCAAAAACTTGTACATGACCTTATTTCAAAATTTAACTTTAAGGAACAGATTTCATTAAGGGGAAAATATATATCTTCATAATTGTAGTTGTAGATAGACGCCGAAAAATTTTGAATGTTTGAAATTTTCGAAAAAATCAGAGTTTTCACCGAAAATGAGACCTGCACCTTTCTCTTAAACGCCCTTCACACTATTCAACAACAACATTTAGTCAAAAATGATGGGGTCATGTTTTTGACAATTTGGAAAATGTCCCAGGAACTTCATGTAAACTACCCCCAAAATTAAAATATCGGTTTCAAATTCAAGGAGCTGCGACATCAGCTAGATCGATTATGGAATATCGGTTTTGGAGAAAATCGGCTGAATGGTTTATTCATTGTCGTTCACAAACGAACGGACAGGTGGACGGACAGACAAACGGACGGACAGACAACGGACGGACAGACAAACGGACGGACAGACAAACGGACGGACAGACAAACGGACGGACAGACAAACGGACGGACAGACAAACGGACGGACAGACAAACGGACAGACAGACAAACGGACGGACAGACAAACGGACGGACAGACAAACGGACGGACAGACAAACGGACGGACGGATTAGACGAACAGACGGACGTTTCACCGTCATTCGATTTTTCGATATCAAAGATCCACATAACATGGATTCTGGCGACACCACGTGTTAGAGGATGTTTTTTTTCTAAATTTAGCAACTGGATTTATCCAATTTTTCGTTACCAGGATTCTGTAATAAGAGTTTTTATGTAAAAAATTCGCCGTTTTTTTGCGCAGCATTACATAACTTTCTCTCTGCTGCGTAAGCGATATCGAGAAATTAAAAAACCTTCATATGCTCTCGAGGAAACGTACGACGTTTGAAAACAGAGAATCTGAAAATACTCGTTATAATACTGTGTAGCCGTTAATGATCCCTTCTTTCCCTGTCAATTGGAGGATGCTTCTGCTAAAGCCTCTAAACTTAAGAGTTTGGAAGATCCTCAAACATCCCTCCGAATATGCGACCGTGCTTGCCCAAGAAGCCCAGAAATTCTTATTCCATTCCTTTGATACGAATCAAATACATTTTTCGTCTTTTGTGCAAGCAACTAAACAAAACAAGAAAATTTGTTCCATGTATTGTCACATCTGAAACTAACTCAGACATGAGAATAGTTGTTAAATCGATTTTCTTTTTTAATTTTTCAATAGTAGGAAATGGTGTGGCATTTACGATGCTATCATCGAAATCAATATTTGATGTAGGCTCCTCATCGTAACTGTTTATTTTGGTATAAAGCTTTTTCGGCCGCATTGCGGCCATCTTCAGTGCTACAAAATAATGATAATAAGTATAATAATAATAATAATAATAATAATAATAATATATCTAAATTACAAAAAAAATTTAAAAATTTTAGAGAATTAAAAAACTTTTTACAGAATATTGTCAAGAATTGGATTTTAAAGAGATGTAAAATGTGAAATGGACATATAAATTTTTTAAAAAATGACAAATGAAAATAAAATAAAATAAATGGAATCTATTACAAATAATATTATAAAGCAAACTGGAGTGAAATAAAACTGGAAAAGTATAATTTTTCAATGTTTCAATTTTTCGTCGGATTGTCGTTACTTTCCTTTTCAATGGCCAATGGAACGTGAGTATTTATTCAAAGTCCTATTCATCGCTTGGTAATAGACTTTGGAGGAAAACTACCAGTTAGTCGTATTGCGAAGTAAACATAATAGCACCTTAATGTGTATTTTCCCTAACTATTCTGGTACATAATGCATATTGACTATGTTCCTCACTATGTATTGCCGACGATATCGCTATTTGCATGCGTTGTGCGGAGAAGCCACTTTAAAATAATTAACTGAATCTTTGCTATTCGCTTGATTGTGCTTTACGAAGATATTCTTAAGAAGGTGATGGCCCAACCAAACGATGGCATGAATAAATGAGGGCAGATAATCGTCCATTCTATTAATTTTATGATTGTATTAAAATACAGTGTTTATTCTAAAAACAGGTTAATAATAGTAAGCGATAAATTCGATAACACATCTGGGGCCCACTGTCTTGCATTTACAGTAAAAAGCACGAAATTTGGTACAACAAAAGAAAAGGTACAACAAAAGACCAATAGTGTTTTAAATGTAAATGTTAAGTAGAAAATATAATTCCTATAGAAAATATAATAAATATAGAAAATATTTTTCCAATAATTTATAAATTAAGAGAGCGTTTACATAAACGGGTGTAATCAAAATTGAAAATCATTTTTTTCTAATCGTGACTGTTACGGAACATGAAACGAAAAGTTTGCGTATCGATGAAGCTGTTTCATGAACAAGAATATTCAATGACTTCGACGTCCAAAAATATTTTGCCTGGCTGGATGTGAAACATGCTATTCTCCAATTTTCCAAGACGCGATTCGACACATCTCTTGAACTGAAAGAAAATCATCGATGGATAAGGAAAGTGAACACAAAAAAACGTTATTTTTTAGTCGAGAGAAGGAATATGTTTAGAAAATGGCATGTTTTTTTACATTTTACAGTACTTGTACATTATATTTCTTCATTCTCCTCCTCTTTATCTTCTTCATCTATAATTCTCCTCCTCTTCCCCTTATTCTCTTTTCTTTCTTTCTCCTGTTATCTTCGTCAACATTATTTTTACGTTTTATTCTCGCCTTTGTTATTTGCCTTTATTTCTCATCCTCCTTATTTGCCTTGTCCTTTTCTTTACTCTCCTTTTCTAAGATTTTCCGTCCTTTTTCTTCTCCGTTCTATCCTCCCCTCCGGGCCTGTCAACTATCATTTATCTCACTTGGCGGAGATGCAGGTGACGATGATTAAGGATGAGGATTTGATTGAAGTATGAAAGCATTATGTTGGAGTAATTATGGCATGAAGGCAAGAGCATTCCAGCGCCATCGACGCTGCATGATGGCGCTCAAAAAATCTTTCTTTGACGACGCGCAAATGCCTTGCCTCTGGATGTGTTTCTTGTGAGTGATGATTGATTCCGGGAGTGCCAACTAATAAGGTCATTAGTTCCGTAAACGTTGGGCACGTTATACCTCTGGAGGAGGCGGTGTTCCTCTCCCGCTGGAACATGAATCCGTCGCCGACCAACATGACGACTTGTGTATTTACCTCTCCATATATATATGTGTATATATATATATATATATATATATATATATATATATATATATATACCCGAATTAATTTCCCTGACTCCCCCAGCCAGAACAAACTCTTAGCTTCCGACTAGTCTTTCGACGTGTGTAGTAATCAAATGCAGGTACGTGTGTGAATGTAATGGAAAACGAGGAGACAAGAAAGAGGAAGGAAAAATCCCTGGCCCATGGTGCTATAGAATGTGCGCCCCCGTTGGGACTCGAATCCTAGGACTTCCCGATCAACCATGCTGCAGAGTTAAGGGGTCATCCATACATTACGTAACGCTACAGGGGGAGGGGGTCTGAGGGAGCGTTACGCTGCGTTACATAGAGATAGGGAAGTGCGTTACACGGGGGAGGGGGGTATTGGAAATACTCGAAATTTGCGTTACGTAATTTATGGACGGCCCCTAACGATGCTGCCGCTGAACTAGCTCAGACGGCGTCTTTTCTGGTGCGTAGGCGATATGTGTTAATCGGTTTGTCGCAACGCGCGGGGAAGAGGCTTGTACGTGGGCGGTGAGGTCGAGTGGCTGTTGGAGGCACGTGCGACCGGGCGACGGCGCCGCGCCGGTGCGAGAGGAGCGGCGAAGAGGGCGGGAGGCGTCCGAGGCAGAGGGCGGCCTTGGCCGAGGCCTTCTGAGAGCGGTCGCGGCCTCTCCGGCGTTGAATCACCCACGCGCGCCTCCGCGCTCACCCTTCCGTCTTCGATCGGGAGAGCTCTGCTGGGAGGAGTGGGACGTTCAGAATGATTGGCTTCAACTTCAAGGATTATGAAAATGAAAATTAACAGCTGGAGGACGAAAAAAACAAAAAAGGATCTAGTCACGAATCTAAAGAAATAAAAATAAAACATATTCCGTTGTGAACTGCGAAAATGCCCTTTTTTCTCTGTACCTTTGACCTGTCTCTTCAAAACAGATATAAACGTTTTGATCACCTTTGAGTCATGGTGTTTTACAATTTGCCTATTTCATTTGAAATATTCTTCGTTCTAATTAATTATCTCTCCTTAGTTTGTTGTTCTTTTAATTGGCAATTCATTAATCTCCCTTTTCTCTTTTGATCCTGTTTTGTTACAATTTCATGATTTCATTTATTTTCCATTATCTGATCTCCACGTCCTTGTTAATCTTATTGACTCATTAGTCATATGAGTCTTATTTGTCTTTCGTAAGTTATTTCAACAACAGACAGAATGCAGAGGCAGGTTTTAAAATAATTTTAAAAATGTTGGCTGCTCTCTGAGAGTGGCATCCGTATTTGCACGTATAAATCAAACTCACAGACTCTAATAATCGATAGAATCCATTTTGCGCCAGCGTCTGAAGCAATTACCAGCAGGGAAAGTGATTCATTCCAGAAGCCTCCGCGCACTTGCCTCCCTGGCTACCTGAGCAGTGAGTCGCGTCAGAAATCAATACGCCGTGGTGTGAGCGTGTAATTCCTGCGATGGACCGGTTCCCGCCAGTGGAGCGGAGCGCAGCGGGCGGGGCGGGGCGGCAAAGGACGGGCGGGGCGCGTCCCTCCGCCGATGAATCACCCGCCATCCGGGAGCGAAGGAGCGGCCAGGGACCAGCGGCGACGCGCTCGGCTGGCACAGCCCGATAGGGAGGACTGAGTAGAGGAGAGAGAAGAGAGTAGAGTCTACTCTCTTTTATCCTCTCTTCTCCGCTCGTCAGTCCTCCCGTTCTCTCCCCTTTCTCATCTCGTCTCCTTGCCTCTCTTCTTCGCACCTCTCCTCCACCCCTCTAATTCCTCCCTCGCTTTTCCTCTCTTCTCCGCTCCGCTTTCCTCCACTCCGCTCTCCTCCTCTGCTCCAATCTTCTTACTCTCACCTCTTCTTTTCCTCTTCTCCTCTCCTCCTCTCTTCATGCCTATCTCATTCATCCATCTCTTCTTACCCTATTCTCTCCCATCTACTCCTTCCCTCTCCTCTCTTTTCTTCTAAGTTCCTTTTTCCTCTGCTCCTCTCTCCTCCATTCCTCTCTCCTTCGATTCTTTCTCCTCCGCTCGTCTCTCCTTCGCTCCTCGCTTCTTTTCCCCTCTTCGTACGCGGGCTTCATCGCGATATTTCGCTTATGATGATTCATTGATACATAAACACGTGCTCAGGGCTTCAAAGAGGCTCCCTACATTTTAAAATAATTTTAATTAGTTCATCATAAATGTGTAATAGTAGCTAATGCAATTAGTTTATAATGTTCATTGCAAGAACAGTACATGTTTTGAAAACAAGCGACATTAGGAGCGAGTTTTGAAATTTGTGCGAATGCAATTAACAACATTATAAACTAGTTGCATACGCTATTTTTTGTTTAACAGCATTATAAAATAATAAAATCAAACTTAATTTTGCTAAACAATTTTCTTGTGACATCTCGGGTGTGTGACTTCTTTGCGAGGAAAACGGTGGCTGGCTGTTCCGTTTGACACTACCTCCCAATGATTCTCTCGCTGCGATTGGCTGAATGTGTGATGAGTGATGACTTAACCATTCGTGCCGTAAAATGCAAGTAAGTCATCATTATGTGCCGTAAAATGCCCATTTATGAAGATTTCTTGTTGCAGAAAAGGTCGTTTGTAATACTGGTACACAAAATAATTGGTTTAATAGTGATACATTTAAAACTTCCTAAGGCGAGAAAGTAAAAATATACCTTTCCTTTCTTATTTCCCTACAATTGCACGAGATAAAAATGTTCCAAAAGTGAAAAATGCAATTTTGTTCTCTAACTCTAATGGTTATTAATTGCTCAATAGAAATGTAATATTTTCAATTGAAAACAGAACAAATTTCGTGGGAATAATACACTTTAAAAGGGATCAATTTATTTGTGTATTATTATGCGAAAAATCTGATGATTTTCTCCAGTCACATATTGTCGACTTGAGTTAACATTTATTTCATACTTATATTCATTTTGATTACATAGACAAATGTTCAATCTTTTAAAGTTATTAGGGGGCTTACAATTTGGTTATAGGGCGTCTTAAGACATTAATGTGGCTCTAAGACACAGCGTTTTGCAGACAATACAGAAACAAAACCTATTAGCACAGTTGTCTATGTCTATGACCACAGACCTTTAAATTTACATAAACGCCAAAAGTGGGCAATAAGCATTCCCTTCAGTGGAGGCTCGTCACTTCAAAAGTTGGTGGTTCACGACGTTTAGCCGGAATGTATCACGAAAAAATGTGGTAGGGTGGACTAGGTTCCGACAATTAACCTATAGTGCGATTTTTCTAACTATGCCCCTCAAGCCCCTATGGCTACGTTGGAATATCACACTGCATTTCGCGTCTTTCTCCATCGTACCGCTGGAAGTCGCATGATTGCAAGCACTGCTTGATACGGTCGCGATCATGCAATACCTGGCGGCTGAGAACGTCGCGAAATAGCGTGACATATTCTATCGTGAAGACGGCCCTTGAGGGGAAAAGTTAGAAAAATCGCAGTACTGTAGTTCGCGATGCTTTGCGTACACACGACTTGAAAACAAAAAAGAACCCCCACCCGATTTAAAGGGACAGGTGGCGCTCTCCCGTCAGGAAGGTCATAATACGATTGTTTAAATAAAATTTTAACATGTTCACCCTCCCCCTTTTGGAAAAGATTATCTCCGAAGATAGGGCACCTGACTCTCGCTTTTGAAATAAATTGCCCATAAAAATAACTAAAACACATTAAATTAGCCATTCGCAGATCATTCAAATTTTGGGTCACTGCCTCCCATATCTTAGAATTGTTGGACATAAAAAAATAAATGTTCACTCTTCTTTACGAATTCTGAAGGGAAGGCATATCGAAATCAAAACATTTTACCTAATTTATATAATTTACACATGGCCCGATCATACTTTGCCTTCAGAACCGGAGATTAGAATCATCTGTCGCTCTCACCAATTCAAATTTCGCCTTATAAGGGGTAAGTTTATGAGTCTGTCTAGAAATTGACTCATTTACGCGGAGGAGTAGGCTTCGCCAGTTTAGTTTTTACTTCTATTCATTTATTCGTTGTGCGTCGGGTGAGAATGACGCTAGAGCAGTGATGCAAAGGCTGTGTTCCGGAATTAACACCATTCCTATTCACGGACATTCTCCAGGATGTTGGCATCACGCAACAGTGATGGAAATGACGGATAATATGTAATGTCGTAATTACTATAGGGATGGAATAAATTGAGTAAACGAAGAGGCGGAACAGAAATTTTCCAACAAACTTGCAAATCTGTTTATCTGCGTGTTCGAATGGGAAATCAGATGTGATATCAATGCTTGCATGTGAGAGAATTTCTCGTGACAACTCCTTGGGTGGCTTCTCCTGATCTCCATTTGATTGAAATTGTCCATCAGGAAGAGGGCGAATAAAACATTATGAAGTAATATTTGCATTCGGAATTTTGGAAAATTTTGCATGACCCAATGAAACGATTCAATCAGAAAAATTCTTTTCTACAATCCGTCAACAACAAACGTTCTGAAATAACAATATTTTTAACAATTTAATAATTAGCGTTTGAATCACTATTGAAGGTAACAAACACCTTTTCTATTGATTGGTTCTCTGTTAACCAGAAATCATTGCCAAAATATCTGAAGCTGTGAGAATATTCAGAGGTTATGACATATTGACCATCACTTATTAGAAGGGAAAAGTGAATTGAAAGAGGAATAAAAACTAAACAAAAATTTCAAAAGAAAATGGTTTATTAAGAAATTTATTAGGCAATTAGGTAGAATTAGGTAATCTATTAGACAGAAATATTAGCCAATTCTGTCAGAAACGCATGGACGAAAAAGCAATGTCTGTCTCAGGAAGTGAAGAACTGGAGGCCGAACGAGAAAACATAAAATTCATTCTCCATGAAACAGTCAAAGAAACCTTAGGGCAAAGCATACTCCGTTCAAAGAAGAAAAAAAACATCTATGACACTGGAATGAAGAAGTTAAAGAAGCGGTAAATGAAAAAAACAGACCTACTTAAAATATCTGCAACTAAAAAACTGAGAAAACACCCATAGAATACATAGAAAAATCGGTCCGAGGAAAGCCGCTCATAAGACAACCTCAAAAAAAGACTTGGGAAAATTTGATTTCCAAAATCGAAGAAAATGCCCAAGAAAGACAAAATATGGCTTACAAGATTCTTCGGTATCGCCAAAAAGTAGAAAACGATACTACGAACCTAAATTGTATAAGGAATAATGTATTGTTACAAGTTTACGAAAACCTGGTGGTCAACCCATAATGGAGAGGACAGTTTCAAATCAGTTGAATATGTAGGTACCCCAGATATACTAGAAATGGATGACCTCGAAATGATCTTAAAATCTCTGAAACATAAAAAAGAAGTAGAGACATGGTTTAAATAAAAAAAACTCCTGAAGTATGCTTCACAAAATATGAAAACTAGATTTTTAAGACTCTTTCACATGTGCTGGACTACCAAGAAGAACCCTCACGAATGATCCATTGGTATGATAAAACTAATTTATGAGAAGAGAAACCCCTCCATCTGAAAGAGAATGGAGGAATATCGCTCCTAAATGCAGCGTAGAAAATCTATTCAAAACTAGTGGCTGAATGATTGTAACTAATTATAGACGCTGTCATCTTAGGAGAACAAACAGGATTTCGCCATTGGGGATCATGCACAGACAAAGTTTTCGCAATACCAAAAACACATAAAGAATCCCATATACTCTTCATTGAGTATAAAAATAGCATTTGACACAGTTAAACGGGAAACGCTTTCGAAAATCATGAACAAAAGAGAAACTCCAATACATATGATTTTTGTAATTCAAGCCATGCATAGAAAAACGAAAATGTATCCAAAACAATACGGAATACAGAAGGAAAACAAACTTAAGACTAATATAAGGATGCAGCTTATCTCCAATCTCATTCAATATTTAAATAGACGAAATAATTAGAGAATGGGTTTTTAATTTTTTTATTTATGACTTACATTCAGCTTAGGCATTTTATGGCAACTCCTCGTTGCAGATGATCAGTATGAATACGATTATCAATTTCATGATCAGCATGTAGAGAATAAATGCCTTAAGAGTTCCACGAGCAATAGACAATTATACCCCGCAAGGAAGAAGAGATGTTGGTCGACCACCGAAGAAATGGAAAGATCAGTAGGTGCAACAGGCAATATTGCCTAAGCATGAAGAAGAAGAAGATAGGTATATTTCATTGTGATTTGTGATTGTACGTCTCCAGAATTTGTAAACCTCCCTCATTTTATTAGTCTTCGAGAATAATACTGAACGACATGAAACATTTTTTAGAGTTTTCGCTTTTCCTTGTAATGAATATATAGTGTTTTTTCTACAGCTCTTCCTTTCGTGCGATGTGTTCGCAAGATTTCATCAAGTAACATTTTTATTATTCTTACATTGATTGAACACTCCAATGTTTCAGTATAACATTATCTTGAAAGCCGGCTTAATGGTTCTTGCATACAACAGTGTTTAATATTCCTATTATCTTCGTATATTATGGACTGTGGTAAAATGGACCCATTAGTCACGCTGGTTAAGCTTCAATCCCAGGAAAGTGCAAAGGGCACCTCAAAGCGCATCCCTCTATGAAGAGAAGTACAATACGGTGATGGTGTGGGAAGTAGTATAAATCGCAAAGAAAAGAAGAATACCGACTTTTTCTCTGTTATTCTGATCTTGAAATGTGAAACAATATCATCTTTAATATCTTCAGTTATCATATTGTTCTTATGACAACAACAACAATGATAATAATAATAATAATAATAATAATAATTGCTATAATCAAAATATTTCGTTAACAATAAAAAGTTAATCTTGAATAAAAGTGTATGTGATTATAATAGGTAATACCACGAGTGCTTTGGAAACTGTCGATAAATGCCCGACTTGCGAAGCGACGAAGGGAGTGGGATTCAAGAGGACGATTCCACGAATATTAAAAATAACTGAAAACATGTTAAAATCAACAAATTATGTTATAGTACTTACCCGTTTTACTGCACATCAACACAATCATCGATAAGTACACCTTCCTCACATAGATGAGTCGCAGCGTAATATAGGCCAGTAGAGAGGGACGGTAAGAAATATCCGATAGAAAAAGCGATAAAAATTTTGAGGTACACCGCCCTGATTGGAGTATTTTGTATTGATAGTTAAAAATTAGTACATTATGATACGATGATGTAATGATGGGTACAAATACAGGAGTGTGAAATTACGATACGAGCGAGGATCGAGCGAGTATCGTAAACTTCACACGAGTGCATTAATACCCATTACATCGAGTTTCATACGGTACTTTTTCTACGACTTTTATAAGCTAAACTTATACAATAAATAGTTTCGTGGCAGTTGATTCAGCCAAGGTCGCCTAGCGGACAGCTTCCAAAATCTACCCTCGCATGCTGCCGCAGGTGGCTGTGATTATTATACTAGGTTACCTGTCTGCCTGCGAGGGAGTACTGCGCTAGTCAAATAGGATGAAGGTGAAATTACGATCCACTTTATATTAAATAATATTCCACGAAAAAATACTAATAATAAAAGAAATTAAAACTGAAAAGCATAATATAATGTCAAATGCAATTTTAATAAACACAATCGAACGAAACATTTACTAAAACGATTCTCAATGATTAATTGTCAATAGTTGGTTTGGAAATCTCTCTGTGATAGGTCAAGAACCTGTATCATAATGAAAACTGTATCGAAATGAATAACGTTATGCAACTGGTTGCAGCCATCAAATGACAGCATTATACAATGAGAGTAGAAAATATTGGTTTTAATTTCACAAGTGGGATAGTCTTGTTAACTCTCGATTTGGAAGTAAAGGCATGCCAGTATCTTACGAAATCCACCGACCAACCAAAAACTAATCCGAGGGCAGATTCCTGGCCGCGTCGCGTGCGCAGGGGCCGGGGGCGGCGGGCCCGCGTGGGCGTGGGCGCGGGCGCGGGCGCGGGCGTGGGCCGGGGGCGAAGGAGGCCGAGCGCCCGCGCCCAAGGCCGCCCGCGCGCCGCAGATCGATCATCGCCGTAACTGTACCCGGGCGCACCGGGTCACGGGGTCGCTCCGCCGCGCCCCGCCCCCTTCCGCCTGGCCCTCCCCTCCCCTGCCCTCTCCCACTCTGCTGCCCAGTGTTGATGCGCGAGCTGATAGTCCCCCTCCCCTCCCCTGCCCACCCCAGATGTGCGCCGATTACGGCCGTCACTCGCTCATTCATACGGAATGTCTCTTCCTCGACCTTTTTGGGTCGGCTTGGCTCACACCAAGGTCTTGATTTTCTTGAAAATTATACAATGCTAGTGTTATGACATGGAAGAAGACATCTTTTGTTGATGCTATTTTATTTGTTGATTGAATTTGATAGATGCTCAGGAATGTTGTCATGGATTTCTAAGCTGTAGAAAAGTCAACAATGCGACAACCATCTTAAAAATATGTACAAATGTATAATTAAAGGCTTTAGAAAAATACATTTTATTACTAAAAATCTATGCATGTGAAGGAACTGGGTATTCACAGTTCTTTATGGATACATTTTCTGTACTTAACAAATATAAATAGTATGCTCTATCAATATAACATCATAAGACAAATATAATTATCGGGTATGATCATGTAGTATCTTGCATTTAATGATAGAACCTATTTAAGAGATTCAGAGGATGAAACCTGCACGATCTTTCTAAGTCTTGGCTTAAGTTTACATGTTAGATAATTCAGGGAATTTTCTCGGCGTTTGTAATATTTTTCAACTGAAATGGACTTCTTGATATATTGTGGGTATTGTGAAGTCATTGTGTAATGTTTTATTTGAAACAAACCACGGGATATTGGTAAAAAATCTTAAAATGTTTGATTGAAATTGCTGCACTATCTCTAGGTTAGAGTTGTCTGTAATGCCCCAAAGTTGTATTCCTTAGATCCAGACGGGTTTTAATATTGATTTATAAGTCTAGTTTATTAGCTAATGACAGAGATTATTTTCCCCCTAGAAGCCAATAGAATTGCTTAATTTTGATTTCGAGGGCTTTTCTTATCTTTCTGATATGTGTATTCCAGATAATTTTTTGATGAAGATGGTACCATGGTACCATCTTGATGTACCATGGTATTTTATGCAATCTGTCTGCGCTATTTCCTTGTTATAGATTTAAACTGGAGGACATCTATTTAGTCTGAGTGCAAACGTCACGTGGACAGATTTGTTTTCATTTGTATTTATACGCCAATCTGTGAACCATTTCTGCAGCAGCGTGAAAACTTCTTGAAAATTTTCTGTTACTGAGAAAGGATTTTCATTAGAGGTTAAAAACGTTGTGGAATCAGCAAACATGGCTGTCGTGATGTTTGTAGCGAAGGGTAGATCGTTCGTGCTGAGTAGGTGTAGTAGCGGACCGAGAACACTTCCTTGCGATACTCCGGCGGCGACAGAATAGAATGATGTTTCTTCATTTAATTTTATTTGGAAGTATCTTCCAGCCAGACAGGAGCGACGTAGTGCAAAAAATGGATGGAACAATATATTTTGGATTTTATATAAGAGTCCTGAGAGCCACACTTTGTCAAAAGCTTGGACGACATCCGAAATGACGCCAGAACAATAAAGTTTCTCCAGCGCTTCATTGATGACCTTCACTATTCTCTGAATTTGTTCTGTAGGTGCGTGTTTCATCCTAAAGCCGAACTGATAGTCTGAGATAATATTGTTTTCTGCTATAATTGAAAATATCCGCTTGAGGAGAAGCTTTTCGAAAACTTTCGACAAAATTTATAATAAACTTACAGGCCTATATGAAGATACTTTGGAAATAGGTTTACCCGGTTGTGGTATGCCAGTAATTTGGCTGTAATTCCATGTAGAGGGAATTTTATCAAAAGATTTGCCTATATATTGTTCGGATGTAACAAATTGCAAATCGCTACCTGATACCCAATAAAAGATTTTTTTAGAACTTATGCATGGGAACTATAACTTGCCTTCATTATTTTTATTTTATATATTTACAAAGTACACTTTATATATTTATAAAGTTAATTTTCGGAACATACGATTCGCTTTCCCATACGTATACCGCAAAGGAGCCATGTCCGTATAGAACAATTATGTACTGCAAAGTACACAAAACACGGGGGACGACATGAATCAACATGACTGTACGTGAGGTCATATTCAGTCTATCTTTTTTTCTACAGAAGCATTCAACATATTTCATCAAATTTATTATTTTATTATTATTTTTATTATTATTGCAAAAAGTACCATTAAAACGAAGTCACTTATCCTCTTACTCTATAAAAATCCATAATGTACTGCAGATTAAAAGGTGCAAAGATTTCGGAATATTTCTGATGGTTTCAGCGTTAAGTTGTTAAACTTAAATATTGGCTCTTAAAATAAATATCGAACGAAACGGTCGATACAACGCGCCCTGAATCTATTTTGGAATCAGGAACAAATTTACGATGACATTTACAGATATAAAGACTGTCTCAGAATAAACGTTCACCCTTCTTGCGCATGTAGGGGCGTCAAATATTACCATTGATTATAAACATGCGGTGGTAAATCTCTCATTCAAAACTTAGGTTACATTTCTTCCTGATTGATCTGCAACTCATCGCGTATTGATGATCGGTAGATACACTTTCTAAATCAGTATAACGCAGTATAATTGCCTGTCAATCGGCGGCAAATGACTTTGCGTAACTCCTTTAAATTAAATTTCCCATTATATGTTTGTTGGTAAAAAGTTATTATCTCCGACCCCCCCCCCCTCACTGCGTGACCTAGAAGTTTTTAACTTTTATTCTGAGACACCCTTAGTAAGAATTACACAACTCTTCCAAGCAGAGGCGGATATTAATAACTTGCTTGGAAGGTCATGCCTTGTCTATGACCTGCCAACTTACGCAGAAAATTTCATACTGTTTGGTTCTTGATTTTTTTAAACTTTTAGTGAGTTTTTCTCGCAAGGTTATTCTTACGTTAACAAAATATTTCTTGTGAAGAATGCCAAAGACATGTATCTTGCGACGAGGAATCATCCTGCTTCTACGAAGATTCCGAGCAAGATAAGCTGGCTGAGGAGGCCCAGAGAATCAACTGTTGTCACTGTAGTGCCTCTAACCGGGAGGTCCTAGGGTTCGTGTCTCAACGGTGGCAGGCTTTTCGACACTAGCTCTATAGCTAGGTCGAATTCAGCTGCTGTCTAGAGGAGACTTTTAACGGGCGGGTGCTCTGATTTTTTTCGGGTATTTTTCCGTGGTTTCTCCGATCGGCACCAGGCGAATACCAGAGCAGTGTCCTTACAAACGAGCCACGGACCGCGCGCGATCCGTGCCATTTACTTGTTCTATCCTCACCCCTCCCCACACACACATGCCAGAAGATTATTCGGTAACTTACAACTTGTCCCAGCTGGGACGGTGCGTTGAGAGATACGTGGATGGGAAAAACCCAACAAATCGACGTGTAGGTCGGCCCAAGATTTCGCTATCCAGCTAGGAAAGAAAATCGCTACCTTCTGTGATTAAAAACACACACAACACTTACAAAACTAATGGCCGTAGCAGTTGACAAGCCCGGAAATACGAAATAACCAATTAACCGAGCACGGTAATACTGCATGCAGCAATAATAATATAAATAATAATAATTATTATTATTATTATTAATAATAATAATAATAATAATAATAAAAACCGTTGATCCCAATGTTGGGTAAGGTCTCCCACTTAAATAGTGGGATGGCTCAAAATTGTAACTGTTTTCAGGTGAACTAGTCCTGAAGTGCGTTTATTCAAAGCGAATTGTCCACTGTCTATTATTGACCTCTGTTCACTTTATTCACTGACCATATTATTGTTTACCTCTGTCCATGTAATTGCCCCCTGGCCATATTATTGTCCACTTACTATTGACTGATTACTGATTACACTACCATCACTAACTTCTGTTCACTTATTGACTACTGCCCATCTTGTATGCTGTTCTTCATGACTGACCGCACTCCTGACCATTATTGATCGTTGAACTCGCTGTAATTGTCGCACTTATTATCTTTGCTATGTGTGAGTAGTTTCCACAAGTTTATATCTTTTGCTTTTCTTGACCATAGCTTGCCGGCTGTAGCTCGTATTTCATCGCACCAACGATCGTCCCACTTTCCGTTTCCCTATTCTTGTGTCCCGTCTATATTTAATTTTCCCTGCGTCTCTGCATATATCTTTTAATTTCGTTCTCTTGCGAAGATCTTCACTCTTATCCTGTCTCGGAGCGTTATTCCTGGCATTTTCCTTTCGATTTTTCTTTGCCAAAGTTTTATATAGTTGTTGTTTTTTTGGCCTTCAGAGGCCAGGTCTGGACATGATCTGTCGTAGGGTATGTTACAGATGCCCACGTATTTTCTTGGGATGTAAAATAAAGCTTTCATTGTTGAATCGATTCGAGCTACTATTCCATTTTTAAACAATGTTGAAGCAATAATGTGAGTGTGAGCTGGAACGGGGGAATGTTAAGAATCGGCTTCGAGGTGTGCCGCCTTTTTCCATTGTCGTCTGAGACATGCCTTACGAGTTGTAGGACCTCACGGTGCTCAGGAACCTCCGACCGCAGAGTGCATTCAAGTGCATAACTGGCAGTATACAAGAATCAAATATCGTTTTCTTATTCTATATGCTTTCTTTTTTGTTGTTCAGAATGAAACTGAGGCTCCAAAATAATAGGTAATAATAGAAAAATCTAATTCGATAATAAAATATGACTTAATTTCTTTTTTTTGCGGGAGTGTCGATTTTCAAGAAGAACAGATCGAGACGCGTGAAATGTTTCAAGTTATGATTTACCCACTCCAAAAATATTGTCGTTAAACTAGGACAAAATAAAAAAAAATATAATTTCCATTTTCATGGTTCAATAATCAAAAATGGTTGTGTGGAAGTAATGTGATAAAAATATTATTTTTCTGGGTTTTCTGGAATACAGTGTGATGTGCCGCCACTGCTTTGAAGTACAAAAAGATCGAAAACATGCGGGAATCTTCGAGAATCTCGTGTTTGATTTGTGTACATAGGGGCGTTTTGGCTGGATTTCAACAAGCGTTTGCCATTTTCTTTCTCTCGTTATTATCTTCTATATTCAATCCATTTCGGATATTGGTATCTTCCCTGTGAGCATACTCTGGTTGTGAGGGGAGAGTTTGGGACATTCTCCCTGGCGTAATCACAATTAGGATTGGGGGAGTTAATGAGCAGGGAAATGAAATTCACTGAACATACGGGTCCGATGTTTAGGATGCTGCACTGGTATTCGCCTGAACACGGCTTCATTCACTGAGATCAGACCAACTGCAAATAAAATACCAGAGAGGCCACAAAATACTTATATTTATTTCAATTTAATTATTATATTTATTATATTAATTAAATTACTTATATTTATTTCACCGCACGCAGTTGAACCTGCGCTTTTTCTTTCACCAGTCTGCTGCGTTGGTTTTGGGTTGTCTTACCAACCGAATGACAAATGTATTTTCACTAGATCTTGACGTGTTCCCTTCTATGTCGACAATGCAGTTCCATTTATTTCGGCAATATTCTTCTATTCCTTGTAACTCAGTTTATAGGTGTGAATTCATTCGGACTAGGCACATACAAAGGAATTCGTCTATTTTTCTACTATCAATACGTACCCTATGAGCTGCGATATCACAGCAGTAATACTCACAAGCAATAGAGCAGTGCTTGCCAACTCAATGCTCTGTGACGTCACAGAAATCTGCTTTCTTGCTCCGAGCCGAGCGCGGAGCAAAGGTAGTGTCCGTCGCGGAGGCGCAGCGAGCACAGTGTCCAATGATGGTGCGGAAGTGGGGGAAAAGGTTTGCTTGAAAAATTGATAATTATGTTTTATAAATGGTAAATGTTATTTAAAATTTTTATGATTCAATAACAGTATGAATAATTATATAACAGAAATACATTATTGTATAACTCAAAGCAATATCCGACTCTTTATCATAACCAGTACTGTAATTCCACTCCCATTCTTCTATTAGATAACATTTTTGAAAAAAACAGTTTTACCATTTGAGGGTAATAATATTTTAAACAATAGTATATAATATAGTGAATTAGTTCGTTCCGAAACAATAATTAATGTTAACAAATAGGTTCCCGGTAGGGGTCTCGTGAGAGAATTTTGACCCCGGGCTTGATTATTTTTGATGTACTGTTTTGTTTAAGAATATTGTAAATCCTCGTGATTGTCAGTATATTTTTCATAATCTTCAATCTGCAAATTCCTTTACTCATCCCATAATTGCGAGCTATGTCAATTCTCAGAATTTATTTTAATCTTGCTGATTTCTCTGAGGCAAAGCTACGTAATGCATCTGGGTCATTCCATGCGAAATTTCAGGTTTTCTGACAGTGAGTCTCAGATTTTTTTCATATTTTATTACATTAATCTAATAATGATGAACAGTTAAAAGACAATTTATGGAATTAATATCTTCAGCAGTTTAGCAACAATTACGGGTTAAACATGGACGATGACACAATGTACTCAATAATGATAATAATTATGACGTTCATAAAATGAATAAAACTTTAAAAACGGGCACACTATTTTGAAGATAAATGATCATATTTTAAGCAGTTGATAATATATTAAGGATTGAGACATTTTTTATAATAAAAAATGCTAATAAATTAAACAAATACATTTTTCTTCAAAAATAATATTTTATTTTCTTTCATATTTTACACACTGCAGGAAGAACCAATAAATAACCATTCTGCAAACTGTCGCGATGGAATCTTAAAAAATGGGTAAGTTATTAAATAAAAAGTATAGGCGCATTTTGCTCTTAAGGTTGAAAGTCGCGTGCCTTTGCCCAGCGAGGGGTGACGCAAGGTCGTAGGCAGGCACCGCCAAGTTCATTCCCTAGGGATAGATATCCATCGATGCCTTCGAAGGGATCCTGACACCAGTTTACAGGCTTAGTTTTCGCGTGTTCCTGTTCAGTGATACATTGTTATAAAAAATGCCAAAGATTGTGAATACGTTTAACAGGCTTTGATGCTGCAATCCATTCGGACTCGAGAAGCACATAAGTCGGGTGGGTAAGAGAAAGATTACAGAGGCGATGCGGAAGAAAATATCGAATTTTGTGGTAGGTGAAGCAATATGCGATGTGTCGTCACAAAATATCCAAAATGCCCAATGCAGATATTAGTGACTCAACTGAAACAGTGAAGTGAAAACGTCAAGTGAAGAGGAGTACGTAGCCCCAGGAGTTGCAGAGGAAGCCACTATCAGTAATGTAAACATTTTGAATCCTCTGGGTCAATCATCATTGTCATTGCGAAAACAAACTCGAGAGAAATCGTACGCAAGGAGGAAGGCGAGTGTCGTAAATAAAGCAGTTTCTCAATTATTTCATGTGAGTACAGAAAGCAATGATGGAGAAGAAATGTTGACACAATTCAAAGAAAAATGTTCAAACATGAAAACAGCTAATGAGAAATACATGATTTTAACGTGTTTACCAAAAAGTTGGAGTGAACAAAAAATAATGGTCGAATTTGGCGTATCTCTTCATGTAGCTTCTACGGCAAAATTAACACCTAGAGTAGTAGTTTTGCGAAATCCACCATCGCGCGGCGGACTGTAACGCCGAGCGCTGACGAGGAGCGCTGTGGCGCGGCGGCTCTAGCAGCTGAGACGAGTTCGTTAATGGAGCGCCAGTAAGATACTTTTATTCATAACTTTAAAACCATTCAAGATTCCATGATGAAATTTACAGAGTAGCTTGAAAGTAGTTTCAGCAATTTTTCTTCCAAAATTCAAGAATTTAAAAATATTATATTTCCATTTATTGCATTTTTTAGAATTTGTTTACTTCCTAATTGTTAAAGACTCACGGTAAAAAATATCTTTAGCGTAAAATTATTTTACATTTCTTCTACAAATGGTGTCACATTCATATTTTTTGCTTGTTTGCATATCATCGGAAAAAAATCATAACTGAATGTCTACAGACTGCTAACCTAATATTTCAAGTGCCCATTGTTGCTAAACAATGGATGATGAGACAAAAATATTGTACCTGGTTCATGCAGGTATCATAATAAGTAAGGTGGCAAAATATTTTTAGAGATGAGTGTCTCTGAGATGTAGTGTCAGATTTCCTACTTTTTTGCATGGAATGACCCATCTGTCAGTTGGACTTTTTAACATAATGCGGTTATTTCAAACCCGCTAAACACTTCGCCATTCTTCCAGTACCTACAAAAAGAAAACTTTCTTCTGTAACAGATAGAAAATTAACGGGTGTAGATGTTTTCCCTCTCATGTTGCCTAAAACACCGCCAAAGGCCCACTGCCAAGGTTTGCGGTACCAGCGACCGCCTTCTGCTTTCCCCCCCCCCTTTTGCTCGCCTGGCTTCACCGAGAGCCTTATCTCGGAGGGGTAACGAGCTCCGACGTCATTTCTTGTCCAGTTGGCAGTCGCTACTCAAGAGCAGTGTTGTCAAGGTCGATGCCACGAGCAGGAGTCCTTGGCATGAGTGCCAAGACGAAAGCCCCCCCTCCACCCAGTTCATTACCCTGCCATCTGAGAGAACGTCATCACTATTGTAAAACGGCGGGGTTACTAACAGTTTCCTCTCCCGACGTTAGTGACGCAGAGAAGCTCGTAGCATGGCATGGTGCCGCGAGGCGTGCCACTGCCACCAGTAGCAGACCTTGACACCACTGTTCTAGAGCATCGTTGTCCAGGAGGACCTTGAGTTCCAGGCCCGAAAGTTGCGAATTTTCGAAACTAGATAGGTCAGTCACTAGAGGAGAATTCTGTCGTCTGGCTGCTCTGATCGGTAGATTTACTTAGTTTCCCGTATGAATAGCAGGTAAATGCCAGACTAATGCAATGAAATCAGATCACGGACCTCATTCATTCTCATCTTCGTCCCTTCTTCTACCCTTATCCACATACATCACACTTACACTTACAGGCATTATCCTCCCATAGTTGTTGGGACTTAGTGCTTGTCCCGACTGGAGTGGTACCTCACAAGTGACGGTACCTGGAGGGAGAAAAAACCCGCACGATGACCTCCCGACCGAATTTCACAATCCAGCGTAGACGGAACACTCCCTCCTTCCAGTGTATAACGTGCACTTCTCTTACGGGACTAATAACGTAAGACTTGTAGATAAATAGAAGAAATCTGCCTGATTCTCAGTTATATTTGTTTCAACAAAAAAGCCAAAACGTCAATCAAACGCCAAAGGCTAATTGCCAATAAATTGTCATAAAAACTGATTATATGTTCTTTATTGAAATAACCCAAGACATTGACACGTCAGAAATTAATATTTATCCTACAATATGAGAGTAGATTAGCAAGTTGCATTTCGTTGAGTCTTTTTGGGCACCTCGCTCAAGATTTAGAATATTCGAAACGAAGACGTCGCATTCGGTAAAGCATACAGCAATAAAAACGGATTATCCTTTTAGACTAAAGATGCCTAACTAGGAGAAACATAATAAAATGAGCACATACTCCTACAAACGCGTTCAAAAAAGTTATACTACTCATACCTGCAAAAACATTCTGACAAATGAAGACGTCTATGGTTGTTCCGTATGGTTTGTGGTCATCCATCACTGTCAGTAAAACGGGACGTGGGGCAGGTCAGGCTGACCCTGATGACTTTTTCTCGACCCCTTGCCTTCTTGTTATTTTTTTTATGGTAGAGACGTTGCATTAAGACTGAATAAGATGCACATATACAAACTCTATAGGCAGCAAAGGATTAGGTGTAAAAGAATGTAAATATATATTTCTGGGGACTCTTCTAAGACGCAGAAAATATATAGGATTAAAATTTTTGTTCTCAAGATAAAGATAACTTAAGATATATCCATCGATTAAAAAAATGCATCAGAATAAAAATTTATTTTGCATTTCCACGATTTACGAAAAAAATATTATATGTATCAGGGACCTCCAAAACGACTATTTTAATTAAAATCTTAACATTGATTTTCCACAACGGTAAATAAAACCCTCTACGCTATGCATATTACTTCATATTTTGTTGGAAGCTTTTCAATATTTTCTCCCCACTATATGTAAGAGAACGTAAAATGAATGCGTATGCCTTTAATGTATTTTATTTACGTGAATGATACAATTTTCGCAAATTCACAGCATTCTTTAAGACGTCTCGTAGAAAAATTTGGGGTCTAAAAATATAAGAAATTATTCAAACTTGGTGACATTGCGATACAATGTGATCCCTCCCAGAAGAGCAGCGCTCCCTTTCACACCCGCTACCACCTGCTGAGAGCTTCCTTAGTAGTTGAGCAGCCTTTGCCAACCACATCGCATGTTTCTCCCCAGCAGAACGTGTCTGGCAGGTGTGGGAAAAGCTACAGCACTATCAATATCAACCCATGTGCAAAATGTAGACGAACTCGGGGTAGCTCTTGAAGTTTTGTGGGATGGGGTAACATAGAATGTGTATTAGGGATCAAGCCTGGCGCATAATGTGGGAATGGTGGGTAGCTATACCCTCACGAGAAATTCCGAGTGGGTAAAATACCTACTTATAATTTTTGGGTAATAAATATTCCATAGACGTCAAACTCCAGAAATGAACGACGTTTCTCAGTATTGTGTCGACTCAAAACGTAGAAGCGATCATCTTTTTTGCAAGATCGACTCATCAGTATTGCAATTTGACGTGTTTATAGCGACATGACAAATCGATTTACAAAAGTAGTTGAAAGAGTTTATATCAAAAATGTAAAGCGCAGCGCTGATTTTGCATTGCTAAAATTAACTGCTTAAGTTACATAAAATAAATTGTGATAACAATTCGATGACAATTTAATGATAACTTGACAATTTGAAAAATCTGTTTTGTATTTTTCTCTTCAAATAAATTCCGTGGATATGAGTGGGGAAGGGAGGAGGGGATCAACTACCCACTCGGACTTAACACCAATCGCTAGCCCTGTAGGGATCTACATCACTCCATGCCGCAATGTTTGGCCAAGAGTACGTTCGCATACAAGGCGGCTGTGCACCAGACTGATGTGAATTTGTGACAAAAAGCTATTATTAGTACCTATATCACACCAGTCATGCTCTCAGTGGCATTCTTCCTTCCTGCCAAAAAGCATTACTCTCTGAACTGTCGTTTTAGATGAAACTTTTTTGACGAAAATAAATTTTCTAGATGTTTGAATATACAGGAAGGCTTTAGACCAATATTAATTTCTGAACGTCGAGAACACTCTAAATTGAAGGATGTTTGCGAAAGGTAATTACGAGAATAATGCAAATAAACATAATTATATAACAATAATGCAATGTCATATCGCAAGAGAGTACGCTGCACCATCATCGACTCATTGTCTAGGTCACTTCTTTGTAAGCCGGAAAAGAAATTTAATTATATCCAGAACAACCTTGAAAGGGTGGAGATCTGAAACCAGTTCTTGATGGTGGAGTTGTTTGCTTCGTAACATATTTAATTGATTCCTGCTGCGTAGCGTGACGTCTGACGGATGTCATATCTGTACTCGGTTGCGTCTTCACTTCGAAGAATGCTCATCATTTGCGCCATCAGAATAGCTAGAGTTTGTGACGCCCGATGGTGCGCTTAAAAGCAAAAGATTCCGATATGAATACTCTATTTTACATTGTGGTACCTCTAGGTCACGGGCTGGACGGAGAGGTGGACACAATCATCCAATCTGAAGCTTCGATACGACTTAAATTTTTAGAATTGGAGCTCCTTTTTGAATAACGTCCCTCTCCTTTCTTGACGTGACCTTCAAGTGCCACTAT
>JAHLJT010004567.1:43388264-43620658 GCA_031308135.1 Acheta domesticus | reverse complement strand
GATCCCAATTTAATATACTAGTCTACCTAAACTTAAAATCTTCGTTTGTGGCATATATCTGAATTTAAATATGTTTACTCTTAGAATTAGGTATTGCCAAAGCCAAAAATGTTAATATTATTTTAATTATTTCATCCAATATGCACTTTTCCTTCCGAAAAAGGGTATGATTTGAAACGTCTCATGAACAGTTAGTTTGTGATGTTTTCTTTCTAAGATTTGGATTAAACTTTCTTACCTGAATCTAAATATGAATATTACTAAAGGACTTGCTTGTACTGTACAGGGATTTGAATTAGAACTTAAAAAATCACTGGTAACATTGTCGAATAAGATCAATTTATTATTGCTAATACGCATTTTCTAGACCAATTTTCAGGTTTAGGCACAATAATCAACTTTCTCCTATTAAATAAAAAATGAATTGTAAAGATATCTTCAGAATTAGAAGTTTTCAACTCGGACCAAATAAAAGAAAAAAAATAACCTTCGGTAAAAGTCAGATTAAAGTTCATTGCTCTAATAGTTTAGAGGATGATAGGTTACACCTTCTTTGTCTTTTGACCTCTTCCGACCTTTATAGTTGCTCCTCCTGCTATTTGATGTTCCCTTAGGTCAGACCTGCACAGCATTTTGCACTTTCACTGACATCAGGAGCTGCGCGCGGGCAACTCGGGGGCAAATGAGAAAATCGATGAAGGGTGGGGATGAGACTTAATCTAGGAGTGGGAACCACCAATCAGAATGCGCAATTCGAAAGATAGCGCGTAAATGTAAAGAGCAATCGGCAAGAACATGACGGTCATATACAGTTCAAGTAATATTGTCTTTTCTATTATATTGAAAATGTTTGTTCTCGGTATATGACAGGGTGAAATATGAAAATACAACGAACTATACATAGTAGATTTCGACAGCAAGTATTATAATTGCTTGTAGGGCTGATAATGGAAATCGCTTTGCTACGATGTAATCACAAATTTAGTGTAGTGCTAAACACAAAATTTTGATACTAAATTGTTTTTGTTTGATGATGACAGCAATAAACTATTTTTATTAACTATGTTTAATTGAATAAGACGGTTCTTTCAAAGCAAAAACATATTGTTCTTGAAAAAAATCATGATTTTTTTCTGTTCTAATTTCTGACAAGAGTGTAGAGTCGTTTATGACATCATATAAAAATATAAAGCCATTTCCATTCTATTTAACAATACCCATGATTATCTTATGATTGTCCTAACATATTGTCACAGAAGTTTGCTCGTTGATCTCTTTTATTCAGTTTCATAATGGGGAAAATGGTCATAAATGTGCTATTAAACATTACCCTTCTTGGAATTGCCAGATTTTCTATTTTTATGTCAATTCTGATGTGAGAGATTGCTCTCATGATTTTGTTCACTTTTCTCTGATTGGAGACTATAACATTCCTGGTGAACATCAATTATTAAATTGCAATTTTTTTGTTAGCTAGAATTAAATAATATTTTTCTTACATATAAGCATATATTTTCAAGCATTGTTTTAAAATAATCCTTAAGAGTTACAATGAGCATGTTACTTTCTTTAAAAAAGATAGAAAATGAAAATACATACAGTGGTGTATACAAAGGTGGATATACAGCAGTGCACGGAACGTAAACAGTGAGTTATAACCCTGGTAACTTGAAATACTATAACATACTCCATTTAAACAAATGAAAATATAATTTTGAAACATGGTTCATTGTATTAGACGCCCAGGCATTCAATCTACGCGCCGCGTCGTGCTACGTCAGACGTCTCCCCTTCACGCAAAGCTTCCTACTCCCCACTACATGCACTTCCGGCGCTGCCACGGGCAGACGATCGGCTCGCAAGTGCAGATTGACCGCGGGAGCAGGCGTTGTGCAGGTCTGCCTTAGGTCATATTCACACCTCGCAACATGTACCAGGAACATGTTGATGCACATCCTTTCAAATATCGGTCGTGGTACATGCGCGCATTCGGAAAAGTGTACATAAATAAAAAGAAAGTGTTCTAAGCATTGAAAACTAAATATATTAATGCACAAGAAACAATGAAAAACAAAAATTAATTTTGTTCACGAAAATGTCACTTTGAGGTAGACGAGTATCTCCATTCATGTCCATATCAGAAGTATAACAGGGGCAGAGGCCGACAGAACTTCATGTCGCAGACAAGGCAATGTCTCGGTGAATGACCTCTGAAAACAGTGTTGGGAAGCTGAAAAGGGAAAGACTCACGTCTTCTCTAT
This sequence comes from Acheta domesticus, assembly GCA_031308135.1. NCBI lineage: Eukaryota > Metazoa > Arthropoda > Insecta > Orthoptera > Gryllidae > Acheta > Acheta domesticus. The sequence goes on along the minus strand of JAHLJT010004567.1, from coordinate 43,618,397 downwards.
ATTTGTACAGCTTCTGTAGGACGGCCAGTCAAATAAAAAAATACTAAAACGCTACGTAAAACTATTGGTGCTTCCAACGCACGTACTTTCTCGCTCTGCTTCTATATGGTCATTAATGTTATTCCACTACTTCATAAACCAGCAAAAATGTATTCTACCAGCAAACGTTTTCCGTACCAAGACCCGAAATCCGATACTCAAAGTCAACGAATCGGCACTTATACTACTACGCCACACTAGCACCGCATGGGTCGAACAGAGCTATGAAAGAATCGAACCGACCTATAAAATGGTAAATGCATGATGAAGGAACAATTGATACGATGGTACATACGCTTAACAATTTTTTACGTCTCTTCTTGGATTTGTAAAAAGTTAAAACACTTCAAGTTCATTTACCATAATTGTCAGTATTTGTTATTCAAATGATTTCACATGGTTTTAAATAAAGTTTATCGAATTCTCAATTATTTCCTATGACAACAGAGAATTCTGACAAATAATATTCCGCGACCAGGACACGAACCGCCGAAGCTTCCCTCGGAAGACCTGTACCAATCCTCGCTGATTAACCGCTGCGACCACAATCGAAAGGCATGAAATAGACTTATAAAACAGTAATAGAGTATGGTGGTTTCATTTCTCGCATTAGAAAACGAAAATATCCTGAGTATGTAAAAAAAAAATTTCCTTTACGCGCTCAGGGAAGGTACCTGGGAACATCATTCATAACAGAAAAACAAGTTTAATTTAGAGATTAGAAAACTAAGATCTTCGATAAAGTCTCTGACATTCTATAGCAACACTATTTTTTTTAAACTTTAACAACAGGTTTTATCAACTTTTTCGTTACCAGAACCATGCTATAAAAGTTTTTCTGGCGAAAATTCCTCGTTTTCCGGCGCACGATTACTAACTTTCTCTTCTTACGAAATATTCGTAATGCGAGAAAGTAATAATAATTTCGGAACCGTTAGGGATATGCAAATTCATCGCATGCGTTCTGGTTATATTGTATTACAATTTAACGTTAAAATATTCAATTTTACTTAAATTGGTTCCAAATTTTTTTCTTCAAACTTTTCGAACGGAGTTTCTAATTGCACTCTTTAATATGACGTAAAGTTCAATTTGGGGTATTTTTTTCTAAAAAAATTTAGGCAAATGTATTTTTTTGAAAGATCTCTTATCTTTAATATGCACATTACCAGCAATTTATAAATGTTTTTATATTTGTGAGTGTCAGTGCTTCAAATGACTTCAAATCAAGGTTTTTGTAAAGTCAAAAATATTCTGCAAAAAAGAGCTTCAAATTTCGCATTTTTAATAGGGCTTAAACATCATTTTCTTAGAAACGGCTACAAATTTTTCAAAGAAAATTGCCATTTAGGACGAGGTTTTACTTTTCTTTAATATTTTAAAATTAATATTTCCGTTCTAGCTTTAGGAAACCGAAAAATGAAGAATTCGTCAAAGAAATGTACTTCGGGCGGCGATAGATGGCAGCTGGCACGAGTATGTGGCAATGCCGAAAAGCTAGCCGAGACCGAAGGAAATAGAAAACTAATACGGAAAAGTCTGTGCAGTTCTGTAGCACCACTAGTTTTCTGCTGAAAATCCGCAGTTTTCAGTTGCCGGGCTCTGATAATGAAAATAGTTGAAATATTCTAAATTTCAGATTTAACCGTTAAAATCGGGACGTATGCCATCTTAAGTGTATTTTACTCGAATCTTGCAAAAAATTTAAAGAAAAAATTTGGTGCCGTTTTTAAGAAAATTTTGAAAATGTCCGGAGGGCTTCATGGTAAAGTACCCCCAAAAATTAACGTTTTTAAAAATCTCACAGCTTCGACTAATGTCAGGTGGACAGGAATTTGTTCAATTTGGAAAGTATCGTACGCATAGTTTAGGCGCTAGTGTTGTTCACTTACACCTGACGGACGGACGGTTTGCTTTCAATTGATTTTTCGGTATCAAGAACAAAACCGGGATTCTGGCTACACCACGTGTTTAGGGGATTTTTTTTCCTTAATTTAGCAACTGGATTTATTCACTTTTTCGTTATCACGGTTCGGCAAGGAATTTTTTAAGCCGAATATTTGCTATTTTTTTGCGCAGCATTACTTATCTTTCCCTATTATACGTACATTACTCTGTATTACTTAACTGTACGGGAAAGTAATAGTACATTATGAAACGATGATGTAACGATGGGTATTAATACACGAGTATGGTACTTCTTCTACGACTTATGGTAACTATCATAAGTTAAACTTTTACCATGAATCGTTTCGTGGCAATTGGCATGTAGGATTCAGCCATGGCCACCTAGTGGACAGCTTCCTATCCACTGCAGGGTGGTTTTGTTTTACCAAACCGCCAAGGGACCACAGAAGTTGCTTTAATAATTCCGACGTTACCATTTTTGTTTTGTTTTTCTCTTATTTATGGAGGTATCAAGTCCCCTTTGATTCACTGGACATTTTAACTAGACTTTGTAAAGGAGAACCACGCGGCAGCGACATATATAGCCAAAATGACGCGTTCAAATCTTAACCTTAGTCAAATGTTTTCTCCTATAACTACGACTGCGCTAATCAAATACGATCTAAGTGAAATTACGATTCCATTTATTTTAAATAATATTTCACGTTAAAAATGACTAAAAATTAAAAGTGAGAAACATAATATGTTAAATGAAATTTTAATGTACACAATTTAACGAGACATTTACTACAAAGATTCTCAATGATTAATGCAGCGTCAATACTTGGTTTGTTAGCTTCTGTGATGGGTCAAGAACCTGTATTATAATGAAAACTGAATCGTAATGGTTATCATTATGCAACTAGTTGCAGCTACGAAATGACAACATTATACAATGGGAGTAGAAAAAAATTACATTTCCTAGACATGACGTATTAGGCATAATACTTTCTTGAATGTACATTTAATTAATCAGTGTTTATTTGGTTTCTTTAAACTTCTCGAAATGTCATTATAGTACAATATTGTTTTCAACAGTCCAGTCAGTCGCTGCAAGGGGTCGTGGTTTCTTTCGCGCCTGGTAGCAGGCAACCCGTCACATGTACGTGTTATAAGGAATGCGTTTTAAAGAAGCTGGCTGGATTGTTCAATGTTGTCCTTAAAAATCGGCCGGGCTTACTCTACGCGTCAGCAGTTTAAGAAATCGTTAAAATTTAAAATAACCATGTCATCATTGATTTTCTTTAAAACACTTTAAAATAACTGTTACGGTGGATCCAGAAGAAAGAAAACGACTATTCTGTTGTCACAAGGAAGAGTATGTTGTTTGTAACAATATACTACACGTACACACAATTTGTTTTTATAACAGAAATTCAATTAATTGACAATAACATCCAATAATAAGAGCCAATAATTAATTTGGGTAACAATGTTTCAGAATATGCCTAGCCGTTTAACTTAGTTCGCTTGTCCGCCACTGGATGGCGGAGATGTCCGAAAGGAACTCGAATATTTCGTAGCAAAATAGCTAGCAGTGATCGAGCCGAGAACATTATGATGAAAATTTCGTCTTTATTCTTGGTACATTCAGACTCTGTCGTTCTTTTTCCGTTGCAGATATTTCACATTTAGCCGCGCCACGGGGGACTCGAGTAACCACCGCTGGGTAATGTTTTTAATTCTTTGCATTTATCAGAGATTGAGAAAGAACATAACCTGTGTGGCGGAGAGAATTTAAAACTTTTACGAGATGGTGCGGCAGTCGATCGTCACATTTACCCTCGTTCGAGTGGTACTTGCGCTGAATTCTGTCTCTCGTGCATTATCAGAGATATTGCTTTTAAATTTTCTTTGAAGTTTTTTCTTTGGGCGACAGTGTCGTAGAGAATCTTGTAATAAGAAAAACCAATACCAATCTACTTTTCTACCCGCCTTAAAAATGGGGACTTCATATAAAAAATTACAGCTTCATGCACAGATGTATAGAAGTATATTTGCATTGCTGGCCATACAAGTCACGTCAAGCGGAAGAAGGTAACATGGTGGCGAGCGCAAGTCTTGACTTGCACGGGTGTTAATAGCATTGGTAAAGTTGTCTTATAGTACTTAAATTTTTTTACTTGAACTTAATTTGTTTGTCAAGAACAATCGTCCTTATTTTGCAGAATGAAAACATCGATAAATATTCATTTTACTGTAATATTTCACTGTAATAATTACTCTAAATTATATTTTATAATTACAATCTAGTTTAAATCTTGTGACAAGCGATGAATTATAATTATTTTTCATTCATTGTGCAGAGATGAGAGAAGTGAAATTTAAATGACACGTATTACTTAATTTTGCTCCTAAGGAATTTGTTCTTGCCCATTCTGCTTCGTACCATCAACTGTTTAGAGTTTTCATCATTCAACGTTTATGTTTTAACTAATTCGGTGAGTACCACTGAAGTCTAAGTTGTTTTCTGCACCGCCCGGAATGTGAAATAGAGAGGGAAGGTCCAAATATGGGCTAGCTTTTTATTTTTTGAATGTAGTTGGCACATTTGTGGACATATGAGAGAATTTAAATTTTGAGCCGTATCTTTGACTAAAATCCTCAATTCTGGAAAGTTTCGGAATAAAAAAATACCGTTTCATAAAATGCTTTATTCAAAAAAATTGGCAAAATGTCGCATTTTTAAAATGGGGTCCAAATTTGAGCTACCTCTATTTTTTTTAGAAAAATATAATAAAAAAGTAATGTCAGTAAAATTCACTTACAAATGGTAAAATATAAGCACAAAATCGTAAATCAACATGTATGCACATCTCTCTCCCAACTAACACATTCTGTGGGTACCCACCCATGAGATGTAACTGGCTGTACCCAATCTTCACCATCTTGTTGAGGGGTTTGTATGGTTGTGGTCCTTGAAATCGCGAATTGGGGTCATCCAGGGATGGCTGTCTTTCATCTTCTGAGACGAAGGAACTCTGTGAAGGAGGAAGATTTTTTCTTCTTGCTCTTTGATTTATGAGGATTTTTCTCTTTCTTCGTTTCGTCCTTCACCCCATCGGTAGTAAACGGAAGCTTTCTTTTTGTCAATTTGAAGCGGTCCTCACGGTTGTAGCTCCTCCACGCTAAGGTGTTCCAGTGACCAGCGATGCTTTAGCCGACTTTAAATGTAATAATTATTATTATTGCATAAATAGTAGGTACATTGCAATTAGGGACAACTTTTTTCAGGTTATTTGAAAATGGTTTGGTCCAAATATGAGCCTCTCCGGAGAGGTGGCCCGTTTTTAGACCTCATTCAGTAGCCCATATTTAGACCAAACTCTTTTACAAAAACCATCATGCTGGCCAATACTGGTATGAAGTAGGAAGTTAATTAGGCGTTTGAAACTTTAACCAACTCAACGTTAACACAGCCTTGCGGCCAAATAACATTTACAGCTAACTGGCTAATGCTGAAAAAAATTCTGCAATACCTGCTGAAGGTTTGACGATGGAAAACACGACAATCGATGATTTTTTACGTACTAGTAGGTAAAATGATTACCTATAAAATGTTAACTATTGTTAACTATTTTTCGTTTAAAACATTCTTCGTTTTAAGCTCATATATTGGCTATTTTTATGTGCATATACCAATTTTAAGTGCATGGTTGCGTGCATATTTTTAACTTCTTCAGTGATGAAGTTCCGGCGTCCAGTTATATACCATTTAATATCATCTAATTCTTAAAGAAATTTACTACTAATAAAAGAAAAAGATGAAACGGTGTCGGAACTTTTATCTTGACGACGAAATGTATTTCACGAGTGTGCAGCCAGAAATTTTCGTAATTATTTTAATTTCAATTGCATGTATTCTAATTACTGTATTAACATTATTGCCAGCGAATTCACATATATTTCACAACATTGCAATGAAAACAGTAAGTTGCTCGCTTCTTGATTGAATTTGAGGTTTTCAAATAATAGCTAAGATGTTAGTAGCGCAGAAAATGTAATATTTCAACATAACGTAACTGTTTCCAATGACGCAGCAAAGTATGTGATGCTGCAGCACCAATACTAGTTTAATATGGTTTATCTGAGCTATTTTGTAGTACCTCTTTTGGGAGGTAATTATTTTGTTGCGTATTTTTTTATTTCCTGGTATACATACGTATATACAGAGTTATACGTAATATAGGAAAGTTTATGTACTTCCCCGAAAATCCATTTCGAGATTTCAACGAAAATACACATTTTTGAGTCTCCTGATACAAAAAAGTGACTATTTTTAAACGTCCGTCCGTCCATCCATTCCGTCCGTTCATCAATCTGTCCACCCGTCCGTTTTCCGTGTCCGTCCGTCCGTCCGTCCCCCGTCCGTCCCTGTCTGTCCGTCAGTCAGCCCGTCTGTCCGCCCGCCTGTCCGTCCCTGTCCGTCCGTCTGTCCGTTCCTAGTCTGTTGAGCTTAATGTAAAGTACCACCAATATTTGAAGAATGTTTATGAAAATCACGGCGCCTTGAGTGGAACCGGTTGTTCAGAACTGACAACGGACAGACAGACGGACGGCTGACTGACGTTTTGAAAAGAACCACTTTTTCGTTATCAGGGGACCCCAAAACGTGTATTTCCTTTGAAATCTCGAAATCGATTTTCCGCAACATTACATAACATTCCCTATACTACGTATATACTCCATAGATTCGTACGCATACGAGAAAGTAAAAATTATAAAAACTATATTTTTTTAAAAACCGAGTCCAAATTTTTCTTTAAACTTTTTGTAGGGAATAGTACGAAATGTATGAGAAGACATTAGCGTCATAACGCTCTATTTTTCTCAAAAATTACAAAAATGAAATTTTTGACGTGTGTTTTGACAATGTGTTAACATTTTTATGTTTATGACTATATGGGCATTAAATAATGTCATATAAAGTTTTTCGAAAACGCAAACCGTTTCTGTGAAAACTAGCTCAAAATTCCGCATTTTCAGAAACTCTCAAACGCTTTGTTCTCATAAAGGTAATTTTCTCATAAATAGCGCCAATTTTTCTTCAAACGTTTCGAACGGATAGTCTTATTGCACTGCTAAGATGACGTAAAGTCCTTTTAGGGCATTATTTTGCTTTTTCAAAAACTTCAGAAATGTACTTTTTTGAAAGATCTCTCACATCGTTAATTTGCACATTTGCAGCATTTTGTAAACACACAATTTTATTTGTGAGTTAAATAGCTTCAAATGACTTGAAATGAAGTTTGTGGAAAACTAGAGATTTTGTGGAAAAAAAGTTTCAAATTTTGAATTTACAGTAATGCTAAAACACCATTTCTTTAAAAAAGGCTCCAAATTTCTCACAGAAAATTGCCATTTAGGACTAAGGTTTTACGGTTCTTTGAATATTCTTAAAAGAATATTTCCTTTCGAATGTTAGGGAAACCGAACAATTAATAAAATGGCAAAAAAAATTGGGCGGCGATAGATAGCAGCTGGCAAGAGTATATGGCAAGTCCGAATAGCTAACAGCGACCAAAGGAAATAGAAAACTAATACGGGAAAGTGTGTTCCATTCTATAGCACCACTAGTTAAAATTTCGTCTTCCTATTCCGTTACTCAATATTTGCATATATCGTACCGACAGAAACATGTTTCACCCTCACAATCAACTAGTAATCCATACGATATATCTTAAAAGTTGTCTCAGTACCTCAATCTACAACATATCATTGAACCTTATTGTTATTAAGTCCATTATTGTTATTTACAAAATTCTACGAAACGCGTTAAATGAATTATTTCATGCAAACGACCTTTTTAGAGCCCGCTCGCCGCACTCTAGAATTTAAAACATCTTACGATTATGTTTGAGGAAGCTATTCCATATTATGCATGTAAGTATGCCTTAACTAATATGACTTCGAAATAACAAAATAAAAAAGAAACAATCATTGAGTTTCTAAACTTTAAACAAAATGACTGAATTACCCATTATTATATATAATGTTTGTATTTTCAGGCGCGTAAAGGTGTATGAGGTTGATTACGCTCACAACCGCTGTTTAAATCTTTAGGGGCGTTGCGTATGGTACATGTCTGGGCGAATGTGCGTTGCAGTCATTTTAAACACTGACTGAGGAAAAGATAATTAAGCATCTCGCAGGCTGTGTTCAGAGAAGCGCGTGACTAGACTATAGGTAATTCTCTCGCCTGCATCTCACACACATTCCGAAATGTAGGGAAAATGCAGGGAGATTCATTGGCGAAGCGGTCGCTTATATGGATCGGTGTGATAGTCGAGAGAAAAAAAATGTTCTTTACATGTTCGTTGATCCACTAATTCATTTTTACTTTCCCGTATACTGGAAAACCCGGCAGACGTTGTTCTACCCTTCATCTCCTCTTTCCCCTCCCATCTCCTTTTCTCACTGTCTCTCCCTCCCTCCCACCCTCTCTCACCCTGTCCATGTCTGCCTCTGTGTGTCTCTATCTCTGCAGCTCTCTATCCCTCATTCACATTTACTTGCAGATTCTGCACGTCTCTTGAGCAGGTGAAGTAATATCGGGAAGCGCCGGACAAGCAAAATTGTAAAAGCATGCTCACCCTTATAGCCGCGGGTGGGTGATGGAGTTGGATAACTGATCAAGCCATCTAAAATAAATTTGCATCAATAATAAAATCGAAACATTCGATTCGGTACTGGAGAACCAAGATTTGAATTAAAAATATTGGTTTCCCATTGAAGATTTTGAAATAATTTCCACTCCCATATGTGGGTGTGCGTCGGTGAATAATGGTGCCATCAGAATATCTATTTTGAATATATCGTTTACCTCTACTTTTATTTTTCTTATATCGTGTGTTTTTCTAGAAATATCCGCATTTTTTGATGATTTTAACCAATTTAAGTTTTGTCGATTACAGCGCCATCTGCAGCCAAAATTACTTTAATCATAGGTCAATTTTTTTCTGGGGAATCCAAATCTGCAATAAAAATGGGGGTTCCTATTTAACTTTTTTTTTCTCTCCCTGCCCCACTCCCAGGGGGGGTGGGTAGAGGGTGGAGTTTGGAATCATTGAATGTCTGCTGCCAAAACAAGCAACTTTATTAACCATTTTTGATTAATAAATCCGATGTGTAGTTTTCGAGATATTTGCTCCGAGAGATTAAAATGGCCCGACAAATATCTCTGAATTTTCGAAAATTGCAAATGTTTGCATTTTTTTCGAGGTCTTCCTGTAACTACAAAATTAAACAAGAGATTTTGACTTCAAATAAAATTTGTTCTCCACAGTAAGTTATTTCCTATACTACGTATAGGAAAGAACACCATACTTAGTATACGGGAAAGTAAAAAGAAAAACAGATATTGTTTATCGATTCCTCTAAAACTAGTTTAAAAACATTTCTATTAAACAATGGTAAAACCTTTCTTATCATTATCTGTCGCTTATTCTGTACCCATGAAGGAAAGTTATGAAAACCTGAGTGTAGTATTACAGAAAATAAAACTACTCCGTTCATGGATGGATGGATGATATATGACTTAAAAGTAACATGCATGCTTGGCGAGCAAAGGTTTTTTTTTACTAAATTCCCATGTTTACTATGTGAATTGGATAGCAGGGCACGTGATTAGCATGTTTTAGAAATAATTGATTTCTAACAAATTCTTTAAAGCCAGAGGAAAAGGTCTTTTTGTGGGCACATGTGGTAGATCAACACAATATTCTGCTGCCTCCATTGCACATAAAATTAGGCCTCATGAAATAATTTGTGAAGGCTTGACCTAAAGATGGCAGTGTTTCAAATACCTTTGTGAAAAATTTCCGAGATTGAAGCAAAATTAAAAGAGGGTATTTTCTTTGGGCCCTGGTATTAGAAAAAATATATTTGATCCCCTATTTGAACTACATATGACAGTAAATGGAAAGAAGCGTGTATTGCAGTTACACACTTGGTAAATATGTTCCTAGGCAACAAAAAAGACCCAGATTATCAAGCAATTGTTGCCAATATGCTGGATTCTTTTAAGGAATTGGGATGTTTAATGAACCTCAAGGTTCACTTTTTAAACAGTAATTTACAATTCTTCCCGGACAATGTAGGCAATGCAAGTGAAGAACAAGGTGAGCGTTTTCATCAAGATCTGAAAGTGATGAAAAAACGTTATCAGGAACGCTTGAACACCATTGTGATGGAAGATTACTGTTGGTCACTTCAGTGAGAGTCAGCAAACGGCGCATTGGAGGAAAAGCTACATCTGGGGCGTTAAAGAATAGAGACAAAGAAAATATACATCAATTGACACGTAAATCATTTGTAGAATATAATGTTAAGAATATAAACCATCTTCTATGTTTAAATAAAGTCCTATTGGTATTTTAAAATCAGTTTACTTTTCATTTTTATTGTGTATATACATATATTCCTACATCTTAGTAGATCAAATTGTGACTTAACTGTGGGTGATGGAAACAAATAGAGTTCAGGTGCTGATTCAGCATCCAAAAACTATAAAAATCAGCCGTCAAGGTTAGAAAAGTTTTTTGAATTTTTTTTTGTTGGCCTGTGTAATTAGTGAGAAGAGGCAAGCTTGTGCGAAAATATGAGAGTAATTCAGTGCATCGAATCCAAGCATTTTGTGGCCAAATAGCGTGTTTTGTAGTTGCTATAGTTTTCTTAAAAAAGAAATACCTAACTAAATAGATTAGGATTAGCTCAAAAACGTGATTCTATGAGTAAATATTTTAAATATTAATATTGTATATTCATTTAAACAATATCCTTACTTGCCGTCTGTTATTTTGTAACAGTGGTTTATTTATCTCTTGTAAATGATGTAATCGGTTTGGAGTAATGGAAATTGTTTTGTCTGGTGAAAATGATTTTTAAAATATTTATTTACTAGAAATACTTGAAACTGAAGCAGATAACTGCATGCATATGTTTTATTATTGTTAAAATTAGTGCGATTTTTAATAGCTTCATCCACCACTACCACAAACTAATTTCTTTTTTTAGAGGGCTATGAATTTTCCTTCTCAGTTAATAATACAAGATAATGAATGTAGTTCATATTGTGAGGGGTAAACTCTTTCTGTTAGATTTAACAAATCTTAGAAATATTATTGTGTTACAAAACAAATCGTAGTGCATATTAAAATTATCTGTTCTGCAAACAGAAAAGCTGTAAGATTGTTGCTAATTTGAATATAATAATTATAAGATTTTACGTTAAGTTAATATCTGCTATTTGCATTTGGTTATTGCTAATAATTACTTGCAGTTTTCATGTTTTTCTTTTATAAAATTGTTTCTTGTCTCAATGTTTGTTTTTGTGTTGGCCTCTAAAAGCATTTGAAAAGATGAAGCAAAGAGAGGAAGATTATTGATAATAATTGTGGGGAATTTAAGTGGTAGTCAGTAAAAAAGGGTTTTGATGATAAAGAATGATGCTTCCAGTTCTTCTATCACAATTTCTACTCCTGTAACCCACAAAAATTAAAGGGATAATTATTTATTGCTAAAATATTTGAGTTAATATTGTTCTGAAAGGTCATTTGCTTGCAGCGCCAAAAACAGTTCATTCATGTGGTTTAGTTTTTTTTATAGGGAGTTCATTGCAGTTTCCTTGAAATCAAAGTTGAATTACCATATTTTAATTTCCCTTTCAGAAAAAAAACAATTTCGAAGAGGAATTATTGGAGATGGCAAGACACGGCAGAAATGAAAGAACATGCAAAAAAATACAAAATTAGTATACAGAAAAAAGAGCTCTGCTCGAACAACTCTAAAAACATTATAGCATTATAAGTTATAATAAAATCATTAATTTATAACTTCTGTTTTTCTTAATAAATAATTACGAAAATGGGTATGAATGGAGTTACCTTTGGGTCATGAGTAAATTCGTCCTCTTCCATCCATGTGATTGAATATTTCAGCCAAATGTCTTTCCTTTAGAAAAGAGAAATGTCCAAAATTCTCGATTGTTGCATTCTTCTATGGGATTGCTGCGATCCCGCATCACTCTTGTTATTGGGTTTATTATTCTGAGACGATGAACATTGGCTCGAAATTCATCCATGTCTAAAATACTCCATTTTCTACTATTTGAGCGAATGAGTCATGGCTTCAAACTACCCTTCTCCGAGGCCTGGAATTTTCAAGCTGCTGCTGGAGCCGCGGCCTCTAAACTTCGCCAAAGCCGCGTCGTATCTAGCGAAACTAAGGTTTCAAGCCGTGGCTCGAAGAAACCGCGACTCAGACCTCGTCTTAGAAATCCACCTATTGTAATAAGATACTTGAAGAAACAAACATGAACCACCTTTTCTTGAAAGCATTTGGTCTCTGCGATGGCCGAAACTTCCAAAGGACCTCCAAAAGGCAAGATCTCCGAAGGCCCGAGCGGAGTGGGAATGCTCGTGGTCGAGGCTGGCGCGAAGGAACGCCCAGGGCGGGAAGTGGATTTGAGGGGGGGGGGGGGCGTGGGGAGGGGGAGACGTGAGGCGGTCGGTGAACATTCTCACACCTCCGCAGAGGGCGCGAACTTCCACGGCGCTAAAATTAGCCCTGACGGTTCTCCGAAGAGGCCCAGCACCATCCACTGTTGCCAACGATTGACACCCGGGCGTTCATTACGGTTGAAATGGATCTGCTCTGCAAGAGTTAAGGTGTGTGGTTGCGTCACGCGCAACAATTATCTCCAAATGTAATGTAGTAGCCCTAGCTATTAATTAAAATTGGTTGAATGATCATTGAATCAAGGTCATTCTCAGATCATCAGTAATTAATGCATTGGACATAATAAAAATGCAAAAGTAATGCTAGCTTACAATTAAATGCATATAAAGCTGAAATTGATTGATAATCATAATGCAGAACAGAAGTTGTATTTTGCTGAAAGAAATTAATAATGGTTTAAAACACGTTTTGCTAAAAAATTCTTCTTAAGATGTGAAGGCAATTATGTTTGTTACATTCACCATGGATTACTAAAATTGTAAGTCATGAAGTGTCATACGTAGGCATTCAAGCAGTACTGCAGGCGTCTGGTTGATGTTCTACACCCCAAAAGAGACAATTATTCACAAATAGAGAAATTATTAAATGCAAGTTGTACTTGCAATGAAACTCTACACCATTAGTGTAGTTCTAGCTTCAGTCAATTTCATCATGAAATTCACCAGAGCAAACAATAATAATAATAATAATAATAATAATAATAATAATAAAAATGCCTTTATTAATGGCGAGGCTCAGGCCATAGGGCCTGCTCTTCCGCCTAACCACTCAATCTACATTAATACAGAGAAATAATATTTTAAGAGGGGGAGGGCCAGCTGTACATTTACATCTGGGAGAGCAAAACTAGGGACCACCCCGGCATACGCCTTAAGCGATTGAGTAAACCCAGAAAACCTCAATCAGGATGGCGGCTAAAGGCCGAACATTTTAAGAACAAAGAGAGAAGTGAAAGAGAGTGGAAATGCAGATGGAAATGAAGAAGAAAGATCGAAAGAGAAAGAAGAAAGGAGAGAGGCTAAAAGGGGGGACAACTGTACATTTATGACTGGGAGTGCAATACAAGGGACCATCCCGGCGTACGCCTTAAGCGATTGAGTAAACCCAGAAAAATCTCAATCAGGATGGCGGCTTAGGGCCAACAACTGGCATCATAACCAAAATGACGTGATAAGTCATTTTATCATAATCTTTAATAACTATCATTGGGACGAAATTTTCATTAGTTACTGGATGTTCACTATTTGAGTGAACTGTTCACAATTTCTATTTCCGATTGACTACTTTAAAAAAGGAAATAGTAAACATGGAAAAATATCTTATCCAAAAACAAAAAAAAAAAACAACTAATTATATGAGTGAACAAGTGTTAGAAGAGCTTTTAGCGTTTCTTAAGGCAAGTTTTTAATCTTGATTAGAGCTGACTTTACTCTGATGCCAATCTTAGCTATTGCGCAGGTCCTTGCAGCTGTCGTCTTGGTTTGGTAATTATTCATAATACGTATGTCTTTGTTCAAGTGGACAAGTGGCAAACGTAAGCTAAAAATGTTTTTATAAATGCCTTTCATGGATATACTGCTTTAAGGAACTCCTGAAGAGTGCTGGCTCTTGTGTACACAGATATTTTTATTGACACAGATATTTACGTACACTGATATTTTATTTGAAGATTTGAACTAATGTAAAAAATATTTATTCCATTTTATGCAAAAGCGAAACTCCACTTCACACTTGGGTGTACTTTTAAAAGAAAAAGAGAATGTATCATTATTATTCAAAGATCTCTCCTCCCCCCGGTACACTATTCCCTGAAAACATTTCTGGCAACCCTAAATATTTACTATCCTTTACGAAGAAGATAACGAGACATTCCAAACCATTCATATCACCTTTTTAACACAATTTTATCATGTACCCAACTTTGCTAGCATAATTTTTAACGAAGATTTTAGCACATACGTTTATTACTAGTTATTAATCAGTTTTTGAATTTACAAAAGCAGTAATAATATGCCCATACCTGACAGTATTAAACAGGGTGAGTCTCGTAACTTTAGCATCTCCTGTAACTTTTGAACGGTGGAAGTAATTGCAATGCAGTTGTGCAGCAAGTGCATGAGGGAATGGGACTAATTGATACGTGTATTTATTTCTATTTTATCACTTGTATTTAACGAGATATTTGAGGTAACTTTGTTTTTTTAAATGGAACTATACATATTTTTCAATTTATTATGAAGACAAGATTTATTATGTGACAACGTGTTTATGGCATTAATAATATTATTTTCGCTCTAGAAACATGCAATATGAGGCAACCCTGGAGTGCTTTGCACCGTGACGGGGCTTGCCTTATCCGATTGGCCGAGAGCTACCTTCGCAAAGCGAACCTCATTTGTTTCGAATCTAAGTGCGCGCCGAGCTTCATAAGAGACAGCGTTGTCGGTGCGACGCGGCCGGTCTTCGTGCCTCAAAATACCTCGACCGTGACCTCGAGCCACGCCGGTCACGGACCGCGGGGGCGGCGGCGGCGGCGGGCTAACCTTTGACCTGGTTGTGGGAACAGCGCTGAAGCACAGTGGGTCAGAATGAAGCCAAATGCACCCCTAGCATACGTTTTATTTCCAAGAAAGCTTGTTCATTTCAACCGACAAAAATAAAAATATTTTTTAACGGTATGGGTAAAAATAAAACATCTTAAGATTAATTTTATAATTAGATTTTTATCAAAAGCTTTTCAAGATCGACAGATTTATTTTGCTATTGGTTCACCAAATTTCCATGCCATAGGTTCACTCAGGAATTGATGCATTTCAATGCTGTACTACACTTCTGTGATAATGTCATCAGACTAAGAAGATATCCAAAAAGTAAGCTTGAAATGTCACAAACACATCGAAAAACTTGCCAACCATCTAATCATAAACATTGTTGATAACAGTAAAGAAATATCACGCCTGAATTCACTTTCCTCCCTAAAATTCCCTTACCATTTTCATGCTTAGGAGCCGTCCGTAATTACGTAACGCAAATTTCGAGTATTTCCAATACCCCCTCCCTTGTAACGCACTTTCCCATCTCTATGTAACACAGCGTAACGCTGCCTCAAACCCCCTCCCTCTCCTTTAGCGTTACGTAATTTATGGATGATCCCTTAGCAAATGCATCCAAGCAAACTCCTCCTTTTTTCCCACTCGTGTTCTAAAGTAATCTACGTAGTTATTTTTTGTTCTGGAAAGAATATCCCGGAAAGTAACGTTGGATGACTACTTTGTAAGCTAGTTTTAATTTATTTTCGTAAATATCTCATCGCTATAGTTATTTAATTCTTTAAGTGTTAAATTGAAATTGAATTTCTTAGAATATAATAAAATATGTCGAGGCTTAAGAAACAATAAATAGTATCTCCACTTTTTCCGCACCTGATTTAAGTTCCTGAAATTGATATTTACTCTTAAGCAATTAAGAAAACATTTTTCTTAAAAGCCATTTTTGCATTAAAAAAACGTAAAAATAAAATAACATATTTGAATTATGTGTCAGAAGAAATCAATAATTTTTGATCTCCTGAAAAATTCCTATTTTGGAGAGCCGAAGTATTGTTTGTGCTTGGATTTAGTTTTTTATTGGGAAATAACTGTTGATTTAAAACGTTAACTTTCAAGGCGAGAAATATTCGAGAATTACCTGTGAAAGACACTCACTGAATGAAGTTCATAATATATTTAATCTTTGTTAACAAAATCATTGTAGTTGACATTGCTTCAAGTTTTCCTTTTGTAAATAACATTGTATTTGCAGCCCATGATCGCACGGGTACCTATTCCAATAATTACAGTTCCCAAAGGCACTTTTATTATTCACACTCAACTTTTCCGCCTTAAGTGATGTGTACCTTTAACCAATTTCGACCAAAATATTACAGTGAAATATTCGGACAATTTTCGTTTTAATTCTCAGTTATTTGATTAGGAATTCAATTTAAATTCTTTTTTGAGTGGAAATAAATGCTTCAGAGTCACTAACATAGAGCATTGAATTTTCAAAAACATCTCTTTTGTGAAGAACCCGAGTTATTGACTTAGATTAGATTTTATTCCATATTAATATTTTATGAATGTACCAAAGATCTTCTCATTTAGGAGAAAGTTGACATGTGGGTCATTCCAGATTTTCAAAAAGTTGACCACTTGGAAATACACATGACGATTGTTCTAAGAAAAATATTTGTAGAATTTTAAAGGAAATGGAGAAGGAGAGTGTGTGACATGTTTCATCTCTAGGCCTTTGCGCCGTTAGGTTCGTTTCTGTCCAGTGTGCGGAGTGCGGGGGTGAGGAAGCCCCGGGGGTCCTGCTCGCCTCGTCACGCCGTCTCCTCCTCCTCGTTCGCCGCTGCCTCTGCTCCCCCCTCCTCCAGAGAGCCACAAGACGTATGCCTCCACGCGCGCTTTAGCGACAGCGACTGTCTGCAAGGGTCCTAGCCCCAAAGGAGGCGGGATTTTGGACACTGGCTATAAAGTCAAGTCGAGTTCACTCGGGGTCTGAAGATGAATTCTAGCGGCCGACTGCTCTGATCAAAACTTTTCCATGCTTTCTCCGGTCAAAACCAGACAAATGCTGAAGCAATCTCCATCCACGGACTGCGCGCGATCTTTCCTTCCCTTTCCTTGCACTAACCTCTCCCCTAACACTCTCTGCAATACATACTACCTACTTACGTGCACTACACTACCACTTACGTCGGAAGACCACTTTAAAAACAATGGATACAATTGAGAATTACTCTCACAAGCAGATATTCTGCAGTTGGTTTAAATTGTCTTCAGCCTGCAAAATATGTTGTAAAATCGCTTGAAAAAGAGACTAAGTAGATGTATTAAAGGGTTTTGTTAAAAGAAACTTAATAAGGTCATGTGTTGACCAAGACACCTCATATTTATAAATCAATAAATATTCTGTGCCCATTCATACGAGCCATTTCAATTCAGTTTCCGGTGACAATCGTGATCGTTCTGTGGGAATATAATATAATAAAAATACAAATTCACTAAAAACTAGTCAGAACTAGTGGTGCTTAGTTTTCTATTTCCTTTGGTCTCGGATAGCTATTCGGACTTGCTACGTACTCTAGCCAGCTGTCATTTATCGCCGCACAAAGTACATTCATTTGACATTTTCTTAAATTTTCCGTTTCTTAATAGTAGAATGGAAATACTAATTTTGGAATATTATAGAACTAGTAAAACCTCGTCCTAAATGGCAATTTTCTTTGAAACATTTGGAGCTATTTTTAAGAAATGGCGTTTAAGCGCTTACAATTTTCGAAAATTTGAGTTAACCTTGAGAATCGGACCTATATCACATTTATAAGTGTATTTTACTCTATTCTTATAAGAAATTCAATGAAATAATTTGGAGCTATTTTTGAGGAAGCTTTGAAAATGTCAGGGGGGGGGGGGGCTTCGTGCAAAGTACCTCCAAATTTTTAAAGAAAGTTTTTCAAAATCGCGGCGATTCGAGTGGAACTAGACTGACTGGGGAATATTCATTTTGGAAGAAATCGTACTCATGGTTTAGGCGCTAGTATTGTTCCGACACAGAACGGACGGACGTTTTTCTTTCAATTGATTTTTCGGTATGAAGGACGCACACATCAGGGATTCTGGCTACACCACGTGTTAGTTTTTTTCTTAATATAGCAACTGGATTTACCCACTTTTTTGTTATCACGGTCCGGGAATGATTTTTGCTACCGAAAATTCTCCGTTTTGCGCAGTATTACATAACTTTCCCTACACTACGTATATTACACCGTATATACGTATGTAAACGGGAGAGAAATGAAAAGGCGCTCAAAGAAATGGCAAGTCCTCCAATGATTCCGTTTAAAAGAAGTCAGTTAAATTATAACTAGTTTTTAAATTTTCCTTTTCGTTTGATAATGTGCCTATGAAATACATTTTCAGAGAAATAAACTATGATGCTTACGTATCTAATAGGCTACTTATATATTATTCATTTGTTTATAAATGCGAGAGGACATATGCGAAAGAAATACTTTTCCGTACCTGTCAATTAAAATTTATCAATTGAAATATAAGAAACTGCATATTAAAAATCATTTGCCGTAGTAAAATAACAAAACACTGTTAAACATTAATTACATAATAAAAACAATTATTGCAGTTACAAATCGCAGAATTTGAACTGAAAATCTGAAATTCTAAGCAGAATAATTGTCAATAAACTGTCACCAAATTCATCTAGAGTAGATCAGTATTTTCAATATTCGTCACAGTGATACGTATTATTCCTACCGTCATCATACGCATCTGTAAGCTTGGCAACCTTAGGAGCCATGTTGCGTTCTGCGCGCTTTGCATGATCCTACTTTTTGGTATGCTGAGGTTGCCCGCTTGAGGCACACAACCCAACGGCTCCGTCTTAGCTAGCGCAAAGAACAACGGCGGAATGATAAAGAGACAGTGTCTCCCGTTTTACAAATGAACTGTTTCCTCTCTTTACCTTCCCGCACCGTAAGCAGTACATGGCGAAGTGGAGGTAGTACGTAATCTACTGTCTTCACTACTCTACCCACAACAACCGCCCGGGGCCGTGCTCTACTGGGACCTCTGATAACGCACAACCATGTCGTACGATGAAGCATCCGGCTTAGGTGGCTCAGGGCATCAATTGATGTCCCGACCAGGAGGTCCTGGAGTTCAGGTCACGACGGTGGTGGTAGGAGTTTTGACATTAGGTAATTAACTTGGTCGAATCCAGCCGCTGTCTGAATGAGAATTCTAGCGGCCCGCCTTCTCTGATCAGTGGATTTCCATTGTTTCTCTGATCATCACTAGGCAAATGACGGCAGAACCCTAACAAGCAGGCGATGGACCGCAAGCGATCTTTTCTTTCTTTTCTGTCTTATTTTTACCCCTTACTTTCACACACGTACACTTTCGTGCACACACTACCTCACGTGTCGGGTGACTAGTCAAGAGCCTAGAACTTCTCCCGGCTGAGGTGATGCCCTATTGGTGGGAGATACTTGATTGGGGAAACCTCGCAAGCTGATGAGCAGATCGGCGCCGGATCTCGCCATTCAGAGCGGGAAGATCACCGCACCTCCCGCGATAAAACACGTTCTACACTTACGAGACTAAAGATCTTAGCCGTTGACGCGCCCTGAAAAAACAATCAATCGATTAACGGAGAAGCATCACAGGCTGGTCCCTAAAGGCGGCTCCACTCATTCGCTATTCGGCGAACAGCGAGCAACCGCTCGCCGAATCCCGAGTAGTGTGGATGGGTCGCTTGCTATTTGCCGAGTGACGAACATTCGGTGCTCGCCCTACCCATGGTGTGTCGGTCTTTTGGACAAATCAAAGGGACCGAACATTCGCCGAACACATCACCTGGTCAGGATCCGGCGAGCAGTAGCTCGCTGCTCGGCGAATGCCGAATGCATGGAGCCACCTTAATGAAAGACTCGCGCCTCCTGGCGCTTTAGTCAAAAATACTTTTGAACAGTTTAAATGCTAGTAGTTCCAGTACAGCAAAAAAGCTTACTATAATAATGGTGCAGGTACCACTTTCTACAAACTCTCTATTTGCGTCATTGCAAAAAATAAATAAAATTGTAAATCTATTATACTGATGATAGACAATTTTCTCTAATTGATTCTGTTCTAAAAAATTAGATCATTTAATAAGTTCAGAAATATTTTTTTTTTTTTTTGAGAATATGTCTCGTTTTCGTGTAGTTCTTGTTTCAACTGAAACCAACTTAAAAAAATACTTTCTCACCACCGATTCAATTTATTCTCTTAATATTTTTCTCCAATTGAACAAAGCACGCATATACAAATCGTGCAGGTTTATTTTAGTTTAACTCCCTGATTTTTGGAAAATCGTAAGAGCTATAAATAATAACAATAAGCCAAAAATACTGTAATAATTCAAAATTTAAAAAAGAAACTTCTGAAAATCTATATTATATACTGAACAAAAGCTCACCGTAAACAATATCAATGATTTTCAACGTCCTAAAAAAATTGAAACCCAAAAAATCTACTTTAATAGAATCGACATTTAAGGTTTACGCTCCGGAATGCCCCCTAATGCACGGGCCATCGTGTACCTTGGCATTGCTAGGGTTAATGCTCCGAGGTCCGAAAGGTGGGCGACCGTTTGTCTCCGAGGCAGGCGCTCCGTCTCAGCTGGTCCGTCCGCACGCACTCGCCGGCGCCTGGGGCAGTTCCGGCAAAAGCCGGCCACTCACGCTCAGCGAGAGGGCCACTTTCAACTTCAACTTCAGCTTCAGTTTCGCCCTTGCTTCGACGACGAGTGAGTCGAGGTAGAGAACGGAGAACGAATGGGTGAGATGAATTTTCGAGAGGAGGGATATTGAAACTTTTCTCGAATCTCAATCATGAAAGGTTTTTGTAACTCTCGCTCGTATCTGTTTAAGTAACATAAATATCAAATGCATGTAAGGTTAAAATACAGAATAATGACGTATACAAATCTGAGGTTTTAGCAGCCTCGAATGGCGAATAAACGCAAAGATTCCAAATTTTGCCTTTAAGCGGTAAATCTGGGAGTAACCCGTAACTATTTGATGACATTATAAATAGTTTTATTACAGACCGAACTTACAGAGTTAAAATAAACTGCGCACTTTCACAAACTAGAACAATAAGAGCAGGGGAACCTCAAGGTTCCGCACTATCGCCGTTCCTCTTCTATGTTTATTTCTCAGACATTTCCAAATTAGGAGGCTCAAATTTTGCACTATTCGCAGACGATACTGCAATATACACAACGCATGTAGATCCAAATGTAGCGAAGGATAACATCGAGGCAGACATTTCATGCTTTATAAAGTTGACTCAACAGTGGAGAATAAAAATAAACCCAACCAAAACCCAGGCCAAAATCTTTACTCTTTGTGAACTAAAGTTACTTCGCCCACTAGTAGTAAATAATACTATCATCCCATGGCTAGCATCTGATACACCAGTGAAATATTTTGGGGTCCACATTGACAGCAGGTTAACTTGGAAAAAACACATTGAAGTAATAATCACTGCAACATATGCCAAAATATCGAGAGTGTATACATTAATTAATTTCCGCTCAGCCTTAAATTTGTGCTATTTTAATGTTTAAATCTATTTTTAGGCCACCACTCACATATGCCTGTCCAGTCTGAAATAACACAGCTAAAAGCAACATTGAAAAACTTCAGGTAATACAGAACAAATTTTTAAGAAAATGTGCAAAGGCTTTTGGTGCATCTCGAATACACATATTCAAAGAGAACTTCAAATACAGCTCCTAATCGAACATATAAGAAAGAACTGTGACAATTTTTTACACTTCTTCCATACTCTCCTTGCAGTATACAATTTTCACTGGGAAAAACAAAACAATCCCAAGAGAATACGCTCACGATATTCGAAAGATATGTTAAAACCCCCATGAAAATAAGTATCCACTGTAATATTGTATGTTAAAAATTTGTAAATTTTCACTCAAATATAAAGATAATTTTTGAATGTATGTAGAAGTATGTAGATATGAGAATGAATAGAGTATCGCAATGTTTGAAATTGTTCACATGTGTTAGAAATGTAAGTACGAAATCCTGTAAATAATCTAGTGGTAAGATACAATAGTAAGAGATTGTATGCCCAAATGTTATGTATTAAAAATAAAAAAATGTACAAACCCTGAAATACATAACTGCGGAACAGGAAGAAAATAAATTTAAAAAATAATATATAAAGGTTATTCAAAGTAGACAAGACTTTCGTTATTTCATTTGTTTTTAATTCATATCCGTAAATGGTTGATAAACCAAGGACAGCCCAGAAGTCACCTTGGACTTTGAACATACAGTAATAACGTATCTTCGGCAAAGTAGCACCTGAAATAACTTAATTATTAAAAGTATATTTTGGATAGCTGAGTAGCTGCTGTAGGGTTGCCGCAGCACTGTCTCTGTGCGGGAGATCCTAGAGTTCTAATCCAAACTAGCGGATTTTTGACACTAACTGTAGGTAGGTCGAATTCTGCCGCTGTCTGAAGGAGAATTATATCAAAGGCCTGTTCTGACCAGTAGTCTGATTTGGTTTCTTTATTCAATACCAGGCGAATGCCAGAGAAGTATTCTAAGAAATGGACCGCGCAAGATTTTTCCTTCATCTCTGTTCCCTTTTTGCTTCTTAAACACATATACTTACACTTACATGTATCAGAGGATCGGTCAGGGCATTAGAGCTTTTCCTGGGTGACCCACTGGGGGAGATATTTGGAAGGAATAGACACAAACCGACGTGTAGGTTGGCGCCAGATCTCACGTTTACAGAGGAAAATTATATCAGTTGTTATTTAATGTTACTAAAATATTTTATTTTATATTATATTTATTATTGAAATTAGGTATATTTTCTTACTGATTAAGTTAAATTTAGAAATAAAACATTTGAAATATGGTAACAAAAGAATTTGAAAGTGTAAAACGAAATAAAACGCATACTTTCTCGCAATGTTTCTAACTGCTTCGCTTTATTATACTTCTACATGAATCCGCACAAGTATTTTCAACCAGCAAACATTTTTTGCGCTCCGAGACCCTAACTCAGTTTCTCAGAGTTAACTCGCTGTCACTCTATACCACTGCACCACAGAAACGATGTATTGGCTGAACTCAGGCCGACGCTTAAAAATGTAAATGCTTGCTTGATGTAAAGTATCGTCAAAAATCATTTACGTTTCGAACTTCCAAAGCATCCAGTTTATTCAAATAGATTGGGGAATATCAATTTTGGAGAAAATCGATTGAACGGTTTAGGTGTTACCGTTGACCATAGACGGACAGACAGACGTTTTATCGTCATCAATTTTTCGATTTCAAGGACCCACAAAATATGAAATCTAACTACACTATTTGTTAGAGGATTCCCTCTCCCCTTAAATTTAGCAGCTGGATTTATCCATTTTTTCGTTACCAGTGCCCGACAAGAAGTGTATTTCTGCCGAAAATTCGCTTTTTTTCAGCGTACGATTACACAACTTTCTCATCTTACAAAGTACCTTCGTAAGGACGAGAAAGTAAAATTAAAACGGCCGATTTCAGCTAAGAGCTAGCCAGCATTGTCGCCATTTGCATTGCTGCATTGCGCTGTCTGCACTATCGGTATTGTTGGACTCTGACCAGAAAATGCTAGGGTTCGAGTCACGACGGTTAAGATTCTAGCTAGATGGCTAGATTAAATTTAGCAGCTGCCTGGAGATTTTTAGCGGCTGGCTGCTTTCATCGGTAGCTTTAGCTAAGGGTATCTGCTATTATCTAGTGGTTTTTTTTCGATGAATACCAGGCGAATATCGGAGCAGTACCATAACAAACAAGCCAAGGACCGCGTGCGATCATTCCTTCCTCTTCCTTGCCAAATTCTCTTCACTTACATGCACTACTCTACAACCCACAGCGGGAAACCGGCAAGGGGCTTAGATGATTGATTGTTAGAGATTCCAGTCGCGTCAACTGCTGAGTTCATTAGTCCCGTAAGTGTGATGCATGGTTTTTCCACGGGAGGTGTCGGTTGTCTTCCCCCGCTTGATGGCGAGATCCGGCGCCGACCAACCGTCGGCCAGCAGGGGTTTCCCCAACCAGATATATCCCACCAGCGGAGCGCCGCCCCAGTCGGGACAAATCTAAGGTCTCGACCGGGTTCCTGGCATGTGCAGTAGTGTAGTGCATGTTAGTGTAAGTGTAAGGGGTGAGGATAGGACAAGGAAGAGGACGGGAAGATCGCGCGCGGTATGTGGCCGGTTTGTTAGAGTACTGCTTCGGCAATCGCCTGGGGTTGATCTGAAAACCACTGAAAACTACCAATCAGAACAACCGGCCACTAGAATTCTCCTGTAGACACGACTGAATCCGACCAAGTTGACAAGCCAATATTGAAAATCCTACCACCGTCGGGACTCGAACCCCAGAACTTCCCAGTCAGATCGGGAGCTTGGAGCGTCTCATAGCGGCGGCGATGCCCTGCCGGGGGAGGTCCCTGGAGAGGGAAATCCCCCGCAAACCGACATGTAGGTCGGTTGGCGCCGAATCTCACCATTCAACGGGGAGGAACACAGCCACCTCTCGCGAAGAAACATTCATCACTCTAACGGCACCAATGACCACAGTAATCGATGGGACCGGAATCATCAATCAGAAAATACATTTTTTTAAAAAGCGAAATTCCTGACTGTAAACGACTCACAAGGTGGCTCCACACGTTCGGCATTCGCCGAGCAGCGAGTTACTGCTCGCCCGATCCCGACCAGCGGATGTGTTCGGCGAATGTTCGCTCCCTTTGATGTGTCCAAAAGAGCGACATGCGATGGCGATGGGTAGGGCAAGCGCCGAATTGTCGTCATTCGGCAAATAGTAAGCGACCCATCCACACTACTCGGGATTCGGTGAGCGGTTTGCTCGCTGTTCGTCGAATAGCGAATGTGTGGAGCCACCTATAATTCGGTTTTCATTTCTTGGCGCACGGGGGTGTGCCATCAAAATAGAATATCTCACGGTATTTCACGTCGTTCTCGGTTGTGCCGCCAGGAATCGCATGTAGCCAGCACTTCTCGATAAAGTCGCGATCATGTGACTCCTAGCGGCACAACCGAGAACGACGCGAAATACCGTGAAATATTCCATTTTATTGATACAGCTCCGTGCATCAAGAAAGAAAAACCGAAGTATAGAGGGAAAGGCAACTGACGAGCACTTGCATCCGGGGTTGTAGCCCCTTTGCGTCGGATCTCTTCCTCGTGCTGTCAAGGTTTGCGGCGGTGAGTGGCCAATTGAGTCGCGCGCGGCGTGAGGTCTCTTGCGTTGGAGAACGGCCACACGCCTTGAGGAATCGTCCTCCGTTCGCAGACGTTGCCACGATGTAAGAGATATAGGTGGGTTCACTCCCGGTCTAAAACTGAAGCTAATGTGAGGGTTAGTTCTCACAGTTCTCGCTATGTAAGCGCTGCGAACGACTTGTGCATTTTTGGGACAAGATGGTGATCCATTTAATAGCTTTGTAACCTCTGGTGGAAGCCACTAAATCGCCAGACTCCATCATGAATGCTCAACTCGATCGTGCGCACCGTACGGATAAGCGAGGAACTAGCCTCAAACTGGCTTCAAAAAATTTTGTCCAAAAGGCGGCTAGTTGGCACACCTTTACATCTTACACCGTGGTTGGCGTACGGCCACACGCTTCGAGGAATCGTCCTCCGTTCGCAGACGTTGCTCACTGACCGTCAGACACTGGCAACTCGGTCGACACGATCCTGGAGACTACAGAAAACAGGAAACCATAAAGGCCAACTCGAAAGTTATTCCTACATTAAGGAGTACGAAGAAAAATAATCTGCGAGAAAGTTGTTAGGGAGAGTTTTATAGGGAGTTTTCTTTCAGCGTGTTTACATGTATGTAGCCCACTTGGGCCATTTCCTCGAACTTATTATTGTTTACCATGCGCTCAGCTGAATATAAAACTGATTAAATTTTATAGTGAAATATTTGTGTACATTAGTGTTTTCTTTGCACAGTAAGTTCTCTGAACTTACCCTGCTACTGCATGTTCTTAGGTTTCGTGTGCGATATTTTAGTTCGTCTGAGTGAGTGCTCTGTGAAAAATTAAATTTTCATTTATCTTAAAGAAAAGTTTTTAATTTTACAAAGAAAATAGTGAATTGGAAAATAAAGTGCGTGATAATATTCTTAAAAATACTAAACATTGATCAAAACTATTTCTGTTCAGTAAATGCAATATTTTTATTTGAGGTAAACAAACTACCAGCAAAAAACTCTAAAGTACATATTTAGCAAGGTAACATTTAAATAAATCATATTGTAAAAGAAAACAAAACTTTGCGAGTTCCTCAAATTGGAAGTTTAAGGAGTACACCTTTTGGTATTGTTCCCATTCCACTAATTTACGAGCAAATTTTCAATCACTGACAAGACAAAATTTACGACGATTGTCATAACACGGACAACTTGTTTGTTTAGAATTCGGCGGCTTTCAGAAAGAAATCGTGCTGAACGGTTTGGGAGTCAAAGCGTCAACGACGTATGTTCCCACTAGAATAATGAATTACGCAATGGTAAAACAATAGATGATGTAATGTCTTCATTACTTGTCGTAATTTAGCGGATATACGAGGATACTAAGCTGGATATTGCAATAAGAATAAATCATGGGAAGGGTCAGTGTTCAGTTACCGAAAATTTGTACAGTAAAATCTGTCTAAAACGGAACCTGTACAAGCCGGAAACCTGCCTTAACCGGAAAATTTCTCCGGCCCGTGAAGTTAAATGGCATTTTATACAGCATAAAACGGAATCTGTCCAACGCGGAAACGGAACGGTTTTTCATGTCCTGCTGGAGGGGAAAACCTTCATAAAACGGAATTTCTGTTAATTTAATGCAATACGAGATTCTCTTAATGGAGTGAATGCATCTGCAAGTCTGTTTTAATATCTTTGTCCATGTTATATGAGTTCTACACGTGGCAGCCGCACAGTGAAGGAAAGGGGCTTCCGTTATGTAGAATTCGATCGTGAGGTCATTTGTCTCTCAAGGCGTAGGCCTTAGGAGAATTTCATCTCCTCTCTAAGCGTGGGTAGGTGTACGGGCATGGCTTCAATTACGCGTCTCCCTGTCTCCCATTGACAATCGTGAACCCTCAAGGCTCACATTACTCAAGGCCATGTGTTCATGCCAGATAGACCTAATACTCTGGGCTGTGACGCGTTGCGCGCTGAAATAGTCTGCGAGAAGTCGGGGTGCAGCCACTACCCACTGAGGCGGTGTGTTTTTTAGAGTTTCACAACCAGTTTGACAATGATTGAAAAAAGCATAAAACTCTAAATATGAAAATGTTTCAACTTAGGAAAACAATTGAAAAGGTGTTAGTAAGAGAGAAAACCAAAAAGCAAAACTCAAGATTAATGACGAAAAAAACATATTTCAATGAGCAAGTCGTGAAATTTTTCCTTTTATCTAATTGTCAGAAAAAAATTATGTTTTATGTTCACTTATTAGTGATATATTCCATAAATAAGTTTAATGTTAGTATATGTTTTATAATTATAATAAAGTAATGTAACTAGTTTTAGGACGGAAATATCAATATAAAAAGTGTCATAAACAGACATTCCTTCATAAAACGGAAATCTCCCTAAACCGGAAATGTTTTTGTCCCAATCGATTCCGGTTTAGACAGATTTTACTGTATTATATTTCTTTCTGAGCGTTGCTGAAGAAGATAATCACTTCCCCTTAATGATCGTTTCACTTGTGGTGGCAACTGAAGCTATTTTATATTGATAAAAAACTATAGTTCCAACAAAATGTATTTTAAACAAAATAATTCAATAAAAAAGTATGTCCTGTTTAATTATTCAAATTTGAAAACACGTTTGTACTTTCATTAAATTAGTTTCTTTTCCTGATTACTCTCTTTTTATAAACTTGGAAAAATAAAATTATGAAACCGTTTACGTGAATATCCCAGACTCAGTGACAGTGTCCCATGAATTAAACGGTACTAACTCCTACAAGAACCGCAATTTGTCGACAAGTGAACCACAGCAGACTCATCGCGATATCTGACACCTCCAGCAAAGCTTCCTTCCCACGTCGACGCATCGTGAGCAAGAACAGCCCAGTGCAGCTCGCTCGCGTGCAATTCCAAGGCGGCCGGCATGATTTATGTGCTTGGCGCACCGCACGTCACGCGGCCGCACGGCGGTTGTAGCAAGTAAGAAACTCGCGAGCCGTTGCGACATGCGCATGCGACCGCTGTCGCAAGAAAGAAGGGCAGCACACGCACTGCAACGCTGGCGCCTCAGAAGGGAACGCGGATGTTACGATCCTCCAACGTTATAGAATTTGATTACTTATTATTGATATTACCAGTGTAGACATCAATAACACTAAATAGCTAAAGTTGTAGTTTTGATATCAAAACTGAAGTTAAAAGTACTGAAATATCAACATATAAATTAATGACTAATGATAAAACGATTGTGCAAGTTTTTTTCCCTCTCCTTTTCGCACTGCGTTTATGTCGTCATGAAGGTCTAATACGAAAGAGTACTTCTTTGTATAAGAAATGTACTTACTTTCTTCTTCTCATTATTATATTATTATTATTATTATTATTATTATTATTATTATTATTATTATTATTATTATTTAAATAAGTAAAAGATAAGTATAAAAAAGTATTTATGAAGTTAAAAAGACTAAACACAAGCAATAGAAGTGATAATATTTACTTCGGAGCAGAAACTTGAGAATTAATTTAGAGAGATAAAGCCTGATTGATGTCCCTTGAAAACCACTTTTGGAGAAGGAGCTGCCATGCGTCAAAATTTGATCATCTACCAAACAAAAACATTCGACAAAGGATGTATGTATGAGGATACATCTGGAAAAGCCAAGCGATTGAGTTAGTTTTGGACATCTCCAACGGATGGATCACATAAAGTGGCCAAAGAAAGTGTGGTTGTGGACACCTATATCAAGAAAGAAATGTGAAAGGCCACCATTATTTAATGAAACATATAAGAACATAAGTCAATAAGAAAACACCCCACGCTTTATTATTACAGTTGCAAAATATTTCGAAAACTTGAAAAATTTTTACAATGTTTGAATTGATTGGTTAGTGATTCGGGACGCGTCAACTGCTAAGGTCATTAGTCCCGTAAGCGTATTGAATGTCTTTTCCTCGGGAGGTGGCTGTGATGTTCCCCCGCTGGATGGCGAGATCCGGCGCTAATCCGTCGCAGGCTTTTCCTCAACGAGGTATCTCCCACCAGCGAAGCACCACCCCTGCCGGGACAAAGCTCTAAGCTCCCGATCGATGGATGCTGATTACATATTTTATTGGAGAAGGAGTAAGAATTATCCACATTTGGGAGAAAAGTAGTATGAAGTAAGTATTTCTGTCGAAAAATTGCAATTTTTCGCTGCATTACTTAGCGTTGTACATACTATTACGCGTAGTGTATGCGAAAATATAAAAATGTTGCTATTAATGAATCTGAAATATATTTTAATACCTTGTTTTGAGTATCTGTATTATTGCAATGTGTATTCAATTTTCTTGTTCTTCGTTAATGAACTCGTACTAAAACTATACGTTCTCGCGCATACCTTCTTCCAAACTCCTAGCGTTCTCTTGTTCTTTTCTCCTACATGTTGTAAAGCAATAAACACCAAGTTTCAGACCATTATCACGGTCACACGTCTTCCTGTAGATTCAGGAGGTAGATTTGAAGTCGTAGTACAATAAAATTTCGTCACATTTAACCGCCAAATAAATATGTTTCGAGCGTTTGATATATGTTAGAAGTTCGTCTTCATTTCCTTTCTCAAAGAATCATTAAAATAAAGATTAAACACACGTATACTCTACTCTTCTTGCACCTAGTACTTTGTTGGGAAGCAAAATGGCATACAAAATAATGGCAAGTGCAAACGTGAGATAGAAGTTGTTGGATTGTTTGTTATAGAATCGCAATAATTGATCGAATTTGAACGACGTTATCACATTACGTAGGGAATATCATGCTACGTTGTATTCGCAAAATTAAGAAAGAAAATGAAGAAGATACATTGTTTTAGCTAACGTAAGATACAAAGAACGGCCAGATAACATATGTGCGTGAATGGCAGGAATTCCACCTGTTCCAGCAATTGCGCAAACGTGTTGTCGCGCTCGAGTGGATTTGACCCCGGAAGTAGTAAGATTATCGCGTCAACTTCTGGACGAAATGATCGCAGGGCCACAAACCTTTCTTGTGCTCCTCCCACCTATACGAGTCTTTTGATGTTTCCTAGCCGGGTGGTCCACAGCCACGAATGAAGTAACGTTCTTCACCGCACGAAAACAAACAATGATATCTATTCTTGGAGGAAAATCCACGCGACATATTGAATTATTTCTCCACAGCAATATAATGAAAACTGTATTTTTATATTTTGCATATCATTGATCAATGTTTAGTTAACAGCGTCAAAAATTGTGAATTTTGAACTCTAAAAACGTGATATTCGAATTTGTCCGGTATTGTGTGACTCTAATTAGCAATTCTGTATTCAAGTTCAAAGTATGATAAACCCTCTTCTTCTATTCCCTTGACTTCTCAAGAGAAATCAAACATCTGTTTCACTTACTCAAATTGAAATAGGGGAAATAATAGGATAGAGGCAGCTAGATGGGTCTATGCCACCACCACATGGGATTCGCGAATTGGAAGGAGTGTGGGAAGACCGAAGACATGATGGTAAAGTGAAATACAGTGTGTAACAGGGATTCAGTGGACACATCTAGCACAAAATTGATTATGGTGGAAGAAACAAAGCAATAATTTATGAGGGATAAAAGTGAGTAATAAATGAGAAGTGAATTTCAAGTGAAATAGGACCAAATTCACGCAAAGGAACATTGTGCAATTTCACAATACTAAAAAAATAATAATGTAGGCTTGAATAGTTTTAATGATTGTAATAATTATTGATTAATGATTATTCTTTTTGTAAAAAATTATCGGTGTTAACATATTGTGATAGTCCCTACTACCCTTCTTTATTTATTCTTATTCTTATTTCTATTATTGGGTTGGCTAGCTCGGTGTTGTTCGTTTAATTCTGCGCTTTTGTACTTACGATCTCAAGGTTCCTCTGTTTCTATCTTGTGGACTGAGTATAGCGCTCGTACGAGAATTCGGCTGGTGAATATCTCTACTTAGGTTATGAATTTATTAATTTACTGTTTTTAATAATTTTGGAACTGATAACACGTTGTTTACAGAATTATATTTCAGCAATATGAAGTGCTGACTGCTATTTCTTTTATTAAAAATCATTTTTATCTTCATTTTCTAATTTAAATTTTAACAAACTTTGTTCTTATTAAATATTATTTTATCTTTTTACCGAAAGAATCATGATGGCCATCAAAACTTTGTGAAAATTAATTTTATAATATTTTCCTTTTCTTAAATTAACTCTTTACTCTTTCTTAAATGAAAAACATTCTTGACCTGTTTGACGCAAAGTCTGTTTTATGCTTAATATCAAATCTTTCCTGAAGCTGAGGAATCCATTACACTCTTGGTGATGAGAAGAATTATTCTTCCTGTAAACGTCGTCCCTCCACCATTTCTTCAACCTCCACACTGAGTTCATATCTCCATCCTGCTGCAAATATCTGCTTTTTCCACCGTCCGCGTCCTATTTCCATTAGATATTTACCTTCGCAACTCAAATTTCGTATCTACAATCACGTTCTATTTTCACAGTTAATTTGTACAAACTCAGATATGCGTTCCGTCTATCAGATCACGACGAAATCTAAAATATTTTTCAATTTTTCTACAAGTCGCGGCCACACGTCCTACTCCTACTAAATCGAGACAAATTCTGGAACAAAATTTGCATCTATCAACCCAGCTTGTTTCTGCTATTCACATGTTCTGATTGTTATTACCTGGATCCCAGGCTAATTTGTCCACTGTAACTGACCTATCAGAATTCTCTTGTATATCATAACAATGTCGCTATTATTAAATATAATGTAACAAAAATTATCTTTCTAATATTTTAAAATCTTTTGAGCAATTTGGGATTTTAACGAATCTGAGACCTACACCATACTCTTAAGCGTATTTTATGCTATCCGAGGCAAAGTTTAATCAAAACTTTCGGTGCCATTTTCGAGAAAATTTTGAAAATGTTTTTGAGGCTTTATATAAAGTATCCTCAAAAATCAAAATATCCAGATGAAATTCCCAGTCTTGGGTTCGTTCAGATCGATCGGGGAATATCAGAGGATTGAGAAATTTGGAGAAATTCCTTGATTGATTTAGGCTCTAGCATTAACGCAGACGGATAGGAAGACGTTTGGCCGTCAATCGATTTTTCAGTATCAAAGACCCACAAAACGGATTCTGACTACACTACGTATGAGAGGATTTTTATTCTACATTTAACAATTTGATTTATCCACTTTTTTGTTACCAGGGCTCGACAATAAGAGTTTTTCTGCCGAAAATTTGCCAGAACTTTCCGGCGCAAGATATCAAGACTTTCTCTTCCTACTAAGTAAGTGCGAGAAAATAAAAATCTCCACTCTAAATGTGAGCTCACTAACTTACATCTCTTCAGCCTTGAGGATTTTACCTTGGCAAGTTGTCAAAATATATCAAATTATCTGCCTCACACTTTACGATGTCACCGCAATGACGTACAATCTACATATTTTGCAGCCAGTGTTAGCAACCAGCAAGTTTGCAACAAGCAAGCATTGTTACATTGTTTACAAGCCATCATCGATTACGTTATTCAATATTGATTCCATTTAATGTGTTCTATTTTGGAAGGATTCATCTCCGTTCTCGCAGGATCACCTAAATATTCGCTGGGACAAGTGAATATAATTTGTTTAGCTAGGTTTATTTATTTATTTATTTGTCAAAAAACAGTAAAAACTGTATATGACGTGTGGGGAAAACATTTATCTGCGCACATTTTCTTGAGGGCCAGAATTAAAAAAAAAACAACGAAAAAATGAATTTAGAAAATAATTATTTTAGAAAAAAATTAAAAGTATTTGAAAAATGTTTGTTCCCGAGTCAGAGAAAATCAATTTCAACTGTAAATGAACTACAAGCAAAAGGAGTGAGGAGGAGGTTGGTATCCAAACACCCAAATCAAATGGCAGAGATGGAAAAGAAAGGAGGAATAACAGATTGCGCATGAATTTTGATACGTTGTTGATGAATTTGTTCTGTATTAAAAAAAAACAAATATTTACATATAAACTGATCGAAGATAACTTCTTAAACAATTGAGAACAGAATTTGGCCTCCAAGCTTTTCCCCCAAGCAATGAATTCTGACAATCAATCACGCCTTGAGACGATTCATTTCTTGTGAAATATACCGCTGCGCTGCAGTCACCAACATCTGGTCTCCAAAGTTTCCACTGCAGATGCAATTATATCAATTGACCGATGAGAGAATGGAAAATAATTTCCCACGGTCTCTCCTTTTAAGCTAATGAAATGAGCATATCAGCTCAACCCACATCATTGAAACAATGCCAGAATAAGGCAAAACGGTTGCCGACTAACCTCCAAAGCCCGCTACAGAAATCAGGTGGAATGAAAATTACATCACGGAATGCATGAAAGCAACTGTTCTCCAATGCCCAGGCACTGTAATTTGATACCATTACGACATACTAAACGCTCCCAATACCACCAGAGGCCGAAGTGATCCACTAGAACAACTTTCTCGTCGTGCACAGTTTAGCCGCGTGTTTTCAAATCGTCTAATTAGAGAGGCGGTCCACACTGTCAAACGAAACGAAATGGAGAAGCGTTTATTAATAGGCGCCTGTCTCAATTAGTAATGGGACTATTAACCTGCCAGCGCACAACCGTTCTGACTTTGCGGAAGCGGAACATTCCAGAACCGGCCGGCGCAGAGCGGGATCGGCGCGGAGCACCCTGGAGCGGGCGGGGCGGAGCGGGCGTGGGCGTGAGGCAGTGGAGAGGAGCGGAGGCAGAGCGAGGCGGGGGTGGCGGAGTGAAGGAATATTTAGCGTCTACTTCTTCAGTCATTAATCCCGTGAGTGCACGAAACTGTGAGCGTGTAGGAGACAGAGGGAGGGAGAGGGGGAAGGAGAGAGGGAGAGAGAGGGGGAAGGAGAGAGGGAGAGAGAGGGGGAAGGAGAGAGGGAGAGCGAGAGGGAAGGAGAGAGGAGAGAGAGGGGGAAGGAGAGAGAGGGGGAAGGAGAGAGGGAGAGAGAGGGGGAAGGAGAGAGGGAGAGAGGGGGGAAGGAGAGAGGGGGGAAGGAGAGAGGGGGGAAGGAGAGGGAGGAGAACGAAGGAGAGGGGGAGGAGAGTGAAGAAGAGGGGGAGAAGATAGGAGAGGGGGAGGGAGAGTGAAGGAGAGGGAGAGTGAATGAGAAAGGGAAGGGAAGAGGGAAGGGTGAGGGGTGGTGGGAGGAGATGGGAGAGGGGAGAGAGGTGGGGAGATGGGGGAAGGGGAGAGGAGAGAGGAAGGGGAGGGGAAAGTCGCACAGGGTCTGTTTGTTAGGGTACTGCTCCGGCAGACGCCTGGTCTGAAACATCATTGCAAACTATCGATCAGAGCAGTCGGCCGCTTGAGCTCTCTTTCAAACAGTTGTTGATTTCGACCCAGCTATCTTGTGTTCAAAATTCGCCACCGTACGGCCCTAGGGTTATCCAGTCAGAGACTCTGCAGCAGCACGTATTGTCACCAGACTAGTTGGAAGCAGCGGGCGAAGAATCGGCGGCGAAGTCCCTGGGCAGTTAGTGGGTATAGAGTATGGAGTGCGTAAAGAAGAGTGGGATACAGAGGGTCAAGTGGAAAGGTGCAAATGCACAGGGGAAACGAGATGAGGAATGAAGGAGGAAGCAAGGCGGAGTATGGCGAGGCGGAGTGCGGAGTAAAGCGAGATGGAGTACAGAGAGGAAAAGCGGAGGATGGCGTAGCGGAAAAATTAGAACCGGGTGCTGCATGATTGGACTAACTATGTAAACAGAGTAGTACGTGCTTAGGGTCCCTGAACAATCCTTCATTTTTTTAACAAAATTTTTTATCAGTTCTTAAATATTAAAATTACATTGATATTAATTTTTAAATTTCAAAGGTTATAGTTAATTTTCACATTAATATTCATTACTTCTGTTTAATTCCAAAATTGCTTTTACAAATTGTTTTATATCCTAGTCCAATCATCAAAATTACGACTTTCATCTAAATCATTTTGTTACATTTCCTTTCATACAATTACCACTATTTATGATTCCTTTTTTTATACGTTTTATATATTTTACAACAACGTACCATTCCTGTTTCTACCTCCTCTCCTCTCTTAGCACTTTATTTACTCGCCCAACTTCTTGACTCTGAGAAAATTTTTAACCGTCGTGTATTTTCTTTCCTTTTCTATATCCCATCTCTTTTCATCAACATACTTCCTTTTGCATAATTCCTCTCAATCTCTATTTCCCCATTATTTAGTCTCCTATTTTCTAAATAAGTTAACATCCCCCTTATCCTTGGCCCTCTTTCATCCAGAATTCTTTTGACCTGATACATAACCATATAAATGTTATGCATAACCTTAAAAACGTGTAAACTTTTAACTCTCATAAACGCATGGGTACTGGAAAGGAGCTGCCGTGAATGGCGAGACTGGATTTATGGGTGTCCTAAGCAATAACATTTCAAACGACGTTGCGTATTCATTGAAGCGCTCGCATGGGAACATCATTCAAATTCTCCCGGGCTGTGGCGATGAATGTAAACCCACGTCCCTCCGTTTGACAGTACATGCCATGTGCGAAGGGCATCAATATACAGAACTTCAAGCGTTGAGTCAAGAAGACTCGATTCACGAAAATAATGTCTAGAAATGGATTTTTTTTAGTTTTTCTACGTGATATTTAACGCGGCTGAATGCCATTTTGTTTATTCCTCCGAAATAGTGATATGTTATATTGATATACTTGATAAATAGTTATATGTAAGTAGTGAAGTATATGTGATAAGTAGGGATATATTTGGTATTAGTTTAGATCTATCTATAACATCTTTCAGGTTTGTGGTTACTTTCCACTCTACTTTATTTGTAGAGTAAATTATATTCTCAGTCTTACACGATGGCGCCTCACTTGTGACCAAAATTACACATTTGGAGGCCTTTCGGAACCACGCAAGGCTTAGACTTGATATCATTTTGTGTCGCTACTGCCAAAAGATCTGGATGACTCCCATTCCGGTTATTTCTTCCCACCTCTGGTGGAAATTCCCGATTAGCAGACACCCTTTCTGGACCTACCTCCTAACTTCGAGTAATTACGCTAATAAGTGAAGATGCAAAACTGATTTAATGACAGTTTTAACGTATTTACGTTCCCTTACATATTACATGGAGAAAAAGTTCAATGTTGTAGAACAATCCAAACCTTTGTTCTTAATGCCGTACAGATAAACGTTGTTGTAATTGATATTTCTCTATATTTTGGCCTACTCTTAAAATTATTTCTCAATTATTGAAAAGAGCAATTTTTAACACATTATTTATCAACTTATAAAAGTGAAAGTACACTGATGTACCGAAAGCATTCATTTATATATTGATAGGCTTTGAACGAGATTCCACAGAAGTAAATATGTTACTTTGGCAGTCATTGTAAAACAATATTAGGTGTTGATCAGCATTAATAACTGTAATTTCCTTGCTATCCTTGAACACTTTGCAAAGGAAAAACATTAAGGATTGCTTGTTTATATGCAATTATTAGGTTTAAAAGGCAGTAACTGTCACGAGCTCCATCAGATTATATTTGTTTCTTGTTCTTCGCGGTTATATGCTTGTCAAACAGGTTTGTGCATGTTGAAACAAAAGACTAGTCAATTATGAATTTTGCGGCCATTGAAAATAAAAAGCTATTCTTTACAAAATTATTTACCAACCGGATGCCTTACTAACAAAACATTGCAATGTCAAAGATTATTGATTCGGAGATGACGTAACAACAAAATGAATTTCATGATTGAATTCATCATTTTAGTTTTCTCACGGGATACGAACAAACATCAAGATAACATTTAACTCGGTAAATGTGCTTATAAAACTTTTCCTTTCCAACTAGTATTTACTCGTGCTGTATAGTCACTTATGACGTTGAGGAGTTCCTATTTCCGAATTAAATTTAACACAAAATAATTTTTGATAAGAAGAAGAAGAAGTTTCGCAATCATTGAAGTCTATGTTCGAAGATTGAGATGATGAATTCAAATATTTCATGGTATGTAAATGAAATGGACGCACACAATAGGTTCAATCAAATTCACAACGAACACAGTTGCTACTATCTATACATACGTTGAAATGAAATGAACATTAAGTTGACTCATATGACACGTTCATTCACAAAGTATTTTAAAAAATGACCTCGATTTTCGTTATTTGTTTTTTATGTTTAGAAAACAAAAATTGAAAAGAGAGAGTGTTAACGTGCGAAATTGCTAATTTTCACTCTAATGAACTGAACTCAAGAACTGCCCTTGGTCAGTTCGAAGCAGAAATTGGCAAATGCTTCCTTCCCCTTCACATTCCTCAAAAACTCTCACAAAACAAAAAATTCCTCACAAAACTCTTCCTTCCCCTTCACATTCATACATGTCACTGTCCCTTCTTGTAATACTGTTACGTAGTCATTTAAATCTTTAGGCGAAACACGTGACCGAAATCGTAACTGGAACATCTCCACCAGTGTGCCATTAGAACATCGAATTTTGAATTCCACTGCAGTGTACGCGCAGCGTGTACCTATTTGGGCAGTGCGCGTACATCCATCGGATTGGCCTCCCGCCAAGGACCAGTACTGTGTCAGTGGGCGGCGTCACCATTCCGACGATTTCAGAGGGCGGAGACGTCGGTGGCGGCAGAGCCGGCCGAGGTGGTGGTGGTGGTGGTGGTGGGGATTGACATTCAGGTGGGGGAGGGATAGGTGTGGTAGCACCGGTAACCAAACCTCGGCCTTCCAAAAGATAGCCTCTCATTGGTCGCAGGTCGTGAACCAGTAACTCGTGAAGTCCCGTTTGTCGGAAGACGGCGCCAACTGCGACAACTGGCTTAGGTGTTCCGCAAGGTTTAAGTTTCCCTTCTCGGGAAAGTACTTTATTGTGAAACAATTTCCTGTTCACATAATATTCCTGAAAATGACTTGATGACATTTTTATGTTGATGTAATTAAAATATTCCTGAATACCCGTAGTGAATATAAGATGTCGGTTTCTCATTTATTGTTCGAATTCTCCGCCCTAAATCCCAAACGCAATAGGAATAAAATAAAGCTGTGTAAATCAGAGTCAAGTCCCCCAAATATTAGAATAAATGAAATCACAATTAAATTTCTATCATAACGATTCTTACATCTTTTTTCAGCGAAGACCTTACAAACCCATTGTCTTTTCCATCGTGAACATTTTCAAAGGTAAGGAGGCGAAAATGCAAAAGATCCTAGATCAATTTCGTTTAATTAAATAAATCAATTACTTTGGACATAACATTTTACGATGAATCGATTCCTTGTGGCCTACATGGAAATGAAAACAGGGTTAAAAATTCCAAACCTATAGCAAAGTACAGGCTGCTGAAATGAGATGAGGTCTATTTAAGGGGTAATAAGAAGAGATCGCCGATTCCCGGTGGCTGAGGAAGCTAAGGCAGTAGTGTTGCAGCGATCTCGGACCAAAGGATCGCGGGTTCGAGTCGCGCCTTAGGCATGGTTTATTTGTGTTCTTTCTTTCACCCCCTATCATCACCACATCATGTCATGTTCACAGTTACCATAACGTTAAACCCAATAGTGGTCGCTAATAACTTAGATGTTGATGCGACCTTAAATAACCAAAAAAAAGAAGAGATCGATTGAAAAACTGCGACCATCTGGAAGAACCTTAGAATTTACAATCTAAACGTTAAAATCGAAGAATGTAGAAAGAAATGGAAAGACCACGTATTAAGGATGGAAAATAATCTTTTAGCTGACCAAGTCCTCTTCTACGCACCTTGAGAGAAAATAAGCATTGGTAGACCCAAAAAATGATGGGGTGATCAACGAGTCGCAATAGGTCAACAGGTCTAATGCCTGAGGGAGAAGAAGAAAACGTTGAACCCATTTACTTTGCTTTACGAGTAAACGTATTCGCTACCTCAGCTTTCTTCAATGCATACAGCTCTCTATATATCATTTCAAATACATGGTGAAGTAACTGTTCTCGACCTGCGACAACTAGATTGACTCGGAAACGCAGAGGGACGCCGCCCTCTTTGGAACCTACATGGGCGAAAGAGGCGATACACGCTGCCTCGCCCCAGACATAAACCATCGCCCCTGAGGTCCCGTTCCCGTTCCTAGCACCACCGCTGCCACATCTTTTCTCGACGCCTCCGCTGTCGCTGCCGATGCCGCCGCCCGCTATAGCGAACTCTTCCGCTACCGTTATCATTGCATCTGGCAGCCGCTTTGGCCACTTCACATGGACAGGTGAAGATAACTTCTCGATCACGCTGCAGTAAATGTTCTTAGAATGGCATCGCCGAATTAATATTATTGATCGGCTAAGTTTGTGATAGAATAAATGATGTAATGAAAAACAATTGTTTCAGTTAAAAGTGTCGTATCATTTGTATATGGTCGTTACAGACTTTGAAATAGAATAGTCACTATTACGATCATAATACGAACTTTGGCGTAAATATACTTAGGACAAAATTCATGACAGACTAGTTCCAGCTCGTTAAACGACTAGAAGAAAATTCAGAGAAAAGAGATTCACGATCTCTTCCAAACTCTATGATTTCAATTATCACCCTTGCCACATAATCGTCCTCTATCTGTCCCAACTACCAAACACTTGACATCACCATCACTTCACCACCACCACCATCACGATGTCCGACCTCCACCAACTACCAATTAACGCATCCTCAACTTACACACTCTTAACGTCCTTTCACACTCCAATCACCATTATCACCACTGCAAATCTTCACGAATCCCTACCATCTCCATTTCCCAAGCACTACCATCACCACAACCACAACTTCCAATCTCAAAGAAGCCCCTTCTCTAATAGAATTCATCATGTCAACCTCCCAAAATCTGCTTCCAGGGCACAATTCACTATTCGCCACCGTTCCCAACATGCCCAGCCTCATCATCGCCTTCACCACTACCTCTGCTATAGACATTCCCATCACCAACGTAGTAGTTCTCGTCGTCGTCGTCGTAATCGTCGTCGTCGTCGTAGTCGTCGTATTCGTCGTCGTCGTCGTAATCGTAGTCGTCGTCGTCGTCGTCGTCGTAGTAGTAGTCGTAGTCGTAGTCGTAGTCGTAGTCGTAGTAGTAGTAGCGTCGTCGTCGCAGTCGTCGTCGTAGTCGTCGTAGTCGTCGTCGCAGTCGTCGTCGTAGTCGTCGTCGTAGTCGTCGTCGAAGTCGTCGTCGAAGTCGTCGTCGAAGTCGTCGTCGTCGTCGAAAGTCGTCGTCGTCGTCGTCGAAGTCGTCGTCGTCGTCGTCGAAGTCGTCGAAGTCGTCGTCGTCGTCGTCGTCAAAGTCGTCGTCGTCAAAGTCGTCGTCGTCGTCGAAGTCGTCGTCGTCGTCGTCGAAGTCGTCGTCGAAGTCGTCGTCGTCGTCGTCGAAGTCGTCGTCGTCGTCGAAGTCGTCGTCGTCGTCGAAGACGTCGTCGTCGAAGTCGTCGTCACTGCCGCCCCCGCCGCCGCCTCCGCAGTCTCCCTCTCCCACCAACATGCCGCCGCCACCGCCAGACCCCGTCTTCGCCCATCTCTCTGCAGCCGTCACCATCACCGCCGCCGTTGCCAACGTCGCGACGTTCGCGCCGCGCGCACCGCCCGCCATTGTCGGCGCAGCCACCAGCGCCACTACTCCCCACCTCGCCTCCGTCGCCACCGCCACCACCAGGCCACAAAGCAGCGTTTCGCAACGGCCGTGGCGGTGGCCATCGTCTCCGCGGCGCGGCGCGCTGCTCCGGTTTTCGCGCGCAGTGCGCGGGCGCGAGGGGCGGGTACCGTTGGGGGGCGTAGGCGCTGTGGGTCAGCGCTGCACCTTTGGGGGACCGCCCCTCCCCTTCAGCCCTGCCCCGCCCGGCCATCCCCGTGGGCGC
Organism: Acheta domesticus; assembly: GCA_031308135.1. Taxonomy (NCBI): domain Eukaryota; kingdom Metazoa; phylum Arthropoda; class Insecta; order Orthoptera; family Gryllidae; genus Acheta; species Acheta domesticus. The sequence continues at coordinate 43,577,086 of JAHLJT010004567.1, read as the reverse complement.
GCCGTTTGTGACCTGGCTTAATGCCGGAAACGTGTAAGTTCTGACGGCGACATACCGGCGAAGAGTGGTAGCGCCGTGTGGGAACGCTTCTGCGGGTTGGTGGCGAGATAAGTAAAGGACGAAGTGGTATTGTAAAAGAAGGTAGGTCAGTCGCAATGGTCGATGTCTGGATCTTAAATTGTCTGATAAGGACAGATAAATATTTTGGATTGTACTCATAATTTTAGCCAGTTCCAATTAGGAAACTTTTAAGGATATATTTATAAATGTACAAATTAAAAATATATTTTCTAAAATTAATTTTACTAATTAAAAGTATTTGTTATAAGATATTATTGCAATTATATTGCGCACCAGAAAGATTGCACTGAAGAAATTTCTTTTTGACGTCAATAACAAGACTAGGTCCATAATATCTTATTTATATTTCATATTATTTCTCTAAAAGTTTCCATTCATAAAATATTTTAAAATAGTTTTAACTAATCAATGACACGTTGATTTATTGAAGTATTAACGTATGCGTTGTTAATATTCTGTAGAAACTTTGCACCTGGGCTTTAAAAACATTGGACAATATACTACAACGATTTTTCTTAGGCTTTTTTCTACCAGTACACCTTGCAGCACTGTGTACCTTGCAGCCGCTTAATGAGGGTTCTCTTACAATGCAGTAGACACTCTTATGTATGCTTCTCCTCGACTGTTAGGACATGTCAACACGTCATCCTCTACGACAATAATTCAGACGCAAAACAAAGGACAATCACCTTTGCCCTCGGCGGGATACTTAACGGCGACCTTTTTGAACATGAGCGGCTGAGTCGGTACAAGTTCTAATCTTATTGATTATCGTGGCTAGCAATAACCGTGAAATTCACATTGGGGCGTGTTTACTGCTTTATAAGTCCAATCAATTTGAAAAGGGGGATGAAACATGAATGTGGAGATATGAATTCTAATCCCTGATTGCGTAAGTTTCTTCATTGAACGGAGATCATTGCAAATTGAATGGTGGTTTCATAATTGGACGGTGTTATGCATCAACCGGCTATGTGACATCATACAAGTTTTGAGATAATCGTATTCAAAGGTTTTATTACATTTTCAGCACTAAAAACTGTAGTTTAATTATTTCATTCATTGAAGCGTCAAACTACACAAACATGAGTGGGATATCTGGCGCTTACCTGCATAATGTGAAATTAAGAAAAACAGATTTGAAGATCTAGATTTGTAGCCGGTTGTTGCGAAACATAAAATCCCTGATGTGCCTGATGGCGTTTACATTTTTCATTAATTATAAGGACAGATTTGTCGCCAAAATTTTGCGTACATGTAGAACATGGTCCAATGCAACTGATGGCGTCCATATCTCATTTAAAAAAAATAGCTCTTAGCCGGTTGATGCATAACATCGTCCAATTGCTATCGCGGCATCATAGTTGCTTTTTTTTAAATAAACCGTAAATTTTAGTAGTTCACGTTTTAACAGATGATAATTCGCGTTGACTCGGCGCCAAGAGCGGAACGGCAATGGTGAATGCGTCGCAGAGTATTTATGTTGCTGACTAATCCAACATGCTGCGACAAATGCTCAGCTGCGTCGCGAATTCGCCAAGCGAACAGGAAAGGAAGTATCTTTAACAAGCAGAGACGTCTTCTGCACTGAGTCAACGCCCTTGTCCAACGATCAGGGCTCGTGTAGTTACCGAGCGTTGAACCGGCAGCAGGTTGTCGGGAATGTCCTTGTAGAGGACGCAGCATGGGATGCTGTGCAAGTAGCTTCCTGTTTCCAGATCTCATGAAGTGACAGACACACGACCATGGCTGTCTATCACTTACTTGTAAAAATATATGTAGGGTGCCATACAATTTTAGGGTTTATCTGAAGAAGAAAATGCACAGAAAACAATATTTCAGAACATTTTACTTAATGAGTTGCGATGTATATTATAAATGGTAATTCTGCATGAAGGAACACTGCACACAAATTATACGAGTAACGTCAAGGAAGGAAAAATTCACATTTTAAATGAAATGAATATGTTCTTTCTTTTAGATTTATTGACTTTTTGGAACTGAACTTACCATTATAACAATATTTCTGTCTGAATGTACATTACTCGTACATTCACACGATGAAAACATCCATGGCTTACGTGGAATTATAAGCCAGACAGTGCTCCGAAATTGAACTCGTGTGTGTACGAATGTTTGAAATTTCAGTTGCCAAGTGATATTGTGAAATTGTTACAATAGACGTTCACAACTCATTTAAAATTATTATTACAAACAGAATTAATTAGTGTGTAGCTACGATTCCTTATTGCTTCATAGTTCCTAATCTCGTCAGTTAAAATTCGAATACTCGCAGATTTTTCAAGTATAGCGAAATAATTTGAACGACTACCTTCACTGCTCAGAAGTTAATTCTCACGCCCGCTGCTTTGATAGGTCATCTCTGTGGTTTACTGAATTCAATTTCTGGTCGCTGGAACAATACTCTCACCTACTGGCTATTGCCCACTTGTAATTCTTTTTTTCTCATTCATGCCTCTTCCCTATAATTCTACACACAGTAACATGTGCATAACGCAAAACGCTGAAGCTTACTTGTGAAAAGTAGATAATCAGGAAAATTGTATACAACTGTTATTATTGTAAGGCACAAGATTGAAATTATTTATGTAAATATTTTGATAGTAAGATTATTAGTGAAAATTTTACTCTCTTCGGCTGGAAGTAATAATCATTTACAGCATCCTTGTGATCAAGTAATTGAAAGCATCTATTAGGCGGAAACACGTGTGAATGGTCGCACTTATTCTTATGAATATGAACGGCACTTATGAATATGAACGGCTTCTTTAATTAAAAAAAGAGGCCGAAGAGTCATAATGACTTGAGAGGGGTAATGATGAATGTCCATTTTAATATTCTGCTATTTTTTAATTTTAAAGACATAAACCTTTTATGCAAACGTATTGAAAGATATTTTCCTTTCATTCATCATTCATCTATACTTTCATCTTAAGTTTTTATGTAATTATGATTACATCATACAAAATTTCATGTAGGCCATTTTAATCCAACTGTCGCGTGGCCGCAGACGGCTGGCGACCGGCCTCGTAAGCACAATGATGTAGCTTTGCAGCGGAAAGAGCGTCTCAGCAGTAAAGACCTATATAATAGCTTGTCCTCCGCTTAGCGTGAGCTCGTCGCCCGTGTGCACTGACCTTCCACTCCTCCGTCGGTTCAAATCGGCCCAAACTGGCCCTGCCGATCTCTCTTCACCCTAGTCGATTCAGATCGGTCTTATCTGGCCCTGCCGACACTCCTCCATCCCACTAGTCCAGAGATCAGACCGACCCTCCGGGGTCCTGCTGACGGCTTACCGCCCTCGCTCCTGACCGCATGCACTGCGAGTGTCGCCAACCTGTTCAATTTCAATACAATTCCAATCTAAATTATGGTTTTTATTAACCTTTTGGTTTTCAGTAAGTACAATATATGGCTGTTTGAAATAAAACTGCACAAAAAATCTACTTAAAACCGCAAGACAGTGTGAAGATAGTGAAAAAGAGCGTTTTGTTAGTATCAACGAGCTCTGAAGCTGATTGGGTGGCCTCATTCCAGGATTCGTCAGCACGCGGAAACTGTTCTCTGCGGAAGGATCGTGCGGCGAGGGGAGTCCCACGTGGTGACATTCCAGCGCCCCGCGCACCCCAACGCCCTTCGTGGCTCAGAATGTGTGCCTTGACCCCGAACAGCATTCCAGAGGTGGACGCACTTCGCCGAAAACAATGTAGGTATCTCTGTTTAGATGGAAAGGATGAAGTGATCTGACCTTTACAAAATTGAGAAACGGGTGGAGATAAATGTCGCGAATAGAAAGTAAGGTAGCATGAGGAGAGGAAAGCAGGTAAAAGGCAAACTCAAGAAGAAATGCAATAATGACTTGAGTAGATGATGTAAAGGCTTTGAAAAGGTGATTAGAAGGGTAGAGAGGACAGTAATCAGGAAAAGAACAATTTAAATAAAACATTAATATCTGGGAAATTTAAATAAAGTATGCAAAAAAGATAGCACATTAGAAGACGAAATGGAAAGAAAATGAATTAAGAGTGAGATGAATGAGTGAAGTAAAAATACTAGAGAAAATGTGAATACTCGTAATTTGATGTTAGACAGTGAACATTCCGATGAAAGAAATGAATAGAATTTGGAATGGAAATCTAAAGTCGATGCGAAATAACGAGGTTGCAAGAGATTTAGGCAATGCAAAAATCACAATAATAAATAATAATACAAAATAAAATAATCATAATGTCATCAAAATATCGCTGTGTATAAGTCAACAAAAATACGAGGAAATCTTGTAAACAAGAAATCAACAAGAAGAGAGGAATTAGATATGGTACTAGAATATCGCTGATGAGAAATGAGAACAAACCAGCCAAATAATGCACTAAATCCTAAAATGTGTCCCTCTAATTTCTTCGAAGAGCAATTTATTTTAAATTACAAAATAGTATAAGGGAATTTTAACGAGGCGGTAATACTCAATAATCCCAATTGGCATTAGACAATTCTAATAGATTTAAAATCCATTATCCGTTCGGAAAACAACTTCGCCAACGGTGTGGAGGCACTTTCTGCCCCAGACGCCTCTTAGCAGACGCATCATCTGTTTATATCTGATTAAATCGCGAAGAGCCGGTCCGGAGACTCAGACAATAGGCTACGTGCGTCGAGCGCTTAGTCGTCTTGCAATGCGGCCAGGAGTCGCCTTTGGCGGGGCTAGGCAAAGCGCGGCGAGGTGGGGCGGGTAGGCAGATGAGGAGGAGTAGGTGCGGCCGGTATTGTTTCGCGACCTCGAGCACCGCACCCAGTCTGCCCCTCTCTCCCTCTCTCTCGCTCTCTCTCTCTCGCTCTCCGTCGGCCGTGTAATTACAGCGCGGTCGCCGGCCGCGCACGCTAATTGATTCCACGGCCCCCTTACGGCTTCATCGCGACACTCGGCGCCCGGCCTCCTTGCCGATGATTTACCGCTCCGAGGCTCGTCTTCGCTCAGTGCGCTATGAACGCCGCTGACACAATGAAGCATTGCACGAGCAGTCGGCTCAATTAATTTCTAGCAAGCTCTTCTGCGTAATTGGAGTACGTTTTCAATTATAAGACCCATATTCTAGGGATATTGACGTTTGTAATTGTTAATTTTTGTTCTAAAGCATTATATTTGAAGCATGTTTGTGTATTAAAATTTACACGAATAATTCATGTAATTAGCAAAATATGAAGCAGCATGATTTCGGAGAATTAAAAAAATATATTAAAGCAACGTTGTCTTTTCATCCAAATAATTCTCTAATAATAGAAGTACTGCTAATAAACTACTAACGTACACGAATGTGACTAAAAAGTTATAAGTGTGCTTTCAAGTCATTATGTCGTTTACCGTTTGCTCACTGGCGCAAGCAGATTATTATAATTTTTAGACTATTTCCACCAAACTTTTGTAAGTAAAATAGTAATATTTGTGATGTGCATGAATAATTAATATTGGTGTTAGCCAACTCATTACTAGGCACTGTACTGCATGTTTAGGTTCTAAATTTCCCCGTTTCTATCCAGGGAACCACCGGATGACTCACGTTTTGGAAATCCTCCAGGGAGTCCGCTACTCAGCCCGGTGATCCAGAAACGCGATTCAAGGATAAGCAAGCCGTTGTGTCCCCATTCTGAAGATTTTTTTCGAACACTATTGTGCTAAAGTTAATGCTTTGAGTTGAAGAACATTCGTCCCTTTTATACAAAATAAGTAGTTGCGTGAGTATTTCTTACTCATGAAAAAAAGCATGTCTTAAGCTGAATTTAAATATTGTTAAAATTATTGAGTGGTAATGTTCTTTGTAATACAGAAAAGTGAGCAGGAAATGTAATTAGGTCGTAGAGAATGTTTTGTTAGATGAATCTCTGAACCCTTCATAAGCCCTTCATATGCAAGAATATAACAGCTTTTCACCCCATAAATATTTTCCTGTAAGAGTCGAAGAGTCGACCTTTCTTTTCCGGAGAAGTCGTTATATTTGCCCTCCGACTCGAGAACAGCGTTACGTGTATCAGGTAACTTTTGTGGAACTACAAGGTTCATGAGGGAGCGAATTCCTTTGTATCATGCGTTTCTTTCCCTTACAGCATCATTATCTTTATCGTCGTCATAAACATCATAAATGCCAAGACAAGTGATAACGATTTATAGTCAGATATACAGACAACATATCGCATGAGACGATATATCGAACATATCGCAAACTTAACATCGCATGAGAAGAAAACGGTGCAATGTCTAAAAAATAATCATTCAGGAAAGCGATTGCTAAACTTTGACTTTTTGTATCGAGCACCACAGTTTGATCAGACATTAGAAATATTTCACCCAATCTTCCGAGTCAATAGTAAGTAAACATACTACAAAAGAAAACAGTGGCGTCATGATAATATACAGCGCCGTTCAGGGAGATGTAGCTTGTATATAGGTTTCGCCGTTCTGAATGACAAAATAAAAAGACACGAGCCAATCCCTTTAAAAAACGCGAATAGGTAGACAGTCAAAGCCTTTCTTCATCTTTTACTACATTATTTTTAAGCAACATCTAGATTATCGTAAAATACCAACAAATTGGGACATGCTGAATCCGCCATCGCCACCATTTTTGCACAATTACAAATTACACATTATTAGAGAGCGGCAAATACTTGGAGACCATTTTATGCGCTGCAATAAGGAATACGCAAATCATGACATTCCTTATTCACTGCTTACGTTACGTATAAACCTCTGTTCCAATAATGAAATGCTATCTACCTTCGACCAAAGAAGGCACTGGGACTTGCTGTATCGTTCTCAATGTTGTCTTCACACCTGTACGTCCATCGACTGTCACAACCGTCTCCAATAAATTCAATACATTTTGTCACCGTGCAGGATTGGGTGAATACACAAGGAGACTGTAAATGTTGCTTCACTGTGCGCACTTTTTGTTGAGCTATTCTTTTGCTAGTAGTAAGAGTATAGAGCCGGGTGTGTGAATTGCTATTTTGTTAGCAATTTCAAAAAAATCAGATCTGTATTTCGTTTACCGCTGCAAGTTTTCTATAACTCGGGAGCTAAAATGTCTATTTTCAAATTGCTGACGTGGCTTTATGGGTTCTTTTATTTATTACTCAACTATTTGTAGTTAAACGGTGGGGAAGAGATTCTGGAGCTCAAGAAAACGTGCGCAAAGTATACTTCACCACTTTATGTCACATTGTTTTTATTGTTCTTTGAAAAAAAGAATCAAGACAAATCAAATACTTAAGCAAACTAAGCACATGCTCAGGGTCCCCGCGGCATAAGGAGTTTCTGATAAATTTACTAAACAAATTTCTATATTAGTTTTTAACTTTTTAAATATTCCGATATAAATCCGATTTATTTGGAATATGTATTCAGTAACTCAATATTATTAGTTGACCCCATTGATTGAGGCCTCTTGAGCTGTTATTCCGAGCCTGCCTCCATCTTCACCGCCGATTAAATCTGTTCAAATGACTGTCAGTCCTTTCCTAAACTGTATGATGAATTTATTTCTCATTTTGTTTTAGACGCGCTCTGTTAGATTTTAATCTCAGGGCATGTGAAAGAATATGTTCTTGAAGAAGAACATAACGTAACTTTATTAACAAAATGTTCTCAAAATAAGCAATATGTTTATGTTACAAAACATGTATGTTTTCGTTAACAAAAACAAATCCTAGCTACTTATTTAGGTTTTGAAATGTTGTGCATCTCTAAAGGTTTCAATTGTGAATAAAATCTGCAAGGACACTGCACAAGGTAGCACAAGGTACACCACCCCTAGGCTTGTAGGCCTTCGCCAAATGAAACGCGAAATGAGAAGGTTTGCAGGCTTCTGTGTGTCGCCGGCCTAGCTGCGTTCTCTGCGCCCACAGTTCTGGTGCCAACTAGCGGGATTCGCATTTTATGAGAGACGCCGCAGCGACACCCGTTTGATCAACGGGAGGCGCGAAGAATGCGCAAGGCTTCCCTGAGTGGGGTATTCCCGTTCGCGTTGTTTTGACTCAAGTCCAACGAAGGAGCAACCAGAATACACAAGTAGCAGTGCCATGCCATTCCTTTTCTGTGACAATGGGTTAGCTAGAACAGAGAAAGATTAGGTTTCGAAGTCTGCACAGACGATATTCTTTCGTTCCATCTTCCTTCGCATCATTGCGTATCATTAACTACTGGGAATAAAGAGGCATTCTTCATGGATCTACATTCTTGTAGATCCATTTATTTGAGTTCGTAAGCTCCTTTTTTAGTGTAACATTCTAAATGTTGAATTGTAAATTTGTTAAAAATATCTAGTTTAGTCCATTAAAAAATAAGCTTGCAGCAAGTCTTGTGGAGAAACAGAAGTTTGAAAAAATGTGTCTTGATGGCCGATTTTAATTTGTTTAAACCATATCTAAAGACTTACAGCAACCTCCGAATCCCAAACACAGTCTGTAGTTTCTACATCTTAAGAGTAGCGAAAGTAGCGAAATACCTGTTTGTGAAGAAGGCTTAGAAGATCATGTAGTATGTCATTTCTTAATTCACAAATCGTCAGCTGGAATAATGCACTTGTCCTTACAAGTCCTTACATGTCACAGCATTTCTACCCGACGCGTCGGATAAGCCTTTCTATCCGTCGCGTTGGTTAAAAATTACGGATTTACTGGCGAACGCCACTGATTGGGTGTTTGAAACCACACGGCTGATTAAGATGTTTAATCAAAATCTATTTCAATTTAGAGATGAGAATAGAACCTCCGGCATTATTGTTCCGAACATACATAGTTGGATATTTGAGTAATTTTGTATAGTTTGGGAAGATGTAGCCGGAAACAAAAGGAGCAGGCATGTCACTGTCTTGAGTGATTGAATTTGTGTTCCCGGACCGAAAGGTAGAAGACAAGTTCGTTCCTATATCTGAAATGATTCAGCAATATATTTTTTGCAAAGTTAATCTTTCGATGAACCAGAAAATAGCTCACAGAGACGAAACGGTGCCTGAGCACACCGTAAAATTCGAAATGAAACTGTAACCGCAGACAAGCGCAAAAAACTACCTCGAGAACTAGTCTAAGAGTACAACGCAAAATGCGTTTTCTTGACGTGAACGTTATTCTTGGAATAGAACATGAAGCTTAAGTTAGTGACGTAAATTGTAATATTAAAAAGTGTATTACTTATTAGTCCCTTCGAATGACTCGTAGAAAGCCTACTAGCTTTCTGTGAGACGGTCCTTGCTTTGATTCACGGTCAAGGCAAAAATGAATCTGTAGTTTTCTAATACAAGTCCTCTCAGTTTCCATAGCTTATGATGAAGGAACAAGCTCAGGCAGACGGAGTAGGTAAGGTACGGTGACGGGTTAGGTCATGTTCGTCACATGTTTCCCTTACTGCCAGGTGTGGATTGATAAATAGAAAAACAGAGCCCAGACCTTGAAACACCGCTAGCTGGGAAAAGGTGGATTGATCCATCTCTAAAATGCTAAATTCAGATATACATTATTCATTGCAGTGTGTCCCACATAAAAGTATCTGAATTTCACAAAAAACATTACATTACATTCTTGTTGATTTATTACTTCAATTGTAAATATCGCAATGTCAGCAGACTCACAAAGCATATGTCACTATCCATATTATTACATCTTTACATGTGTTTACAACAAATGCTGGAAGCGCCATTAACCAGCATTCAAACATAGCTGCACTCGTAAGATCGTATTACCAGAAACCCAACGCAATTCTTCAGAAGACATTCTACTTATCTAGTTTGTAATGTTCTCTTTTAGATGGTCCATCGTCTGAGGGTTATTGCTTCACCTCTGTGTTAGCTCCCCAACGTAAATCACAAGATAATTCTCGCAATCGCGAAAGCGAAACGTTTTTCCTGACTAGCTTGTTCTCACGAAACACTTCACTCAAAGACTGGTTGGATATGTGGGCACTGGCACCTTCTTGCTGGAAAAAGCCATACTTTTACTTTTTCCGTATACATATACGGAGTAATATACGTAGTGTAGGGAAAGTCATGGAATGCTGCAGAACATCTATTTCCAGAATTCGACGGAAATACACGATACCGACATTTTTTTTTATTTTTTCAAAACGTCCGTCTGTCCTCCCATCTGTTCATCTGTAAACACCACTGGCGGCTAAACCATGCATAGCATTTTTTTCAAATTGAAGAAACACCTGTCCATCTGGCTCGAGTCGAAGCTCTGAGATTTTGAAAAAAGATTCTTGAAAATTTGGGGGGTACTTTACATGAAGCCCCTGGGACATTTTCAAAATTTTCTCAAAAACGACTCCAAATTTTTCTTGAAATTTTTTGTAAGAATTGAGTAAAATACACTTATAAAGGTGGCATAGGTTATAATTTCACGGTTAACTCTGAGTTTTCGAAAATTGCAGAATTTTGAATTATTTCGGCGTATTCCTACAAATACAGAATTGAAGATAGAGATTTTCCACTCAAATAAAATTTGTTCTCCATAGTGAGTTCTTTCATTACGGTGATGTACATGTTTTTGAAAATTTCAGTAGTTTTCGCGCACTATTGTGTGCAACATGTGCAATTTTAAAAAAATAACAAAAACAAGATATTCTCAAAAACAGCTCTATTTTTTCTCTAGAATTTTGGTAATGATAGTGCTAAATGTACTCTACGTGAGGATATAAATGCCAAATTGCTCTATTCTTTTCTTTTTTCAAAAATTACAAATTTTTGTTCTTGTTTCTCTCGTCATTAATATTTACCTTAGAGGTGATTTGTTTACATTATTGAATTTATCAGTTCATGTGTTTTTAATGATGACTAAGAAAGTTCCTCGAAAACTCAGAAGTTTTCTGTGAAAACGAACTCAACCTTCCTCACTTTCAGAAACGCTCAAACGCTTTTTTCTCAAAAACGGTTTCAAATTTTTCTTTAAACTTTTCGTAAGAATAATGCTAATTTCACTGTAAAAGATGACATAAAATTAAGTTTTCAGTATTCTCTTTTTTAATTACACAATTGTAATTTTTTAAATAGCTCTTGCGCCTTTAATATGCATATTTTCATCAATTTGTATACACTATTGCACTTGTGAGTTAAAGTTCTTAAAATGACTTCCAAAAAAGTTTTTCGAAAAGTCAAACATTTTCTGTGTAAAAGAGCTTCAAATTTCGCATTTGCAGTAACGTTTAAAAGACATTTCCTTAAAAACTGTTCCAAATTTTTAAACGCAAACGAGGTTTTACTCTTCTTTAACTTGCTTAAAGTAACATTTAAGTTCTACAATTAGGAAACCGAAAAATTGAAAAAAAATAAAAAATATATTTTGGGCGGCGATAATGTCAGTTGGCGAGAGGATGGGGCAAGACCGTCACGCTAGCCCACACCAAGGAAATTAGAACACGTTAGTACGATGAAATTTGTGCCATTTTGTAGCACCACTAGTTTAGTTGTGTTAATTCTACATAGAATGATTCAAAAACGTATCTTCAAATATATTTCTCTTTTTAACGTCCGCTAAAAAATTCGAACCGAAAATTCACGTTCCGGACATTACACATCTAATGCCTGTCTTTTCTAAACGAAGAGGTTCTTCCTTCGCAATGGGTGGGTTATCATGAGATCAATATCTACAAATCTGGGAGTTAACCTAATCAGATAGATGAAGCCAAACATTATCCTTTATTAAAAGAGTATGAGGTCCAAGTAACAATCAACAATTGACTGGCCTGGAACTAAAGTGGTCTATGAAACGTTTTGGCTACATAAAATCCAGGTTATGGTAAATTTGATCTGAACAGGTGATCATCTATATATTCTAAAGAGGTCCATGTGTCATTTGTCGTTGTAGGTGCCGCTTAATAAAAGTATCACTTTAGTATTACCAGATGGTTTTAATATTAGTCAATGCTTAAGTGGTCTACGTCATATTGTACTATTCGTACCATAGACCACTTTAGTTCCAGGCTGGCCAATTGAATATGACAGTCAGTTGCGATAAGTAAATAGTTGACTTTTGGTTCTTTCAAATCATATGCTGCGGTCAAATGAAATGCTCGGAAATGAATCCCTTTAAGTACACGATCACATGCAATGGCACGATGAGATGACATGGATACACCAAATTCTTGTGATGATCTTCTTAATGAGTTCTTGGAGCTTGGCAATATGCCATTGCGAATTTGTGTATATTTACTACAACCGAAGTCTTCACTGTCAAAAGCTTATTCTTCTTTACATTATCTACGGATCCTGTAGTAATCCATTTCTGTACATGTCTTGCAATTGTACTGGTCATGGGAGGTTTTGTACTATGATATTTCATTACAAACATTGCTTTAGTTTCTTTTATGGATCTTATCTGTATGTAAAACTCTCTCGATATCAATCCAGTCTTCAAATGCAAACTCCACCATTCTTCCACATAAACTTTTAAACTGTTGAACTGAACTCAAAAATTACATTTACCTTCAAGAAATATAGTTCAGTGTAGCTAACTACATTATCGCAATAAACAGTGATGCAAACACCCATTTATTTATTCAAGCAAGAATGGAAGTGAGGCGTGGCGATTTAAGTGGGACACCCATCACACGAAATTTGCGTGATACTACGTGACAAAACGTGAATTAGATAACTTTCAAGGTACATTGTTTGTAAGTATTGTCATCAGATTCTCTTTTGAAGCATTCTTGACCATTTCCTCGTGTTATTGTTAACAGAAGGGCCTTTTGCAGTTACCTACACCTAGTGTGATGTAGTTATGTTTAGTATAAGTTGTGAGGTAAGCCATCACGTATGACATATGGTAAAGTAATATTATACTGAACTACATAATTATCCATATACGAATATTAAATTTAAAAAAAACATGTTGTCGTATTAGAGGTAGTTGGTAGGGCTTATAAGTACACTAAATCTTATTTTTACGTAATTCTTTACTAATTGTTTCAACGTAACAGGATTAAAAATTAACAAACAATCGATTTAAATGGAGTTTCCTCGCATGTATTTGCTACCAGTTAACACAAAACCTATTAACTTTTCCACTTTTTGGACATAACGTGTGTGCTGAATCTATTTTACATTCTTGACCTGATTATGCAAGACATGAAAGTTGTACACGGACCACACGGGGCCCGGCGGTGGCGGCGCGCAGGTCGTGCACCGGCGCCCTGCTTTATGCGCGGCAGGCACGAGAAGCGCGCGTGGGGCTGGGCGCTCGCGGCGGAGACGAGCAACGGAACCGGTGTTCGGGCGCCGAGGCCTCGCCGCCCGGCTTAAGCCCGTAAATCCCGCTCTGGGCGGCGGCGGCGCCCGGCTCGCCCGTTCGAAGCAGAGTTGTGCCGTAGACTATAATTTTACATCTACGCATGTTTTCTACACGTAATCTACGTGTAGTCTACGTGACTCTTTTTACGTGTAGACTACGTAGACAATGTATTCTGTGTAGACTATTTCTTTCTTCACATAGAAAAAACAAAAAAAAGTTTATAATAAGTAGTAATAGTAGACGCATTTTTAATGAAATATAAAAAAAATGATTTACGATTCAGTAAGTCAAACAAAATATACCATTTCTGATGAAGAAAATACAACTTCCGTATCCATCTCAAGAAAGCAATAGGAAATTGTTCCAACTTGCACTCCCTTAGTACTCCTTTAGATGTGATCCAATCATTTTCCAATAATTGTGATCCAATAATTATAAATAAATTTTGGCTTTGGGGGCGGATCCTGACTCTCTTAGATTCTCCCCTGCCCCACAAAAAGGGTATATTACATTATTGTCTACATAAATTACCTTTGTCTACGCAGTGTCCTTTGTCTACGCGTTGTTTATGCGTAGACTATGGTTCTTTACGCGTAGACGCACATCACTGGTTCGAAGCGCCGCGCCGCGCCACGTCGCGCTGCAGCTCACCTCAGCGGCTGGCGCCACGACACTCGTAGCAGCAACACGCCAGAAAAGTTTTGTTTGTAATGCTCGGACGCTCGGAATTGATCCGAAGGGTGCTCGGAAGTGATCCGAAGGGCGCTGGGAAGTGATCCGAAGGGCGCTGGGAAGTGATCCGAAGGGCGCTGGGAAGTGATCCGAAGGGCGCTGGGAAGTGATCCGAAGGGCGCTGGGAAGTGATCCGAAGGGCGCTGGGAAGTGATCCGAAGGGCGCTGGGAAGTGATCCGAAGGGCGCTGGGAATTGATCCGAAGGGCGCTCGGAATTGATCCGAAGGGCGCTCGGAATTGATCCGAAGGGCGCTCGGAATTGATCCGAAGTGCGCTCTGAAATTGATCCTGGTTGCGATAGCTCAGTGGCAACGCCGTTGCCTTTGCAGCGTCGTTGACTGGGATTGATTGATTAATTAGTGTTACGGGGAGGGGGGGTCAACTGCTAAGTTCATTAGTCCCGTAATTGTAGCGCATCTTTTCTCTCTCGGGAGTTGGCTGTGATCTTCCCCTGCTGGATGGCGAGATTCGCCGCCGGCCTACCGTCGAATAACGGTGTTTTCTGCAACTAGGTATCTCCCACCAACTGAGCACCGCCCTAGCTGGGACAAGCTCTAAGCAACCTGCTGACCGGTCTCCCAGCATGTGTGATACTGTAGTGCATGTCAGTGTAAGTGAGGATGGAGGATAAGAAAAGGAGCGGATGAAAAGATCGCGCGCGGACCATGGCTCGTGAAGGTACTGCTTCGGCATTCGCCTGGTGTTGATCAGAGAAATGATGGAAAACCACCGATCAGAGCAGCCGCTGCTAGAATTCTTCTCCAACCAGATACTGAACTTGACCTAGCTATCTACCTAGTGTCGAAAATCCTGCCTCCGACGAGACTCGAATCTAGGACCTCTCGCTCGGAGACACTGTAATGACATCAGCTGATGCTCTGAGCCACTTCTCCCGTTTTGTTCTAGATCTGGTCCTAGGATCTTGAATTATAAGGTTATGTTTTAATTTAACCTTTCTTGACATGATCTAAGATTCTCCGATTCTGCCCTGTAGACCACGAGGACAAGAAGGGGCGAAACACTGACTTCTCAATGACGGCGCCTCCGGATCGCGAAGACACATTAGTGACTTGTTGAGTATTAAGTTCAACAAAAATGCCTAATAGTCCATCTCGTTCAAAGTTTAGTACGTTTATCTTCTTTAATAGCCCCCAAAAAGAGAACGCATACGTGAGTGGAAATACTTGAGTTGTGGTTTACCATAAAATGTATCATCATCTTCTTCTGCTTTTGGGCTTTCTACCTTTCAAGGATTAGCGCTTTTTCTTAAGATTTTTCCATATTTTCTTAGGTCTTATAGCTTTCCGCCTTCCTGTGCGTGACGTGTTTACAAGTGACATGTCACGTATTTGCTGCGTTTTTTAGCCAGTTTCAGTCAAAGCAGACTATCTGTTCATTATAAACAATCTCATAAATAGGTTGAATCAAATATAAAGTTGTAATAATAGTGTTTCCTCAGTGGTACGAATACATAGAAAGGTGTCCATTTATTAAAGTAACGTCATAAACTACTGAAGTAAATTTTAGTAACCATAACATTGTAAGGACGATGTGTTTCTGCCACAATGCAGCTGCAATCCTTTCCAAAGAGTTATTTGTATAGTAAGGTGAAATTGACACCGCCTACCTAGCGCGCACATTTTCTGAGGATTCGTACTAAATTGAATAATGAATTAAATATTGAGTTAAACACTGTATCCTAGGAGATAAGTACGAGTACATTTATTTGAAACGGTTTATAACAAATGGAGTCCCTCATTACTCATTATAACAGGGAATTAAATATTCAACATTCCATGAATATTTACATTCCATTTACAGAATAATCAGTACGTGCATTAGGTTTCATTATACACATTCTACAATGTGATGCTACGTTTTTTTAAATGACATGTTCACATGGATGCTGCATACAATGACTTGCTTTCTGATGGTATTTCAGCTAATGTTCAACTGTTGAAGTGCAGTTAAGTGTTAGATGCATTCATTGAATGATGTGTATTCTCTTCCCGTTGTAGAACAGCATTTCTTCCATATCCATTTAAATTTAATAAGACATATTGATGGCAAACTATCTACATTTTTTTAACAAAAAAAACTCATTTTCGCAATTTATTTTTTTACCCACTCCCGTCTAATACCTTTTCTCTTACCTCAAGATGTAATAATATACTTTTTCTAAAGCATTTTCTTAATCTCACCAATCTAAACGGACAACTCTAAAAAAATTAATTGCTCGAAAATGTTAATAAATACATAACAAGTAATATTTATTAATGGAATAATTTCACATATGTATCTATATTTAATTAACCTATTAATTTATTTTCATAGTAACGTAAGCATTATGAAAAAAGCGTCTTCATATTTAAAGGCTCTTCATAAAAAAAATTGAGGACCCTCATTTATATCGCTCTTATCGTGTTCAATATGTGGTCCTAGTTCATACTAATTTGCCAAAGCAGATGATTCCGGAGGTTTCATTGCCGGAAAATCGAATGCCAATATTTATCTTCATACGTCACACTCATTTCGATGGCTCCTCCTCGACAGGGTTCATGTCCCGCGTCGACTTGCGTCGTAAAGTAAATCCGAACGTCTTTATTACGGAGGGCGGCGCGGGTCGAAGCGAACGGTTATTTCCCCAGCCCACGCCATCGCTCGTTTGACAGGCTCGCAATTATTTGCAGACAACATGCTGTGCGTTTACCGTTCGGTCCATCCATAATGGAACCCGCCGCTCACGTGTCAGGCGTGCGGTTACAAAGCTTAGATTCTGCGAAGGAGGGAGTGGCTAAGTGCTTCGGAGGAGAGCACACTCGGAGACAAAAGACTGATAGTGGCTAAACCTCTTGGCGGAAAGAGAGTGTATTGGTGCAAGGAGAAGGAGATCTGTAAAAGCACGTTCTTCTGCTGCATATTTCCTTCGTTTCTTGTTTACATTTTTTAGCAGTACGCTTTATTCTTGTGACGCAACTTGCAGCATCCAAGGCTATCACGTGTGTGCGTAGCAGAGAAAATTCCGGAGATACGGGAGAACTGATTACAATGTAGGTACAAGAGAGGACTGCTTCTCTATCATTTGTCACAGCACTTATTTACCATTCCTGTAGCTATCTACAAATTCACCATTGTACTAAATAAACTAGGAAGTGACCATCAACGTATCATAGTATTCCAAGTTTAACTGTGTAAAAACTGCATGCATCTTTTCATTTGATTGTTCATGTATAGATGCTCAATAGTTACTCTTGTTCCAACATTTTACAGAAATTTATGAATGTAATTCAGGGTATTATCTTGGCAGCAACTGAAAATTAATTTGCATCTCTTTCACCGCCTGTCTTTCCGTACGTTTATTTTCCGTACACCAAGAACTATTGTCATTTAGAAATATGGAAGTATCCTGACACCTGAAGACAAGGAGAACAGAAGGAATAGGTAGAAAACTTGTAGGGCTAAAACAGCGCATACTTTCTCGCCCGTATTTTCTCGCAAAATGACGCGAAAAGTACTCACATTTTCAAAAACTTGTACATGACCTTATTTCAAAATTTAACTTTAAGGAACAGATTTCATTAAGGGGAAAATATATATCTTCATAATTGTAGTTGTAGATAGACGCCGAAAAAATTTTGAATGTTTGAAATTTTCGAAAAATCAAGAGTTTTCACCGAAAATGAGACCTGCACCTTTCTCTTAAACGCCCTTCACACTATTCAACAACAACATTTAGTCAAAAATGGTGGGGTAATGTTTTTGACAATTTGGAAAATGTCCCAGGAACTTCATGTAAACTACCCCCAAAATTAAAATATCGGTTTCAAATTCAAGGAGCTGCGACATCAGCTAGATCGATTATGGAATATCGGTTTTGGAGAAAATCGGCTGAATGGTTTATTCATTGTCGTTCACAAACGAACGGACAGGTGGACGGACAAACGGACGGACGGACGGATTAGACGGACGGACGGACGGACGGACGGACGGACGTTTCGCCGTCATTCGATTTTTCGATATCAAGGATCCACGTAACATGGATTCTGGCGACACCACGTGTTAGAGGATTTTTTTTTCTAAATTTAGCAACTGGATTTATCCAATTTTTCGTTACCAGGATTCTGTAATAAGAGTTTTTATGTCAAAAATTCGCCGTTTTTTTTTGCGCAGCATTACATAACTTTCTCTCTGCTGCGTAAGCGATATCGAGAAATTAAAAAACCTTCATATGCTCTCGAGGAAACGTACGACGTTTGAAAACAGAGAATCAGAAAATACTCGTTATAATACTGTGTAGCCGTTAATAATCCCTTCTTTCCCTGTCAATTGGAGGATGCTTCTGCTAAAGCCTCTAAACTTAAGAGTTTGCAATATCCTCAAACATCTCTCCGAATATGCGACCGTGCTAGCCCAAGAAGCCCAGAAATTCTTATTCCATTCCTTTGATACGCATCAAATACATTTTGCGTCTTTTGTGCAAGCAACTAAACAAAACAAGAAAATTTGTTCCATGTATTGTCACATCTGAAACTAACTAAAACATGAGAATAATTGTTAAATCGATTTTCTTTTTTAATTTTTCAATGTTTCAATTTTTCGTCGGATTGTCGTTACATTCCTTTTCAATGGCCAATGAAACGTGAGTATTTATTCAAAGTCCTATTCATCACTTGGTAATAGACTTTGGAGGAAAACTGCCAGTTAGTCGTATTGCGAAGTAAACATAATAGCACCTTAATATGTGTTTTCCCTAACTATTCTGGTACATAATGCATATTGACTATGTTCCTCACTATGTATTACCGACGATATCGCTATTTGCGTGCGTTGTGCGGAGAAGCCACTTTAAAATAATTAACTGAATCTTTGCTATTCGCTTGATTGTGCTTTACGAAGACATTCTTGAGAAGGTGATGGCCCAACCAAACGATGGCATGAATAAATGAGGGCAGATAATCGTTCATTCTATTAATTTTATGATTGTATTAAAATACAGTGTTTATTCTAAAAACAGGTTAATAATAGTAAGCGATAAATTCGATAACACATCTGGGGCCCACTGTCTTGCATTTACAGTAAAAAGCAAGAAATTTGGTACAACAAAAGAAAAGGTACAACAAAAGAACAATAGTGTTTTAAATATAAATGTTAAGTAGAAAATACAATTCCTATAGAAAATATAATAAATATAGAAAATATTTTTCCAATAATTTATAAATTAAGAGAACGTTTACATAAACGGGTGTAATCAAAATTGAAAATCATTTTTTTCTAATCGTGACTGTTGCGGAACATGAAACGAAAAGTTAGCGTATCGATGAAGCTGTTTCATGAAGAATATTCAATGACTTCGACGTCCAAAAATATTTTGCCTGGCTGGGTGTGAAACATGCTATTCTCCAATTTTCCAAGACGCGATTCGACACATCTCCTGAACTGAAAAGAAAATCATCGATGGATAAGGAAAGTGAACATAAAAAAAACGCTATTTTTTAGTCAAGTGAAGGAATATGTTTAGAAAATAGCATGTTTTTTTTTTACATTTTACAGTACTTGTACATTATATTTTTTCATTCTCCTCCTCTTTATCTTCTTCATCTATAATTCTCCTCCTCTTCCCCTTATTCTCTTTTCTTTCTTTCTCCTGTTATCTTCGTCAACATTATTTTTACGTTTTATTCTCGTCTTTGTTATTTGCCTTTATTTCTCATCCTCCTTATTTGCCTTGTCCCTTTTCTTTACTCTCCTTTTCTAAGATTTTCCGTTCTTTTCCTTCTCCGTTCTATCCTCCCCTCCGGACCTGTCAACTGTCATTTATCTCCCTTGGCGGAGATGCAGGTGACGATGATTAAGGATGAGGATTTGATTGAAGTATGAAAGCATTATGTTGGAGTAATTATGGCATGAAAGGCAAGAGCATCCCAGCCCCATCGACGCTGAATGATGGCGCTCAAAAAATCTTTCGTTGACGACGAGCAAATGCCTTGCCTGTGGATGTGTTTCTTGTGAGTGATGATCGATTCCGGGAGTGCCAACTAAGGTCATTAATTCCGTAAACGTTGGGCTTGTTATACCTCTGGAGGAGGTGGTGTTCTTCTCCCGCTGGAACATGAATCCGTCGCCGACCAACATGACGACTTGTGTATTTACCTCTCCATATATATACCCGAATTAATTTCTCTGACTCCCCCTGCCAGAACAAACTCTTAGCTTCCGACTAGTCTTTCGACGTGTGTAGTAATCAAATGCAGGTACGTGTGTGAATGTAATGGAAAACGAGGAGACAAGAAAGAGGAAGGAAATATCCCTGGCCCATGGTGCTATAGAATGTGCGCCCCCGTTGGGACTCGAATCCTAGGACTTCCCGATCAACCATGCTGCAGAGTTAAGAGGTCATCCATACATTATAATGTATGGATGACGTATACGTAACGCTACAGGGGGAGGGGGTCTGAGGGAGCGTTACGCTGCGTTACGTAGAGATAGGGAAGTGCGTTACACGGGGGAGGGGGGTATTGGAAATACTCGAAATTTGCGTTACGTAATTTATGGACGGCCCCTAACGATGCTGCCGCTGAACTAGCTCAGACGGCGTCTTTTCTGGTGCGTAGGCGATATGGGTTAATCGGTTTGTCGCAACGCGCGGGGAAGAGGCTTGTACGTGGGCGCTGAGGTCGAGTGGCCGTTGGAGGCACGTGCGACCGGGCGGCGGCGGCGAAGAGGGCGGGAGGCGTCCGAGGCAGAGGGCGGCCTTGGCCGAGGCCTTCTGAGAGCGGTCGCGGCCTCTGCGGCGTTGAATCACCCACGCGCGCCTCCGCGCTCTCCCTTCCGTCTTCGATCGGGAGGGCTCTGCCGGCAGGAGTGGGACGTTCAGAATGATTGGCTTCGACTTCAAGGATTATGAAAATGAAAATTAGCAGGTGGAAGAGGGAAAAAAAGGATATAGTCACGCATCTAAGAAAATAAAAATAAAACATATTCCGTAATGAACCGCGAAAATGCCCTTTTTCTCTGTACCTTTGACCTCACTCTTCATAAGAGATATAAACGTTTTGATCAGCTTTCAGTCATGGTGTTTTACAATTTGCCTATTTCATTTGAAATATTCTTCATTCTAATTAATTCCCTCTCCTTAGTTCGTTGTTCTTTTAATTGTCAATTCATTAATTTCCCTTTTCTACTTTGATCCTGTTTTGTTACAATTTCATGATTTCGTTCATTTTCCATTATCTGATCTCCACGTCCATATTGACTCATTAGTCATATGCGACCCATTAGTCTTTCGTAAGTTATTTCAACAACCGACAGAATGCATAGGCAGGTTTTAAAATAATTTTAAAAATGTTGGCTGCTCTCTGAGAGTGGCATCCGTATTTGCACGTATAAATCAAACTCACAGACTCTAATAATCGATAGCAATCATTTGCGCCAGCGTCTGAAGCAATTACCTGCAGGGAAAGTGATTCATTCCAGAAGCCTCCGCGCACTTGCCTCCCTGGCTACCTGAGCAGTGAGTCGCGTCAGAAATCAATACGCCGTGGTGTGAGCGTGTAATTCCTGCGATGGACCGGTTCCCGCCAGTGGAGCGGAGCGCAGCTGGGCGGGGCGGGGCGGGGCGGGGCGGGGCGGGGCGGGGCGGGGCGGGGCGGGGCGGGGCGGGGCGGGGCGGGGCGGGGCGGGGCGGGGCGGGGCGGGGCGGGGCGGGGCGGGGCGGGGCGGGGCGGGGCGGCAAATGACGGGCGGGGCGCGTCCCTCCGCCGATGAATCACCCGCCATCCGGGAGCGAAGGAGCGGCCAGGGACCAGCGGCGACGCGCTCGGCTGGCACAGCCCGATAGGGAGGACTGAGTAGAGGAGAGAGAAGAGAATAGAGTCGACTCTCTTTTATCCTCTCTCCTCCGCTCCTCACTCCTCCCGTTCTCTCCCGTTCTTTCCCTCTCTTCTCCTTTCCTCCGCTCCTCTCTTCTTCGCGCCTCTCTCCTCCACCCCTCTCTTCACTTCCCTCTATTCCTTTCCTCTCTTCTCCGCTCCTATCTTCTCTTGCTCTCTTCTCTCTCTTCTTCTCCTCTTCTCTTCCCTCTTCTCTCCTCCTCTCCTCCCTTCGTCATGCCTATCTCCTTCATCCTTCTCTTACAATTTCGACATAGGGCTTCTTAAGACATTAATGTGACTTTAAGATACAGCGTTTTGCAGACAACACAGAAACAAAACCTATTAGCACAGTTGTCTATGTCTATAATCACTGACGTTTAAAATTATATCAACGCCAAAAGTGGGCAATAAGCATTCCCTTCAGTGGGGGCTCGTCACTTCAAAAGTTGGTGGTTCACGACGTTTAGCCGGAATGTCTCATGAAAAAAAAATGTGGTGGGGTGGACTAGGTTCCGACAATTAACCTATAGTGTGATTTTTCTAACTATGCCCCTCAAGCCCCTATGGCCACGTTGGAATATCACACGGCATTTCGCGTCTTTCTCCGTTGTATCGCTAGAAGTCGCATGATTGCAAGCACTGCTTGATACGGTCACGATCATGCAATACCTGGAGGCACGACTGAGAACGTCGCGAAATACCGTGACATATTCTATCGTGAAGATGGCCCTTGAGGGGCAAAGTTAGAAAAATCGCAGTATAGTAGTTCGCGATGCTTTGCGTACATACGACTTGAAAACAACAAAGAACCCCCTCCCGATTTAAAGGGACAGGTGGCGCTCTCCCGTCAGAAAGGTCATAATACGATTGTTTAAATAAAATTTTAACATGTTCACCCTCCCCCTTTTGGGAAAGATTATCTCCGAAGATAGGGCACCTGACTCTTGCTTTTGACCTAAATTGCCCATAAAAATAACAAAAACACATTAAATTAGCCATTCGCAGACCATTCAAATTTTGGGTCACTGCCTCCCATATCTTAGAATTGTGGGACATAAGAAAATAAATGTTCACTCTTCTTTACGAATTATGAAGGGAAGACATATCGAAATCAAAACATTTTACCTAATTTATATAATTTACACATGGCCCGATCATACTTTGCCTTCCGAACCGGAGATTAGAATCATCAGCCGCTCTCACTACTTCAAATATCGCCTTATAAGGGGTAAGTTTATGAGTCTGTCTAGAAATTGACTCATTTACGCGGAGGAGTAGGCTTCGCCAGTTTAGTTTTTACTTCTATTCATTTATTCGTTGTGCGTCGGGTGAGAATGACGCTAGAGCAGTGATGCAAAGACTGTGTTCCGGAATTAACACCATTCGTATTCACGGACATTCTCCAGGATGTTGGCATCACGCAACAGTGATGGAAATGACGGATAATATGTAATGTCGTAATGACTATAGGGATGGAATAAATTGAGTAAACGAAGAGGCGGAACATAAATTTTCCAACAAACTTGCAAATCTGTTTTATCTGCGTGTTCGAATGGGAAATCAGATGTGATATCAATGCTTGCATGTGAGAGAATTTCTCGTGACAACTCCTTGGATGGCTTCTCCTAATCTCCGTTTGATTGAAATTGACCATCAGGAAGAGGACGAATAAAACTTTATGAAGTAATATTTGCATTCGCAAGTTTGGAAAATTTTGCATGACCCAATGAAACGATGTGGAATGAATATTCAACCAGAATAATTCTTTTCTACAATCCGTCAACAACAAACGTTTCTGAAATAACGATATTTTTAACAATTTAATAATTAGCGTTTGAATCACTATTGAAGGTAACAAACACCATTTTCCATTGATTGGTTCACTGTTAACCAGAAATCATTGCCAAAATATCTGAAGCTGTGAGAATATTCAGAGGTTATGACATATTGACCATTACTTATTAGAAGGGAAAAGTGAATTGAAAGAGGAATAAAAACTAAACAAAAATTTCAAAAGAAAATGGTTTATTAAGAAATCTATTAGGCAACTAGGTAGAATTAGGTAATCTATTAGGCAGATATATTAGCCAATTCTATCAGAAACGCATGGACGAAAAAGCAATATCTCTTTCAGCAAGTGAAGAACTGGAGGTTGAACGAGAAAACATAAAAAGCATTCTCCATGAAACAGTCAAAGAAACCTTCGGGCAAAGCACACTCAGTTCAAAGAAGAAAAAACATCTATAACACTGGAATGAAGAAGTTAAAGAAGCAGTAAATGAAAGAAAACAGACCTACTTAAAATATCTGCAACTAAAAAACTGAGAAAACACCCATAGAATACGTAGAAAAATCTGTCCGAGGAAAGTCATTCATAAGACAACCTCAAAAAAAGAGTTGGGAAAATTTGATTTCCAAAATCGAAGAAAATGCCCAAGAAAGACAAAATATGGCTTACAAGATTCTTCGGTATCACCAAAAAGCAGAAAACGATACTACGAACGTAAATTGTATAAGGAATAATATATTGTTACAAGTTTACGAAAACCTGGTGGACAACCCATAATGGAGAGGACAGTTTCAAATCAGTTGAATAAGTAGGTACCCCAGATATACTAGAAATGGATGACCTCGAAATGATCTTAAAATCTCTGAAACATAAAAAAGAAGTAGAGACAGATGGTTTAAATAAAAAACTCCTGAAGTATGCTTCACAAAATATGAAAACTAGATTTTTAAGACTCCTTCACATGTGCTAGACTATCAAGAAGATCCCTCACGAATGGTCCATTGCTATGATAAAACTAATTTATGAAAGGAGAAAACCCTCCATCTGAAAGAGAATGGAGGAATATCGCTCCTAAATGCAGCGTAGAAAATCCGTTCAAAACTGGCTGAACGATTGTAACTAATAATCGACGCTGTCATCTTAGGAGAACAAACAGGATTTCGCCATTGGGGATCATGCACAGACAACGTTTTCGCAATACCAAAAATACATAAAGAATCCCACATACTCTTCATTGAGTATAAAAGTAGCATTTGACATAGTTAAACGGGAAACGCATTGGAAAATAATGAACAAAAGAGAAACTCCAATACATCTTATTTTTGTAATTCAAAGCATGTATAGAAAAGCGTAAATGTATCCAAAACAATTAGGAATACTGAAGGAAAACAAATTTAAGACTAATATAAGGATGCAGCTTATCTCCAATCTCATTTAATATTTAAATAGACGAAATTATTAGAGAATGGGTTTTTAATTTTTTTTATTGATGACTTACATTCAGCTTAGACATTTAGTTATGACAACTCTCTTTGCAGATGATCAGTAGGAATACGATTATCAGTTTCATGATCAGCATGTAAAGAGAATAAATGCATTAAGAGTTCCACGAGCAATATACAATTATACCCCGTAAGAAGAAGAGATGTTGGTCGACCACCGAAGAAATGGAAAGATCAGTAGGTGCAACAGGCAATATTGTCTAAACATGAAGCAGAAAAAGATAAGTATATCCCACAGTTGTGATTGTACTTCTCCAGAATTTGTAAACCTCCCTCATTTTATTAGTCTTCGAGATTAATACTGAACGACATGAAACATTTTTCGCTTTTCCTTATAATGAATATATAGTGCTTTTTAACTTTTCTACAGCTCTTCCTTTTGTGCGATGTGTTCGCAAGATTTCATCAAGTAACATTTTTATTATTCTTACGTTGATCGAACACTCCAATGTTTCAGTATAACATTATCTTGAAAGCCGGCTTAATGGTTCTTGCATACAACAGTCTTTAATATTCCTATTTTCTTCGTATATTATGGACTGTGGTAAAATGGACCCATTAGTCACTCTGGTTAAGCTTCAATTCCACGAAAGTGCAAAGGGCACCTGAAAGCGCATCCCTCTATTAAGAGATGTACAATATGGTGATGGTGTGGGAAGTAGTATAAATCGCAAAGAAAAGAATACCGATTTTTGTGTTATTCTGATCTTCCATTTTCGTTCACAAAAAATCTGAAATGTGAAACAAAATCATCTTTAATGTCTTTAGTTATCATATTGTTCCTAATTATTATTATTAGTATTATTATTACTATTATCAAAATATTTCGTAAACAATATAAAGTTAATCTTGAAAAAAAATGTATGGGATTATAATAGGTAATACCACGGGTGCTTTGGAAATTGTCGATAAATGCCCGACTCGCCAAGCGACGAAGGGAGTGGGATTCAATAGGACTATTCCACGAATATTAAAAATAACTGAAAACATGTTAAAATAAACAGGTTATGTTATAGTACTTACGCGTTTTACTGCACATCAACACAACCATCGATAAGTACACCTTCTTCACATAGATGAGTCGCAGAGTATTATTAGCCAGTAGAGACGGGCGGTAAGAAAATCGGATAGAAAAAGCGATAAAAAGTTTGAGGTACACCTCCCTGCTTGGAGTATTTTATATTGATAGTTATACATTAGTACATTATGATACGATGATGTAATGATGGGTACTAATACACGAGTGTGATATTACGATACGAGCGAGGAACGAAATTAAAACTGAAAAGCATAATATAATGTCAAATGCAATTTTAATGAACACAATCGAACGAAACATTTGCTAAAACGATTCTCAATGATTAATTGTCAATAGTTGGTTTGTAAACTTCTCTGTGATTGGTCAAGAACCTGTATCATAATGAAAAATGTATCGAAATGAATATCATTATGCAAGGTTGCAGCCATCAAATGACAGCATTATACAATGAGAGTAGAAAATATTGGTTCTAATTTCACAAGTGGAATGGTCTTGTTAACTCTCGATTTGGAAGTAAAGGCATGCCAGTATCTTACGAAATCCACCGACCTACCAAAAACTAATCCGAGGGCAGATTCCTGGCCGCGTCGCGTGCGCAGGGGCCGGGGGCGGCGGGCCCGCGTGGGCGTGGGCGCGGGCGCGGGCGCGGGCGTGGGCCGGGGGCGAAGGAGGCCGAGCGCCCGCGCCCAAGGCCGTCCGCGCGCCGCAGATCGATCATCGCCGTAACTGTACCCGGGCGCACCGGGTCACGGGGTCGCTCCGCCGCGCCCCGCCCCGCCCCCCTTCCGCCTGGCCCTCCCCTCCCCTGCCCTCATCCCACTCTGCTGCCCAGTGTTGATGCGCGAGCTGATAGTCCCCCTCCCCTCCCCTGCCCCCCCCCAGGTGTGCGCCGATTACGGCCGTCACTCGCTCATTCATACGGAATGTCTCTTCCTCGACGTTTTTGGGTCGGCTTGGCTGGCGATCGCCTCACACCAAGGTCTTGATTGTCTTGAAAATTATACAATGCTAGTGTTATGACATGGAAGAAGACATTGTTGATGTTATTTATTTGTTGGTTGGATTCGGTAGATGCTCAGGAACGTTATCATGGACCTCTAAGCTGTAGAAATGTCTACAATGTGAGAAACATCTTAAAAATATGTACAAAATGTATAATTAAAGTTTTCAGAAAAAAAAATTATTACTAAAAATCTATACTGTGAAGGAACTGGGTATTCACAGTTCTTTATGGATACATTTTCTGTAATAAACAAATTAAATAGTATGCTCTATCAATATAACATCATAAGACAAATATAATTTTCGGGTATGATCATGTATCTTGCATTTAATGATGGAACCTATTTAAGAGATCCAGAGGATGAAACCTGCACAATCTTCCTAAGTCTTGGCTATTGTCGTGTAAATTTAATGTTTGATAATTAAGGGAATTTTCTAGGCGTTTGTAATATTTTTCAACTGAAATGGACTTCTTGATATATTATGGTTATAGTGAAGTCATTGTGTAATGTTTTATTTGAAACAAACCACGGGATATTGGTAAAAATTATTAAAATATTTGATTGAAATTGCTGCAGTATCTCTAGGTTAGAGTTGTCTGTAATGGCCCAAAGTTGTATTCCTTAGATCCAGACGGGTTTTAATATTGATTTATAAGTCTAGTTTATTAGCTAATGACAGATAGATTATTTTTTCCCTAGAAGCCAATAGAATTGTTTAATTTTGATTTCGAGGGCTTTTCTTATCTTTCTGATATGTGTATTCCAGATAATTTTTTGATCAAGATATAGACCATGGTATTTTATGCAATCTGTCTGCGCTATTTCCTTGTTATAGATTTTACCTGGAGGACATATATTTGGTCTGAGTGCAAATGTCACGTGGACAGATTTGTTTTCATTTGTATTTATACGCCAATCTGTGAACCATTTCTGCAGCAGAGTGAAAAAATTCTTGAAAATTTTCTGTTACTGAGAAAGGATTTTCATTAGAGGTTAAAAACGTTGTGGAATCAGCAAACATGGCTGTCGTGATGTTTGTAGCGAAGGGTAGATTGTCCGTGGAGAGTAGGTGTAGTAGCGGACCGAGAACACTTCCTTGCGGTACTCCGGCGGCGACAGAATAGAATGATGTTTCTTCATTTAATTTTATTTGGAAGTATCTTCTAGCCAGATAGGAGCGACGTAGTGCAAAAAATGGGTGGGACAATATATTTTGGATTTTATATAAGAGTCCTGAGAGCCACACTTTGTCAAAAGCTTGGACGACATCCAAAACGACGCCAGAACAATAGTTTCTCCAGCGCTTAATTGATGACCTTCACTATTCTGTGAATTTGTTCTGTAGGTGCGTGTTTCATCCTAAAGCCGAACTGATTGTCTGAGATAATATTGTTTTCTGCTATGATTGAAAATATCCGCTTGAAGAGAAGCTTTCCGAAAACTTTCGACAACATTGGTAATAAACTTACAGGCCTATATGAAGATACTTTGGAAATAGGTTTACCCGGTTGTGGTACGACAGTAATTTGGCTGTAATTCCATTCAGAGGGAATTTTGTCAAAAGCTTTGCCTATTGTTCGGATGTAACAAATTGCAAATAAAAATATAAAATAAAAAAAAATCGATGCAAATCTCTACCTGATACCCAATAAAAGATTTTTTTTAGAACTTATGCATGGGAACTATAATAATACATAAAATAAATAAATAAAATAAACATAATGAAGGCCTTCATTATGCCTTCATTATTTTTATTTTATATATTTACAAAGTATACTTTATATATTTAT
This sequence comes from Acheta domesticus, assembly GCA_031308135.1. NCBI lineage: Eukaryota > Metazoa > Arthropoda > Insecta > Orthoptera > Gryllidae > Acheta > Acheta domesticus. The sequence goes on along the minus strand of JAHLJT010004567.1, from coordinate 43,547,984 downwards.
AAAGTTAATTTTCGGAATATACGATTCGCTTTCCCATACGTGTACCGCAAAGGAGCCATGTCCGTATAGAACAACGGTGTACTGCAAAGTACACAAAACACGGGGGACGACATGAATCAACATGACTGAACGTTAGGTCATATTCAGTCGATCTTTTTTTCTACAGAAGCATTCAACATATTTCATCAAATTTATTATTTTATTATTATTTTTATTATTATTGCAAAAAGTGCCATTAAAACGAAGTCACTTATCCTCTTACTCTATAAAAATCCATAATGTACTGCAGATTAAAAGGTGCAAAGGTTTGGGAATATTTCTGATGGTTTCAGCGTTAAGTTGTTAAACTTAAATATTGGCTCTTAAAATAAATATCGAACGAAACGGTCGATACAACGCGCCCTGAATCTATTTTGGAATCAGGAACAAATTTACGATGACATTTACAGATATAAAGACTGTCTCAGAATAAACGTTCACCCTTCTTGCGCATGTAGGGGCGTCAAATATTACCATTGATTATAAACATGCAGTGGTAAATCTCTCATTCAAAACATAGGTTACATTTCTTCCTGGTTGGTCTGCAACTCATCGCGTATTGATGATCGGTATATACACTTTCTAAATCAGTATAATGCAATTGCCTGTCAATCGGCGGCAAATGACTTTTGTGTAACTCCTTTAAATGAAATTTCCCATTATATGCTTTTGGCAAAAAGTTATTATCTCCAACTCCCCCTCAGTGCGTGACCTAGAAGTTTTTAACTTTTATTCTGAGACACCTTTAGTAAGAATTACACAATTCTTCCAAGCAGAGGCGGATATTAATAACTTGCTAGGAAGGTCATGCCTCGCCTATGACCTGCCAACTTCCGCAGAAAATTTTATACTGTTTGGTTCCTGATTTTTTAAGCTTTTAGTGATTTTTTCTCGCAAGGTTATTCGTATGTAAACAAAATATTTTTTGTGAAGAATGCCAAAGACATGTATCTTGCGACGAGGAATCATCCTGCTTCTACGAAGATTCCGAGCATGGTAAGCTGGCTGAGGAGGCCCAGAGAATCAACTGTTGTCACTGTAGTGCCTCTAACCGGGAGGTCCTAGGGTTCGTGTCTCAACGGTGGCAGAATATTCGACACTAGCTTTATAGCTAGGTCGAATTCAGCTGCTGTCTAGAGAAGACTTTGCGGGCGGATGCTCTGATTTTTTTCGGGTATTTTTCCGTGGTTTCTCCGATCGACACCAGGCGAATACCAGAGCAGTGCCCTTACAACCGAGCCACGGACCGCGCGCGATCCTTCCTGCCATTTCCTTGTTCTATCCTCACCCCTTACTTACATCCTCCCCCCTCCCCACACACATGTCAGAAGATTATTCGGTAACTTACAACTTGTCCCAGCTGGGACGGTGCGTTGAGAGATACGTGGATGAGGAAAACCCAACAAACCGACGTGTAGGTCGGCCCAAGATTTCTCTACCAAGGAAAGAAAATCGCTACCTCCTGTGATTAAAAACATCCAGTACACGAGACTAATGACCTTGACCATAGCAGTTGACGCGCCCGGAAATACGAAATAACCAATTAACCGAGCACGGTAATAATGCATGCAGCAATAATAATAATATAAATAACAATAATAATAACAATAATATATATAACAATAGTCAGAAAGTTCCTCAACAATAGTATTACTCATGCCTAATACATGTAATCCTGCTTCGACATCGAAAAGGGCCGTTACTTGGCAAGAGCCCGTACGGTTACCTCAATCCTGAGATTTTATCCAGAGACAGAACTGTATGATAATAATAATAATAATAATAATAATAATAATAATAATAATTATAAAACCGTTGATCCCAATGTTGGGTAAGGCCTCCCACTTAAATAGTGGGATGGCTCAAAATTGTAACTGTTTTCAGGTGAACTAGTCCTGGAGAGCGTTTATTCAAAGCGAATTGTCCACTGTCTATATTATTGACCCCTGTTCACTTTATTCACTGACCATATTATTGTTTACCTCTGTCCATGTAATTGTTCCCTGGCCATATTATTGTCCACTTACTATTGACTGATTACTGATTATACTACCATCACTAACCACTGTTAACTTATTGACTACTGCCCATCTTGTATGCTGTTCTTCATGACTGACCACACTCCTGACCATTATTGATTGTTGAACTCGCTGTAATTGTCGCACTTATAATCTTTGCTATGTGTGAGAAGTTTCCACAAGTTTATATCTTTCGCTCACATAGCTTGCCGGCTGTAGCTCGTATTTCATCGCACCAACGATCGTCCCACTTTCCGTTTCCCTATTCTTGTGTCCCGTCTATATTTAATTTTCCCTGCGTCTCTGCATATATCTTTTAATTTCGTTCTCTTGCGAAGACCTTCACTCTTATCTTGTCTCGGAGCGTTATTCCTGGCATTTTCCTTTCGATTTTTCTTTGCCAAAGTTTTATGTAGTTGTTTTTTTTTTGGCCTTCAGAGGCCATGTCTGGACATGATCTGTCGTAGGGCATGTTACAGATGCCCACGTATTTTCCTGGTATGTACAATAAATTTTTCATTGTTGAATCGATTAGGGCTACTATTCTATTTTTAAACAAGGTTGAAGCAATAATGTGAGTGTGAGCTGGAACGGGGGAATGTCAAGAATCGGCTTCGAGCTGTGCCGCATTTTTCCATTGTCGTCTTAGACATACATGCCTTACGAGTTGTAGGACCTCGCGGTGCTCAGAAACCTCCGACCGCAGAGTGCATTCAAGTGCATAACTGGCAGTATACAAGAATCAAATATCGTTTTCTTATTCTATATGCTTTATTTTTGTTGTTCAGAATGAAACTGAGGCTCCAAAATAATAGGTAATAATAGAAAATCTAATTCGATAATAAAATATGACTTAATTTCTTTTTTTTGCGGGAGTGTCGATTTTCAAGAAGAACAGATCGAGACGCGTGAAATGTTTCAAGTTATGATTTACCTACTCCAAAAATATTGCCGTTAAACTAGGACAAAATCAAAAAAATATCATTTCCATTTTCATGGTTCAATAATCATAAATGGTTGTGTGGAAGTAATGTGATAAAAACATTATTTTGCTGGGTTTTCTGGAATACAGTGTAATGTACCGCCACTGCTTTGAAGTACAAAAATCGAGAACATGCGGGAATCTACGAGAATCTCGTGTTTGATTTGTGTACATTAGGGGCGTTTTGGCTGGATTTCAACAAGCGTTTGCCATTTTCTTTCTCTCGTTATTATCTTCTATATTCAATCCATTTCGGATGTTGGTTTCTTCCCTGTGAGCTTACTCTGGTTGTAAGGGGAGAGTTTGGGACATTATCCCTGGCGTAATCACAATTAGGATTGGGGGAGTTAATGAGTAGGGAAATGAAATTCACTGAACATACGGGTCCGATGTTTAGGATGCTGCACTGGTATTCGCCTGAACACGGCTTCATTCACTGAGGTCAGACAAACTGCAAATAAAATACCAGAGAGACCACAAAATACTTATATTTATTTCAATTTAATTATTATATTTATTATATTAATTAAATTACTTATATTTATTTCACCGCACGCAGTTGAACCTGCGCTTTTTCTTTCACCAGTCTGCTGCGTTGGTTTTGGATTGTCTTACCAACCGAATGACAAATGTATTTTCACTAGATCTTGACGTGTTCCCTTCTACGTCGACAATGCAGTTCCATTAATTTCGGCAATATTCTTCTATTCCTTGTAACTCAGTTTATAGGTGTGAATTCATTCGGACTAGGCACATACAAAGGAATTCGTCTATTTTTCTACTATCAATACGTACCATATGAGCTGCGATATCACAGCAGCAATACTCATGCCTCTAGAGCAGTGCTTTCCAACTCAATGCTCTGTGACGTCACAGAAATCTGCTTTCTTGCTCCGAGCCGAGCGCGGAGCAAAGGTAGTGTCCGTCGCGGCGGCGGCGGGCGCGCAGTGTCCAATGATGGTGCGGAAGTGGAGGAAAAGGTTCGCTTGGAAAATCGATAATTATGTTTTTTAAATGGTAATTGTTATTTAAAATTTTTATGATTCAATAACAGTATGAAGAATTATATAACAGAACATACATTATTGTTATCCAATTTTGCCTTAGATTTTGCCTCAAAGCAATATCCGCCTCTTTATCATAACCAGTACTGTAATTCCACTCCCATTCTTCTATTAGAAAACATTTTTGGAAAAGACAGTTTTAACATTTGAGGGTAATAATATTTTAAACAATAATATATAATATAGTGGATTAGTTCGTTCTGAAACAATAATTAATGTTAACAAATAGGTACCCGGTATAGGTCTCGTGAGAGAATTTTGACCCCGGGCTTGATCATTTTTGATGTACAGTTTTGTTTGAGAATATTGTAAATCGTCGTGATTGTCAGTATATTTTTCATAATCTTCAATCTGCCAATTCCTTTACTCATCCCATAATTGCGAACTATGTCAATTCTCAGAATTTATTTCAATCTCGCGGATTTCTCTAAGGCAAAGCTTCGTAATGCATCTGTCGGTTGGACTTTTTAACAAAATGCGGTTATTTCAAACCCGCTAAACACTTCGCCATTGTTCCAGTATCTACAAAAGGAAACCTTTATTCTGTAACAGAAAGAAAATTAACGGGTGTAGATGTTTTCCCTCTCATGTTGCCTAAAACACCGCCAAAGGCCCACTGCTAAGGTTTGCGGTACCAGCGGCCGCCTTCTGCCTTTCCTTCCCCCCCTTTTGCTCGCCTGGCGTCTCCGAGCGCCTTATCTCGGAGGAGTAACGAGCTCCGACGTCATTTCTTGTCCAGTTGGCAGTCGTTGCTCAAGAGCAGTGTTGACAAGGTCGATGCCACGAGCAGGAGTCCTTGGCATGAGTGCCAAGACGAAAGCCCCCCCTCCACCCAGTTCATTACTCTGCCATCAGAGACAACGCTATCCCTATTGTAAAACGGCGGGGTTACTAACAGTTTCCTCTCCCGGCGCTAGTGACGCAGAGAAGCTCGTAGCATGGCACTGTGCCTCGAGGCGTGCCACTGCCACCAGTAGCAGACCTTGACACCACTGTTCTAGAGCATAGTTGACCAGGAGGACCTTGAGTTCCAGGCCCGAAGGTTGCGAATTTTCGAAACTAGGTAGGTCAGTCACTAGAGGAGAATTCTGTCGTCTGGCTGCTCTGATCGGTAGATTTACTTAGTTTCCCGTATGAATAGCAGGTAAATGCCAAACAAATGCAACAAAATCAGATCACGGACCTCATTCATTCTCATCTTCGTCCCTTCTTCTATCCTTATCCACATACATCACACACTTACAGGCATTATCCTCCCATAGTTGTTGGGACTTAGTGCTTGTCCCGACTGGAGTGGTACCTCACAAGTGACGGTACCTGGAGGGAGAAAAAACCCGCACGATGACCTCGCGACCGAATTTCACAATCCAGCATAGAAGGAACACTCCCTCCTTACAGTGTATAACGTGCACTTCTCTTACGGGACTAATAACGTAATACTTGTAGATAAATAGAAGAAATCTGCCTGATTCTCAGTTATATTTGTTTCAACAAAAAAGCCAAAACGTCAATCAAACGCCAAAGGCTAATTGCCAATAAATTGTCATAAAAACTGATTATATGTTCTTTATTGAAATAACCCAAGACGTTGACACGTCAGAAATTAATATTTATCCTACAATATGAGAGTAGATTAGCAAGTTGCATTTCGTTGAGTCTTTTTGGGCACCTCGCTCAAGATTTAGAATATTCGAAACGAAGACGTCGCATTCGGTAAAACATACAGCAATAAAAACGGATTATCCTTTTAGACTAAAGATGCCTAACTAGGAGAAACATAATAAAATGAGCACATACTCCTACAAACGCGTTCAAAAAAGTTATACTACTCATACCCGCAAAAACATTCTGACAAATGAAGACGTCTGTGGTTGTTCCGTATGGTTTGTGGTCGCAGATAAATTTCTTTCCCCACACGTCATATACAGATTTTACTGTTTTTTTGACAAATAAATAAATAAATAAATAATCCATCACTGTCAGTAAAACGGGACGTGGGGCAGGTCAGGTTGACCCCGATGACTTTTCTCGACCCCTTGCCTTCTTGTTATTTGTTTTATAGTAGAGACGTTGCATTAAGACTGAATAAGATGCACATATACAAACTCTATAGGCAGCAAAGGATTAGGTGTAAAAGAATGTAAATATATATTTCTGGGGACTCTTCTAAGACGCAAAAAATATACGATTAAAATTTTTGTTCTCAAGATAAAGATAACTTAAGATATATCCATCGATTAAAAAATGCATCCAGAATAAAAATTTATTTTGCATTTCCACGATTTACGAAAAAAATATTATATGTTTCAGGGACCTCCAAAACGACTATTTTAATTAAAATCTTAACATTGATTTTCCACAACGGTAAATAAAACCCTCTACGCTATGCATATTACTTCATATTTTGTTGGAAGCTTTTCAATATTTTCTCCCCACTACATGTAAGAGAACGTAAAATGAATGCGTATGCCTTTAATGTATTTTATTTACGTGAATGATACAATTTTCGCAAATTCACAGCATTCTTTAAGACGTCTCGCAGAAAAATGTGGGTTCTAAAAATATAAGAAATAATTCAAACTTGGTGACATTGCGATACAATGTGATCCCTCCCAGAAGAGCAGCGCTCCCTTTCACACCGCTACCACCTGCTGAGAGCTTCCTTAGTAGTTGAGCAGCCTTTGCCAACCACATCGCCATGTCTCTCCCCAGCAGAACGTGTCTGGCATGGTGTGGGAAAAGCTACAGCACTATCAATATCAACCCATGTGCAAAATGTAGACGAACTCGGGGTAGCTCTTGAAGTTTTGTGGGATGGGGTGACATAGAATGTGTATTAGGGATCAAGCCTGGCGCATAATGTGGGAATGGTGGGTAGCTATACCCTCACGAGAAATTTCGAGTGGGTAAAATACCTACTTGTGATTTTTGGGTGATAAATATTCCATAGACGTCAAACTCCAGAAATGAACGACGTTTCTCAGTATTGTGTCGACTCAAAACGTAGAAGCGATCATCTTTTTTGCAAGATCGACTCATCAGTATTGCAATTTGACGTGTTTATAGCGACATGACAAATCGATTTACAAAAGTAGTTGAAAGAGTTTATATCAAAAATGTAAAGCGCAGCGCTGATTTTACATTGCTAAAATTAACTGCTTAAGTTACATAAAATAAATGTGATAACAATTCAATGACAATTTAATGATAACTTGACAATTTGAAAAAATCTGTTTTGTATTTTTCCCTTCAAATAAATTTCCGTGGGATATGAGTGGGGAAGGGAGGAGGGGATCAACTACCCACTCGGACTTAACACCAATCGCTAGCCCTGTTAGGGATCTACATCACTCCATGCCGCAATGTTTGGCAGAGTACGTTCGCATACAAGGCGGCTGTGCACCAGACTGATGTGAATTTGTGAAACAAGCTAATTAGTACCTATATCACACCAGTCATTGCTCTCAGTGGCATTCTCCTTCCTGCCAAAAAGCATTACTCTCTGAACTGTCGTTTTAGATGAAACTTTTTTGACGAAAATAAATTTTCTAGAATGTTTGAATATACAAGAAGGCTTTAGACCATATTAATTTCTGAACGTCGAGAACACTCTAAATTGAAGGATGTTTGCGAAAGGTAATTACGAGAATAATGCAAATAAACATAATTATATAACAATAATGCAATGTCATATCGCAAGAGAGTACGCTGCACCATCATCGACTCATTGTCTAGGTCACTTCTTTTGTAAGCCGGAAAAGAAATTTAATTATATCCAGAACGACCTTGAAAGGGTGGAGATCTGAAACCAGTTCTTGATGGTGGAGTTGTTTGCTTCGTAACATATTTAATTGATTCCTGCTGCGTAGCGTGACGTCTGACGGATGTCATATCTGTACTCGGTTGCGTCTTCACTTCGAAGAATGCTCATCATTTGCGCCATCAGAATAGCTAGAGTTTGTGACGCCCGATGTGCGCTTAAAAGCAAAAGATTCCGATATGTATACTCCTATTTTACATTGTGGTACCTCTAGGTCACGGGCTGGACGGAGAGGTGGACACAATCATCCAATCTGAAGCTTCGATACGACTTAAATTTTTACGAATTGGAGCTCCCTTTTGAATAACGTCCCCTCTCCTTTCTTGACGTGACCTTCAAGTGCCACTATTTAAAAATTGGAGTATATGTCGGCAAGTATTTTGACGCATACTACTTTTTGAAGTTCTTACATTTTATGTACACACTAAAATGAGTGCATCCTTGCGTATTTGTAAGAGAGTGCACTTTTGAGTATCAACCTGTCCCTGGCAGGAAGAGAGACAAACTGTAAAGGAGTTTTCAAGTATTTCTAATCCGCCTCGAGAATTTCAGACTTAACTTCGAAATTGTTACTTCTTTATTCGAAGAAATTAATTATTTGTTGATTGTGACTGTCTAATAGACTTTCCTTTTAATGACATTACGATCTCATTGATTTAAAGACGCCCAAACTATGTTTTTTCACATTTTCTTAATTTTTCTGTTTCCTATTCGTGGAACGAAAATATTAATTTTGTAGTATTAAAAAACAGTAAAACCTCGTCCTATATTGCAATTTCCTTTGAAACATTTGGAGCCGTTTTTAAGACAACGGCGTTTAAGCGCTACTAAAATTGAGGAATTTGGACCAATTTTTCACAGAAAGTTTTGAGTTTTCGATAAACTTCATTAAAAGTCATTTGAAGCACATACATTCACAAATACAATAGCGTCTATAAATTGCTGATAATGTGTATATTAAAGATGTGAGAGATCTTAAAAAAATTAATTTGTGTAATTTTGGAAAAAACAAAAAATACCCCAAAATGAACTTTACATCCTATTAAAGTGAAATTTTTACTATCCGTTCGAAAAGTTTGAAGAAAAAATTTGGAGCCATTTTTGAGAAAGTGGCGTTTGGACGTTTCCTGAAAGTGCGGAATTTTGAGCTACAGTAGTTTTCATAGAAAACGGTGGAGTTTTCGAGAAACTTTATATGACATTATTTAAAGCACATGTACAAATGTACAAATGTAAATGTAAGCAAATCCCGGCTAATGTGAATACTAACAACGTGAGAGACAAGTCAAAAAAATTACACTTTTGTAATTGTTGAGAAAACAAAAGAAAATAGCAATTCGGCATTGATGTCATCTCATAGAGTATAGTCGGCACCATCCTTACCAAAAGTTTAAAGAAAAAAATTGAAGCCGTTTTTGAGAAAATTTTGAAAATGTCCGGGGGGCTTCATGTAAAGTACCCCCAAAATTTACGGAATCTTTTTCAAAATAACAAAGCTTCGACTCGAGCCAGATCGACAGGGGTTTCTTCAATTTTTAAAAACAATCCTACGTATGAATTAGGCGTTTGTAGTGTTCACAGACGGACGGACGGACGAGGTTGGATAACAATGAGTTTTTAAAAAGGTTTTAACTGAATTTATGTCCGTGATACCATTAAATGATTTGGTAAAAGTACTACTTGTAACATCATGGATCAGTCCCATGGAGTTACCAAACTCCTTCTTATAATGCTTCTTCATAAATAAAGATTATTCATTTCACTAACCCTAATTATCTACGCATGTTCACGTCCTTTTATTACATTGATGTACACACTAGCCTTTATCCGGACAGTTTTTAATTGTTTGATTTTGTCGTTTTTGATCCTATGGAGATCTTCACTTGAATGAGTTTTACTTTTACTTTGTTGTGTTTAAGTTCAGTGAAAAATGTTTCCTTTAGCACTGATTTCAGAAATACTGTAAATTCTGTCATATTAGGTACATCGTATACACATATTGGAGGAACGTTAACTGGTGATTGTGGTTTACTGAGATCAGCTAACGTTCCGAATTGATTTTGCACTAGCACTGAGTACACGTATTCATTTGCCATTTTTTGGCAGGAATAGAAGAGTTTTTCGTTATGTTCAAGTGATCTCTTTGAAATTTGTCCATTTAATTGTTCATTGGAATTGATTTCTATATTTCCTGCATTAGTTGATAAAGAGATCTCGTGCAACGAGGGGTAGATACTAGAGGACGCTACACCTTGCGGCATTGCTTTGTTACCTTGTGCTTGTATTCCTCTTTCTTCTGACATTTCATGCGTTGACGAGAGCATTTGGGGTTGAAGTTGTTGTGGATAAGACTGATGTAAACTCACATCATATGGGCAAGACGTGGTGGATAGTTGGGATGAATCCATGCTTTCTTCAGGTGAGTAGTCAGTGAGGCCGTTGTCGATACGGATGGCCTCACCGATAAGTTGTGATGTTGAGCAAATTTTGTTATCGCTCGAGGCGATAACACTAGAGACACTGAATTTAACTGTAATAAATGAAATAAATTATAATATTGTTGAATAATCGATGCACTAATGCGCCGACCAATGCATCAGATGGCACATCAAAGTTCGCTGCGCACAACACTCGGCTAGACGGTCAGTCACGGCACTGCGGAGCACGTCCGAACGCGACTGCGGCTAAGCGAAGAATTTTTTCCTACGTACTGAAGAAAGTGGATATATTTCCTTTCGAAAACGAGCTTCTCAAATTTCACACAATCAACTCAAATTTCACACAGTCAACTTACAGTGAACTCGAATACGATCCTTCGTTTGCCGTTTGAAATTGAAGTAGGTATTCTTTCAAAGTATTATCTCAAATACTGTGAAGTTACTCGCAAACGTAATACGTTTGGAAATTTCGATCACAATTTCAGAATTTCGGTGTCGATGTACAAGGTAACTTACGAGCAAAGTTTATTTGAAATTAAAATTATATTAAACATAATAATAATAATAATAATAATAATAATAATGATGATGATGATGATGATGATGATAACGGGGTCAGACGAAGTACTCCATTTTGAGGAGAGTGGGAAGAAGGTAGAGAGGGAAGGGTCATGAACCTTTGAACTTCCTGTTGTCGGTCCATGGAGGGTACAGGAGAGAAACTAGGTTGGCACACCAGGCCACTAATTAGAGTGGAGGCCCGAAGGAGGCTGCCTTCAGCAGTCAGTGAAAATCCCGTAGGGTTTAGTAATGCCGACTGGGGATCGGAGGGACCCCTTGCTGGGCCCTGGGGGGGATGCCCAGAGGCCACTGTGGGTCGCAGTAACGGATGGCAGGAAACAACTCAAGGTTTAAGTGTGAACTCGAATTTGCGTCCTGCGAATCTTCACTTAAAACCAATGAGCAAAATGGATAGAACAAGCAATGTAATGAATCTTAACGTGCCTTGTTCTACAAATGTCCCATACCTGCTCAGAAACCGAGCTAATGTCCCCTTGTCGACGTCTGGCTATCCCACGGATGTTAGTCCAGGGACCCAGAGCCGGCAGTAGCTCGAAGCCATCGTCAGAGATGGACCCGGGATGAATTAAAGGAGGTGATGTGGTGCTTTAACTATGCCAAAGCGAAAATATCCGTTACCTCAAGATGTACCACCGAAATGTGTTAATTGCACTTCTAGAAATCTGGAATCACAAACGCGCGTTCCTATTATAATTTTTTAATATATTAATATTTAATGTGATATGCGACATCCCTCTTTCCGACCTCCACCAAAAAATACCTGTTATCTGATATTATTTAACGAAACTTTGATTATTTCGTTAAGTAACTTGGTGGTCAGAGCAATTTTTGCAAGTCAACTGATTACTTTAACAGAGATATTTTAAAGATATGCATGGGCACTAAAGTTAGACATTTGCTATTGAAGGAGATTATCCGAGATAGCAAACCGTAATTCTGAGAATCAAGAAGTCGCCCTTCGCATGCCAAGTTCGTGCTTGTTTTGCTAAATACTTTTTCAAGGTCGAGCGGGGGCGAATCGCCGGATAGGAAGCACGCTTGCAATGGGAATTCCAGATAATTAGAGTCACGTTACACAACAGAATCCTTTCTGGGCGGAATGTAGTCTAAAGATAAATCTGTCCGACAACAAATGTCCAACTTCAACTACCATTGTCTGAAATACGGCGCGGTTTTATTTCATTAAGTTATTTGTGCATTCTAAAGCACTGAATGTCTATATTTTCTTTGGATGTCAGCACGATGGATTTTCGTACATGATGAGAAAACACTAATAAACTTCGAAGTAGACATTACCAGAAAAATAAAATTGAGTAATTCATTGAAAAATAATGCCTGGTGTTAGATCTTAATGGCTTCTACCGTACATATATCGAATATCATTAAAGACGAGTTTTTCATCAATAACATTATGACATCAATTTGGTATACGATTTATTTAACGTACAAAGAGATTCTCAGGCTAGTTCAAATGTTACAATTGGAATAAAAAAGTTATTACAAGAAATTACAGACGTTCTAAAAGTATGGATTTTTCTTATTCTATGCCTGACAATTTTGGGTTTAACTTTTGGTTTCTGAAAACCAGTTTATGCACAATCTGTCCTCTACTTCTGCCTTCTCGAACAAAAATGCATTTAAGAATAACCTATGTTTAAATCTTAAATTTACAAATTCACACAGTATGTATAAAGAATGCTGGTGCTGTGGTAGGCTCATCTGCTAATTTAAATTCTCTCCTTATGTGCATTACACAGATTTTCTCCCTTGATTTCAATTATAAAGCCTCCACGCAAATTCTTTATGAATCCGTTGTTTTCGAAGCCACACAAATTTTGCCAAATGAAATATAAAATGTCTGATGATTCGGAAGACCTCACTCAATGTCTTTGTCCTGGTCTGTCCTGGCCCTGTCTGAGATGGTGTGAGTGTCACTTCCAGTACTTTTCGAGTGCAGCGAGTAATTTTCCCGACGATAATGGTGTTCTAGGTAATCAAAAAGCTCAAAAGTTCGAGACCACAATGAATTCTGACTTACAACTGTTTATGATCCCGCCAAAATTAAGTTTACTGTTTATGAGCCCGCGCTGCGTTCTTCAACTATCCTACAAAACGTGGAAACTTCTCTAACCCCCTCATTTATCAGTCACACACTTACCTCTATTGTTCTTCTTGTGTTGGGATAACCACCACCATGTCACAACACTAAAACAATCAACCTAGCTCAAGGCATTATTCGAACCCCCACACCCCGCAGCTGCCGCTGTAACCACAACACTACAAGACCCTATCTTTTAATGAATTATTTGGAACTCATAGACTGATGGTATGCCTTACAGAACTTCATGTAGGTGACTCTTTTTGGAAGATGTACCAATAACGAAGGCAGAACAGGAAACTCAAATGTTTCTACTGCGCTTTTTAAATTTGCTATTTTTATAAGAATTATTGTTGAAAACCGATTGATTTATGAAGTTCTTGAGTTTGTTCGTATGAATTCACAAGTTTCAAAATGTATTATTATTGAAACTTTAGAATTAACAATTACACAATGCAACAAATTGCAAGGTCACAATAACATTTTTCGGAAATGTAGGCGTTCTTTACGTCTTACCATCACCTGGATTCAGTAATTGATACAACATCGCATCACTCAAACTTTTTGCACAATTCGCAAATTTGCAATAAATGAAAAAGCAATGTAATGATATTACAATAAACATGTGAGCACCATATGAAGCTCGGAAGCGACGCATCACTTTAAACTGTTCAATACTTTCACCCCTAGTGGCACACACAGCGAACTGACACATTGCAAATGACACTGCCTATTCGTCATGTGTTGTGTTTGTGAAGGATGTAGGTGTTAGCGGTAGTATAATGTTCTCGCAAACTTTTCTTGTCCAAGTGGATTAAATAAATGTGGGTAGGTTGGGTATATTAGCTACAACGTCGTCCCCTAGAGATTCTGAGGTAATGCAAACCTCTGGACAATGGCACGGCGAGGTCGGGAAATTATTGAATAATAAGATATGTGCGCGATATGTTAAGAACTTTTTCATTATAGCTTAATTGATATTTTCTCTCAGCAGAGGCGAATAATCTGCATATACTCCGTGTACCGGCGGTACACCTAGTAATTTGAAGTGTATGATATCCCCTAAAACGTTATTGAGATTGAAGTATACCCAGCCTGTTTTACAAACCAAAGGCCAATTGGTTTTTATTAAGTAGTGAACCAAAGTTACCAGCTACAGTCTTCTTATGTCTTCTAATAGCTCATATCTTAAATAACATTTGACTCGTTTCAAAATCATGTTTATTTTCATTAAAGTCAATTGATATACATTAGAGTATATCAGCCTTTTTTTAGGCTTGACAAAATAACGTGTAGGTAGGACAAAATACGTGACCAGAAACCAAAATGTGACATATTAACAACTTTTTTACGTTACAAAACTACGATTGTCACTTTTTCGTTGCTACGAAGAAAGGAAGCGACACAAATACCAGAATACAATTTTTAATGCAATAATTGGAACATACACAGCACCTCATTAAAATTATTTTACTTTAATGCATGATTGGTTTCCAACAGAGATTGTGAACGTCTTTAATACAGAGGCGAAAAAATTACACTGTTTTGCTTCCAGGAGACAGTCTTCCGTATCCGTAAGTTTCTGCGCTATGAAGTACGTTAGAGGGAGAAGTTTCAAACAGTTCTTATGCTGCTTAAAGAATTCGCTAGCGTAGGGCAGGCACCGCATGCCGGCTGCGATTACCTTCGTCTCCTCATGTTCCAAGGGCTGGAGAGGGGAGGATGCGCGGCTGGACGGTCGATAGGCACCGCAAAATATTGCGGTGGAACAGTCCTTCGCTGGTCGTTCGTAAGTTTCGCTTCTCTGAAGTTTTTAAGAAAAAGTATACAGAACGCTGAATTTATTTGTAATCTTTTATAAACTATTTTTATATTAGTCGGTTCAGCTTTTAACATCAAATTGACCAAACTTTCAATAAGAAACATAGATGTCAAGTTGTAAGTTTGTTTTAAAGTATACATATTATTTGAAATGATTTAGTAGACAACTTATGTTTATGAATAATAAAGTATAATATATTATTTTAAATCATTGTAGATTTTAGTTTAAAGCAGCTTCAAAACAATATGATTACTACTTGTCACAACGTATCATCAATGCGGAACAGAAGCCTTTTTTGCGTAAGTTTACAATTAAAAAAAATACTTTGAAGTAAATCTGAAGATTGACATTTTTACTAAAGTTTGATATCATATCGATATAGTATATGTACAATTTTAACATTCTTATCTGGTCCCCCAACAGAGATATTACAGTTGCAAAATTTGAAAAAAATCCAAAATTCCAATATTTAAGAGAATGTAATTTTCAAGTGGTACGTTACCTACCAATGATATTTTACAAAAAGTTACTATAATGTTCTATGTAAAAGCACAGAAAATGATTGACAAGACTGTGATTCAATTCCTTCTTTGAGAAACTACTCTCCGAAAATCGAACTTAGTTCATTCGAGTTTAATAGATTTAGTTGCAAAAGTATTTCCCAAATGAAACATAGATGGTAGGAAAATAAGTTTTCAATTTGTAGGTCAGAGTATACCAATGCGTTTTATTCTAGAATGTTAGAACAACCCAAATCTGAGCAATTTAGAAAAGTGTAAATGCCTACAAATGCAGAAGAATGGCGCTTGGAGTAAAAAACATGGCTGACATTTGTAATCCAGGTACAATAAAAAAAAATTAAAGATGTTTTTGAACAGCCAAAACATAAGGAAATTTGTGTACAAAGAATTAATTTTTTTCGAGGTGGTCGAGCGACCAATTAATTAATTCTGGACCACTTAAAGTGATTGACCCGAACGAGAGAGACTTGACGTGGGCCATTCCGGAAGTATAAAAATTAGATATCTTGTTGAAATTGTCATGCACAACCATAACTGCAGTTGGACGATCATTTCCCACCTCCAATATAGTGAAATCTTACTGCAGATCAACTATGGGTCAAGAAAGACTATCTTTGCTGTCAATGATGTCGATTGAAAAGCAGTTACCTTGTAAAGATGTTCGAGATTTTATCCAAACAGTTTTGGGGCGTTTTCTGAAGAATTCTCGACGAATAGAGTTGACTTGCAGTGAACTTGGTAAGTATATTTAATTCCCCAGAACCCATCTATGATACGTAGGTTTGACTTTTAAGGAAAACTATGTCAGAGGTAGCTTCCATAATGTGCGGTTTACTTATAATAATGTTCAGGATTCGCCACTGGTTCTCAGCACATCCTTGTCAGAAATGTTGTATCTCTGATTCTTAATTAAAATTGCCTCGCACAGTTTGTAATCATGACTGATTATTTTCTGATTGACTTCGTCTGCGTGAAGAAACGAATCTTATTTTATTATAAGGAATTTCTTCTTGTCAACTATATCGGTCTAAGTACTAACTATACAGACCTTTTTAATTATTTAAAATACTATAAATCAATTTTTCATTCCCAGATCTGTGGAAAGTTGGGTGTTACACATAGTTTGATAAATTAGTTTCCTAGAATGCTATATTTTCTTACCGGCCGTTTCGGGGGACTGTTAAAGCCCATAAGGTCTTTTTGTCTATATTCTACGTATCGTGAAAATACATGCTCCAGTGTTTGCAGAAACCTGATCTAAAGCGGCACTTAAGGGATACATCAAAATATTGTTCCTCTTTTCCAATTCACATGCATTTCCAACTTACTTGATAATTTTGCATTCGCCGCTACTATACGTCCACTTTACCTTTCTCAGGGGTTTAGGATGCCTCCTATGAAGGCAGGGAATCTGCTTCAGCCATTTCTCTACTTAATATAGAGAAAAAACACGAAGAGAATTTCGTCTTTGAATACAACTAGCTTCTATTTCGCGTCAACGAATTTTCTAGGTTTGAAATGTCATCAGTGCTCATGCGAGCTTTTGCCTTCAACTTTTTATTGCTCAACGGAGGGGGAAGGTAGGTCATCGGTCAAGAAAAGTTGCGCGATTGTTACAATATCTACCCTAGGCTGTGTAAACAATCCTAATCATGTTAGTAATATTTGTGATGAAAGTTTGGTGAAATAAGACCAAAGAAACACTACTGTTTTCGTGGGAAAATGCTACCATGCTTATTTCAGAGTAAAACTAGGAGACAACAGAAAACCATGGGCTTCATATATATGGTGTATTTTGACGATTTTCGGCGGTGGTTGAGAGAAAAGAAGAAGCCATTACGATTTCGCATCCCTGTGGTCTGATGGGACCACCAGAATCATACCGACGACTGCTTCTGCTCTTTTAAGATAACTGATTTCAACAAGAAGACTCTTGAGTCCTTTACATTTTATAGAAGAAGGGGGATTTATATTCAGACAATAATTTGCCTAAAGGCACTTGTTAGTGTTCTGCAGTGATGTAGTACAAGGTTTGATAGGTCAGTTCAACATTTCGTGGTAAGCAGGTGACTGGAGACTATTTATCTCCTCTAAAAGAAATATTAAGGCAGTTCTGCGGCACAAAGGTAACATGTATGCCTTAATACCTGTCGGCCATTCCGTGCTGTGCTCCTGAAGGAAATAAGGTCCTCTTACTACCATTAATTATGAGAATCAGAACTGGATGGTATGTGGTGATTTGAAAGTGTTGGGTATGCTTCTAAGACAAACAATCAGGATATAACAAGTTCCCATTTCATTTGTGAATGAGACAAACGAACATTGGGAGTAAAAACAGTGGACCTGAATGTTAGAAACGGTTTCAGGGGACCGTCTTATGGATCAAGTGTGACCCTCTTGTGGAAAAAGACAAAATGCTTTTGCACCTCTCGATGTGAAACTGGGTTTAGTGAAGAAGTTTGTTAAGGCATTACCTAAGTATGACAACAGTTTCAAATATCTAAGTAAAAAATTCCCCAATCTGGCAGATACAAAGTTGAAAGAGGGCGTGTTCACTGGTCCCGATATTTGGAAACTAATGGTAGCTTAAGATTTCCTTCAATGAATTCCCATGGAGAGAGAGGCATGGATAGCCTTCAAGTATGTGGTTCAAAACGTCCTGAGAAACAGTCGTAGCCCACAGATTATCGACATATTTAAGAACATGCTCACGAAATTAAAAAAACTGGGAATGCTAAATAAGTTTGAAGTTACATTTTTTACATCCGTGACTTAAATTTTTCGTCCAAACCTGGGAAGTGTAATTGAGGAAATGATTCTACTAGGATATCAAGGTCATCTAAGGACGATACCACGGAACGTCGCATGATGGACGACTATTGCTAAATGCTTCATCGTGAAAATCCTGAAAAGCCGGATAAGAGGAAAAGTAGGTGCTACGCCATGACTACTAAGAAAGTACGGAATGAATGAAATTAGTGTATGTTTTGTATTCTCTGTATGCCTCTTTTCACTGCATGCATATTTCAAAACATTGTTTTTAACTTTTACTCCAGTTCAACATGATTCGTGCTCCATATACCATAAATTCAATACTTCAATGACAACAACCTTGGCAATGTATATGATTTGTGCTGTGGGAAAACTGTGGGAGGCACGATGTTCCGAGTATCATTTTCGAATTCAGAAGGCAGAAATATATAAAGAACACCTAATTTTGCAAAATAATTTTTTCACTGTTAAATTGTGAAGTTGTTCTTTAAGATAGTAAAACTTAATAAATCGTTTAAGTAGTTAGATTCGGCTTTTTTATCTACGGTCAGATTGTTGTTGCCGAAAGTTTCTCCATTTACAGGTGCACATAGAAACACAGGTATGCAGAGGGGCCACTGACCTCAGCGGAGAGCAGAAGCAACGGAGGGTCCAGAGAACGGCTGCAGACGCGTTAAGCATAGTTTAGTTCCCATTGTGTTAGGATGCCGCCAGTCAAGTTTTTTTTTATCACGAAAAAGTCGGTTTTTCTCCAGAGCCGACTTCCATAGGGAAGTACCAGGCCGCCGCTTATAACTTATGAGAGTGCAGACGACGCAAATGGCGTGTGGCTTGCATGCCCCACCAATATTATGTGTGACCATCTTTATAAGAATATTTTACTCAATTCTTTCAAAAAATTGAAAGAAAAAATTTGTAACTATTTAAAAAAATTGAAAATATGGCAGAGACTTCATGTAAAGTACCGCCTAATTTTTAAGAAAGTTTTTCCAAATCGCAGCGCCCCTAATCGAGCCTGATCGAACGCGGAGTATCCATTTTGGAATGAATCCTACCTATGGTTTAGACGCTAGCGATGTTTCCTGTCAGATGGACAGATAGACAGACGGACGGACGTAAAAAAAACCAACACTTTTTCGGTGTGAGGAGACTCCAAAAACATGTATTTCCGTTTAAATTTCTAAATTATTTTTCGCAGCATTATATAACTTTCTCTACACTATGACTTTATATGACGAGTACGTATATACGGAGTATATACGTACGTACGTATACGAGAAAGTAACTAGTGGTGTAAGAGATAGATACAGATTTTCTCGCAGTAAAGTTTTCTAAATTCCATGGAGTGGTTTACGGTCTTGCCCCATCGTGTTGGCCAGCTGATATCTATCGCCGCCCAAAATACATTTTTTTGAAGTTTTATGAATTTTTGGGTTTCCTAATGGTGGATTCGAAATATTACTTTTAAAATTTCATGAAAAGTCATTTGAAGATCTTCCAGTAGCAAATGCAGTTTAAATAGAGCCTGGGAATCATGGGGATATATTTTCGCTTTGCCACTATTGTTGCATATCGTTGGCTCCCATCGGGTAGTGATGAGGGTAGCTACTTTAGATCTCATGGTTCACCCGATACAAACTCTGTTTAGTACAAAGGATAAATGCAATCTACCCTTACTTTGACAAACAGGTCTCCTCTGTAATTCTATGCTCTGCAGTTGTTTCTGGTCCCATCTGTCAGCAGAAAATTGTACTAACTTTTCAAAGTATTTTAAATGAACCAAGTTTAACTTAGATCCCGATGGCATCCAACCATGACTCATCTTTGTAAGGCAATCCGTTCTAAGAAGCTTGATCAGCAGGGCTCGAATTCTGATGGTCTAAAAGGTCTTTGAAAATGACCTATAAAATGACTTAAAAAATAAAAGAAAATGACCTAAAAAACTTAAAAGTAATGTAACGGTACGACCCCATTCCCAAAGCAGAAAGGGTGTGTGATTACAGTAAGGAGAAAATTACCTCATTGTTTAAAAAATATTCAAAAAGTTGTATGAAATGTTTACTTATTCAATAAATTTTACAATTTTAAATAAAATTTATTTATATAAAATTCTGTTTTAGTATGTACTTACGCTTCATTTTAGGAGGAAATGTAATCCTTAGCTCCGATCTTCCATCCGTCGGTTTTGAAAGGTCGAAATAGTTACTGAAGATTCGTGTAATTTTCAGAGTTTGAAAAATAGAGACCATTGCAGTAGTGAATTTCGTCCACTAATGATACAATACAAACTTTGTTTTAGTGACATTAAAATTGATGAAACATTCACAAAAAAACACGAAAAGGGAAAACTGTATAACAATGACAAAAATTACGCAAAGCTCCCAAAAAATGACCTTAACTTGAAAAATGGCAAAAATGCCCCAATAACTATTCATTTTTATCACCTGCAATGCACCAATGAAAAGTTGACATGTCATCAGAATCCGACCCCTGTTCATCAGTGACTTGAATCGACGGTCTAGAAATAAGCTGAGGTGGCGTCTTGGTCTCTCCTGTCCTCTCCTCGCACGCGGCCAAAGTGGCTGACCTTGTAATTGTTGGTAGGTTGATTAGTGATGCGGGGGCGTCAACTATTACGGTTGTTAGTCCCGTAAGTGTAGTGCATGTTTTATCACGAGAGGTGGCAGTGATCATCCCCCGCTGTTTGGTGAGATTCGGCGCCGACCTACCGTCGGCTAACGGAGTCTCCCCCAACTAGGTATCCCCAACAGCGGAGCACTGCCCCAGCGGCAAGCTCTAAGCTCCGGACCAATCTCCCTACATGTTTGGTAGTTTAGTGCGTTTAAGTGTATG
This sequence comes from Acheta domesticus, assembly GCA_031308135.1. Lineage (NCBI taxonomy): Eukaryota > Metazoa > Arthropoda > Insecta > Orthoptera > Gryllidae > Acheta > Acheta domesticus. Next base: position 43,526,975 of record JAHLJT010004567.1, on the reverse strand, counting down.
TAAGTAAGGGTAGAGTAGGATAAGGAAAGTTCGCGCACGGTCCGTGACCTGTTTGTTAGGATACTTATGCAGCATTCGCCTGGTGTTGATCGGAGAAACCACGGAAAACTACCGATCAGAGCAGCCGGCGGTTAGAATTCTCCTCCAGGCAGCGTCAGCTATCTGGTTAACGTGGAAAATCCTGTCACCGACGGGACTCGAACTTCCGGGTCAGAGGCACTGCAGTCACATCAGTTGATGCCCTGAGCCATACCTCCTCGACGGTGTACAAATAAGCTGGTGGAGACTTGGTCTCTCCTGCCCTGCCCTTCCACGCGACCAAAGATACTGACCTTGTGAACTGTCTACCGGTGACTGCCGCGTGACGATATTCGGGGAGGCGCCGGATCATCGAGGGCCGCGTGGGCGGATCGCGGCACGGGACGGGACGGGACGGGTCAGGTCGCGGCGCCGTGGGAAGGACGCGGGTGCGTCGCGACGCGGCGCGAGAGGGGGCGGGGCTCGCCGGTCGCTTCCGAATTCCCGGAGCTGTCGCACGTCGCAGCGCTCCCTCCCGTCACACGCTCCGTGCAGCCCTGTAGCGAGTGGTGTTGGCACGCGTCGCTCGTGACCCACTTGTGCCCCGCGCCTGCCGCGCGCGCTCATTCGCCTAATCGCTGCTCTGCCTCGAGCAACGGCGGGCGGGGGGCCCAAATTATAGGGTGGTCAAATATGAGACGACCAAGATGATGATGGGCGAATTTTCCCCTCTCGTAGGCTCTGGTAAGTTGTTAGACACATTACTAAAATTGTGGAATGAGATGAACGTAACAGTTTCAGTGATCAAATGGGTAAAAGAAACAGTTCAATTTTGGGCCTTTTAATATAAGGAAAACACGAAACTATATAAAAATATGCTTTAAATTATGACTGAAAATTTGTACTTGAATGTTACAATTAGAAAGTAATTAAATATTATTGGAAATTTTAAAATTCACTCTCGCTCATTGCCGAGGACGGCCAACACGTTCCTCGAAGAATTATTACCTGAAGTGCTGGGCATTCTTGTATCATGGAAATTCGGCATATTTGCATCACATGTAACAGATAAATCTGTGATTCTTCCTGTCCGAACTCTCATGTAAGCTTCTGAAGAACGAATCATAAAATATTTATATCTTCGAAATTCTTTAACTTCGCACTCACTTGTTTTACAATTCTGTTTATTTTGAAGATACTGATGTGAATGAAAGTTGTTTTCCAACCTTTTAAAAAATCCGAAATTGATCAGAATATCTTATCAATAACTGATCAGAATAGCTGTCTGACGTTTAAAATGGAAGAAAAAACAATGATATGGCAAAATACAGGGTTATGATTTTTTTTCGGGAACTCCCAGTCCATTCTTCGTAATTTTACCTTTCCCATTTTCTAGTTTTTTTTCTAAAGGTATTTTACTTCTTTCTCTTCACTTTAAGTCTACATTCCGAGAAAATCGTAGTTATGCACTCATATAATCATGAATTCATATAATTTCGTATAATCCTGAACGTCGTCTTCTACATTTGTCTTTTCCAGGCGCTGTTTCGAAGCAGATGAGAAACAAACGTCTCGTTATTTGCTTCGTTTACGGTGAAACCTTACCCACCACGTCCCTCGTCGCCCCCGGCCGAGCCCCACGTGCCGCTGGCCGGGCCCCGTGCGCACGTGGTGCTCCGATAGTGGCGCGAGAGGCGTGGAGCGGCGTCGCAGGGCGGGGCGGGGCGGTGGGCGACGTGCCGGTACGTATGGGAAGGCGCCGACCCTCGCAACCGCCGCCGGCGACTCCTAGCGGCGCGGCCTAGCCCGCCCCGCCCCGCCCCGGCCCCTTCGCTCGGCCCGGGCGGCCACGCGCTCGGCCCGGCGCGGCGCCGGCGCCGCAGGCGCTCCGCGCATAGCAAACAGCGCCCACCGCCGCCGCGCCGCACGGTGGGCAGACGGGCGCACACAGCGGGCAAAATTCACTTATATCATTATGTTGGTCCATTATTTAAAAGACAGAACAAATCTTGAAATAACAGTTCTATATAATATTAAATGAAATATACATTCTTGACAGCGTTTCGGAAATAACTGGTTTCCATCATCAAGTGACAAAATACATAAATATTTATTCATATATTTATTTATACATTTATTTGTTTTGTCACCTGAATGATGGAAACCAGTTATTTCCGAAACGCTGTGAAGAATGTGTATTTCATTTAATATTATATAGACTGTTATTTCAAGTTTTTTTTCTTCTGTCTATTAAATGATGGACCAACGTATTGATATAAGTGAAAATATAGACAGAAACTAAAAATATGAAATGCAAAATTCACTTACTCTACAATGCAACAAATGGAAACTCACGACACACATACCTACTGAGGTGGCTCAGAGAATCAACTGATGTTACTGGCCGGGAAGTACTAGCGTTCCTGTCCCGACGGTGGTAGGTTTTTTGACACTTGCTGCATAGCTAGGTCGAATTCAGACGCTGTCTAAAGGCCTGCAGCCGACTTGTAGGTCGGCACCTGATCTCACCATCCAGTAAGGGAATAACACCACCACCTTCTATGGTAAAACATGCACTACACTTATGATACTAACGATCATAGCGATTGACGCGTCGCGAAATAATTAATCACTAGACACATGAATTACAATATCTTTCTATTATGTTTATGTACTTTATCTTTCTATTATGTTTTATGTACTTCATCTTTGATCACAGGGGTCTCTTGTTGCGACGATGGCCACTAACTCACCCAAATTTGTGTCAGTGATGTTCCTTAATTGCAGGATTCCGTGGCTGTGCTGCAGAGAATCGGAAGCGATGGGAAGCAGTAGACATTGCTCCGTTGTTGATTTTATGTGGTATTCTATCTGTTCATATTTTTTGTTCATTATTGTGCAGAAAATAAGATAATACACGTAATATTATACCATGGAATTTATACTTGTGTTGAAAAGAACAGTAGAGAATAATTTATGTTCGTGAAGTTTCCATTTCTGATGATTCTAGAAGTACCAAAACAGTTTGGCCTTAGCCATATGGGTCCCATCAATTTCTGTGCGTACCAACCACCGTTTGGCGCTTTGGAGCAATCGAGAAGTATAATTTAGCAACACAACAATTGATTACCACTAAAAGTTGCAAAAGCATACTGACAGCAACCTCCAACAATGGCTGCGCAAGAACGATACAACAATGGGCGAGCGCTATGCGAACAAAATTATTCTCGGCTTTAATGAGTAAAGGTACGTTCACTGCATCTGCCAGGATTTCGTTGATTAAATCATGTAAATGATCTATTTAATTCACAGATGGACAAAATCACAGAAACGGCTCCAGCCCTTTGACTGCTAACCACTGCACGCCCCCGCTGATGTCCGTATAGTTAGCACACCCACTTATCACAAAATTAAAAAGGACTATACCACAATTTTGTACTAATTTTGAACTAATTTATACCCAAATTTAAAAAAATTTGAACCGATGCAGAACATCAAAATATACAACGTTTAAGAGTGGGTGCGCCAAGTTAGTTAAGTTGGCATATCCACATAAGAAAAACGCGTGAAAAAAATCCCAAAATATACCACAATTTTGTACTAATTTTGAACTAATTTTATACCCAAATTAAAAACATACACATACATATACCCAAACATATACCCAAATTAAAAACGACATACAGCTGCGCTGGTATGTCTGCGGTACTGACTTGACGGCCGGGTGTGCGGCCCGCTGTGTTGAGCAATTCGCTCGTTTACGGAAGTTGCAGAAGCATAATAAGCGATCTTGTGAAATGAAAGAAACCAAACACCAGTGACAACGTCCGTGTACGTCCCTAGCATTGGGGCACTGCAAGTCTCGGACTGGCACACGGGGCATGGATCCCGCCGAACCTAGACACCTTCGTAGCAGTTAAAGGGTAGAATTTCCATGCACATGGCGATCAGCTTCGAACAAGCTACTTAGCAGATGTGAAAATCCCATTCACCTAAGGCCTAAAAAAAGCAGTACTTTCACATTGTTTTATATTTGAATGTGGTTAAAAATTAACTGAAGATTGTCTATTGATTCTATTTCATTTTGCCTGAGGATGCATGCACACACAAGGCATGTGAAACGTCGCAAAAATCTTTGTAATGGCAAGAACAAAATAATTAATAGTGGCATCATTGATTGTCTTTAACTTCTGTGGATACAACTACAACTACACAAATGTTTTATTGAGGGACTCTGAATATTTTGTCCCCTATTTCTTATTTGGGGCCACAGTGGGAAACTGCCTGTTGACCTCAACAAGTGCGTCGGTCGGGTCGCGGCCGGGAGGCCTACCTCAGCACCACCTCTCCGTCGTCTTTCCCCTCTGCTGGCCACCCGTCACTTCCTCTTGCGCATCTCCGCGTCCTGAGCCCTTCCACTGTCTCCAGAGAAGGGAATAGGGAGTTGAAGTACGGCATAGCTTTACAGCTATCGACAGCAATCTCGATCTTCTGCGCATGTGAAGATAGTGGCGCATCAGGTTTGAGTATCTGCTCTTTCGCAGAAGATCGATATTGCTGTCGATTGCTGTAATCCATGACGAGCTCTATCTCTCTAGTTTAACTTAGAAGGGCTTATGGGCCAATATCAAATTCTAGTTAAGCCGCGGGCCGCACCGTAGTTTAAGATAGTTTTTACCCTAATTACTGAGATTATACTGAAACAAATATATATTAGATAAGATTTTATTGAACATACTTAATGAATAATGTGCATACGAGAAAATTAATATATCATTAAATAAACAAAAGATGAATTTGCGATAGTATTATATTTGGTTGGTACAATAAAATTTTTCAAAGCAGTCGCAGGCCGCACAAAAAGATCCGTCGGGTCGCATGCGACCCGCGGGCCGCCAGATGGAAAGCCCTGCCCTAGGGTTTGCACAGCGCATTTTAAAACGTTATGATGCACGACAGAGACAACCATCTGTCTTGTATCGCTGGAAGTCATAAAGGCGTTTCGAATAATGTTTTCATTCTAACAGTACGGTAATGGAAGAAATTCCGAAAAGTGTCTTTAGAGCGTGCTTCTAACTACTAAATTCCCATGTTACATTCTCTTGATTCGCATTTGCTCGACTAACGCTTCCAAACAACACGATATTTCATCATGAGGTTAGAGAATTATCTCCGCCGCCTCAGTTGGAAACAAATTCTAGTTATCGTGATCACATCTTGTAGTACACCATGAATAGTACACGATCACGTGCTAACATTCGATACTTCTGAGTAGTGCCTGTTTCCGAATCATAATATGTTATGTACGTTCTTTTTTATACTTGTTATGCAATAACGAGACAAGACATTCGTTTATGCAATCTAGTTTATCCTTCTAAAACCTTCCGTACATCGATACATGTTTTATTCGTCTTATCCATAGAAACGGTGTCCCCCCGACAACCTCTCCAACAATCCGAAAGGTTCGTTCGCAGCTGCCTCCGAAGCATCCTAATGTCAACAACAACAACAACAAAACATAAATATTAAGACATGCGTAAGCAATACAATAACATAAAATCCAATTAACACATTTTCAGAGTCTCAAAAGTGGGCTCGTGTCTTATACGATACATGTGTTTATATGCATTTTTACCTGACTGCGAAAAAAAGAAAAAAAAAATTCCTGTATTTCCCGCTTTAATTAATCAATTTCATGATTTTCATGATTGAAGATTAAAACTATTTTCAGTGTGGGAATGATATACTTTGCCCAAACTTTCTCAAAAATAAATATGGTGAGCAATATTAAGTATCCACGGTTCACCGCCTACTGATTTGATACTTAATTTTCATTTAGGATACTGTGTACACGAGTTAAAGCAAGTTTTACGTAGTAGAACAATTGTATTGTATAAACTTAACATCCAAAATATTGACCATGAGAGTTGTTGTCTCCTCACCCCATCGTGTTCCCCTCTCCACCCAACTCGCGCTCTTCTTCCGGCACGTGTTTGCTTATCGCGAGCGCTGGCGCTACGCAGCAGGCGCGGCCACTCAAGAAGTTAAACGACCGTTTCATAGATTTACGGCGGTGCTGCGGCGGTAGGGGCGGTCGCGGCGTCGCGTCGCGGGCTCGCTCCGGCGCGCGTACAAAGGGGGCCTTGGGCCGTTTCCCACACAGCCAGCGCGTTAATTGCACCGATAATTGCCGTTATGCAAACGCCGGCAGCCGACCCGGGGGAGGGGCTGCGGTGGCGGCACCGGTGGCAGGGGCAGGCGCAGGAACGGACTCGACCAAGGAACATCATCTGGATGGGAGCGAATCCTCGATTGAATTCGATGGAAACAAAGTTTCCTAGCATGCGCTCCAAGTGCCTTGGCGAAGAACGATCCCACCTTTCATAAATGTATATCGTCTAGGAAAAATTATTTGCTACACGATGATCTCATAAAGAAACTATTTACATATTATTAGGCTTCTTGCATTCGGAGTCCTGCTGTACCGGGGCTTAAGTAAGATTAGAATGTACAGAATGCACGATTCGTTATGAGAATGCAGTACTCAGAGTAGTGGAGTAAGTCAGCAGTTCCGTCTCTTACTTCTTATCTTCTTCCTCTTTTTATCTTTCTTCTTAGTTCCTTTTCTCCTCATTATTCTTCTCCACTATTTTTTCTCTTTTCTCTCGTCGTCCTTCGTCTCTCCTTCTTCTCTCTCGTCCTTCACTTCTATTTCTTGTCTTAGGCGTCTTCCTCTTTCTTCTTTTTTTCATTCCTTCTTTTTATTTCCTTCTCAGTTTTCCTTTTCTTTTTCTCTTCTGTCCAACTGAATATTAATGAGGCATTGCAATTATTGCAGACGTCGCTAAAATGTAGTGTGAAGCTATTATTGTCAACGCGGGTTGGTTCAAGTAACATGAAACATTAAAATTGCTCAGATAAATTTATTGTCCCTTTTATTCTAGGGAGAGGTGAGATTTTAAAGAAATATCTGTGGTATGTCAATTTTCAAGAGCACGTAGATGTCAGCATAACTTAGACAAACCAAATCTCTTAATTATAACTATTGTTTTGCAACAGCAAAATGCTGATGAACAAAACCACTCGAAAACATTTTCAAGAAATAAGCACGCATGCTGCTCAAGAACATCGGATAAAATGGTATCGTATAGCTCAACAATAAATCAAATATTTTACAAAAACAGTATTCACAATACTGCAATAACAGTAGTGTAGTGTATAAGGTTACAAAAGTTATTTGCTTACCAAGAATCTAAGAAAATTGTCACTGTTCCGTAACGCACAATGAGAACAGCAAATATTTCATGGCGAGCGGTCCTCCTTCCTTGGAGACTTGCTGTCGCATGACGTCAGCTGTGTCGTAAATAGTGAGACGCTAATTAATCAGAATTAGTCGGTACGCACAATATGCAGAATAAGAGGAATAACCCAATCAAATATTAGCCATTTTTTCAGTCAAAATCGAAACCAATTGTTTATTGGAGTATTCTCGAGTTCCTGGGTATCTAAAAAAATACAAATAGCCTTTCTCAAGGCTGGAGGCTGCAAAGTTTGCGTCGAATTCTGCGTGCAGTTGGAAATTAGTAATGTAGAAAATAAGTAATGAATGATAAGCAATACTCATGAAAATTAAACAATTAAATAATCCATTACATTTATTATTCAGTTCGTTTCACTTTCTTTGACGTTTCTTCTCTTATTTTATTTCAAGTTAATGTAATTGTTCATACCCTTGAAAGACAATTTTTGTCGAACAATTATTAATAAATATTTTTTAAACACTTTCAGGTTCGAGATATTGTAACCTCACTACGGTAGTTTCTCAAGTTGTGGTGATGTAGTTGTGGGGGCGAATGGGACCGCAAAAAATTAGGATGAATAAGAGGAGGGCCCGATCAAAGATGGATCACTAAGATTAGGATATTCATTCGGAAATTCTAATTGGGACAAATTCTCAACACTACATCCAACAGAATATATACGGGAAAAATCCTGCGTATGGAAAACCTTTCGCCATATTTAAAATAATAATAATAATAATATAAAATAAATGAATGTATGAATTGGGTTTACATTAATTTTCAGAGTAGTTACACCAATGTCATTTTCAAAATAATGTACACGCTTCTTTTACTAGTACGATTATGTACTCTAAATGGATATTGGTGCTGAAGAATCAGTAAGCTATTATGTGACATTATTTGGCAATTGTGAAGTGTTTAATGAGAACTGTTTCTGGTACATATTGGTTTGTTTTTGCGATGGTTAATGATAACTATTTTTGATACATATTGATGTCAATGATACGACAAGGTCAAAAAAATATTTTGTAACGCCTTTTGTCAAAAATCTTCTCTAGTTGAGTTAAGTTACACTCTCTGAATATTGTTCTACGTTTGCTTTGTAATTTGAAGATTATCAGCAGAAATGTTCATTAATGATTGGTGGGGGGCTAGTATTTATAAATCAATGCAATATTTTGGATATTGCTCATGGGGAAAATATTCTTAAAACGTTTTATCATGCTTCAGCTCTGATGAACTAAAGGGATCGGTGGAGCAAAATGCAGATTTTGTACATTCAAAATTAGAGAAATTTCGAGTAACATGGAATTCCGTTTTATTAGTTAGTATTACATTGTAGTGATAAAACTTTAAAGCAAGGAATATGTAATGAGCCTAAACTTCAATAATTTTCAATTATATATTTGTTTTTGAAAATTTAAAAACAAACAAATAGCAATAATTTAAATTTGTTTTTAACGTTGCCGTTGAAGATTAATTTAAAAATTTCGGGTAATATGGAATAGGAGTTTCAAATGACAATGAAATAAGGTGATGAAAAAACTGTGTAATGATAATACATACCAATCGATATTATAAAATACAATTTTCATAAGTTTTTAATAGTTTATTTGGAAAAATCACACATGTAATCTTCCTGCTCTGCTCCAAAACAGTCAAGGTGGGTGCACAGGGAGCAGGACAAACATTTCACCCACACCTCTCTTCGTCTACCTTCAGAAAACTTCCAGTTACAGAAGATACATTCGGTATCGTCTTTGCCTGGTATAGAAGATGATACAAACTCCAACTCAAATGATACACTGGAATGGAAAAACCTAGTTTTCCATATAACCCGATATGCCATTTTGAAATTAAACGTGAAGAACTGCAAGCTACAAAATGAGTATGAAGTAATAAAAAGCAACTGTTGTGGTGTATATTGTGCTTAGTTTCTAATTATTAGACAGAAAACTAACTAATAGTATTGGTTTGTCAAAATCTGAGTAAATTTTTGGAAACCGAAAAAGGAATCTTCTTCAGTAAGGAAATTCGGTGCTGATGATGGCGGCGTGAATTCTGATAGTACTAGGAACGGTGCTGAAGAATTTGAAGACGCTAGTTCAAGTGGCACGACACTGAGACCTGAAATAAACTAAAGAAATTAAGATTAGGTAATGAAGGAACAAGTTATAAAAATTTTCCTGACCTGGAATCCGCGTAGTGTTTGAATAAAATCTCTTGACAGATGGTAGAAATAAATATTAGGTAGTACGGTGTTCGGTAGTACGGTGTACGGTAAAACAATGGAGAATTACTGTCTTTCCTCTCGATTAGTATTCCATTTCTTTATTGAAATATTAAATGGTTAAAGGCAATAAGTGAAGGAACCACTCGAAAGTGAGAATGCAAATATATTAACAAGTAATTGCGTCACGTAAAAGCACGTGTTCATTACCGGTGACCACGCTCTTAGGGGCTGCCACTCCTCTTAGTTGAATATTTTCAGCGCAGAGCTAGATCGTTCTTTATTACAAAAATTTTCAACTTTTTCAAAATTCAGTTCACACTGGTACATTTGTATTAGTCGCTTAATGTTGTTTAGAACGTAATAAATTAATGCCACGGAGATACTAAGCAAGGATAAGATCTGAAAAATCCGTTTCAGCTTTCTGGCAGACGAAATGTAAGAAAGCATGAATTATGGTAAAATGACATTAGAGGCAATCTCTGCGGGTTCTCTTTGCTACAGGCACTGCAAGGCCGCGTCCGTTCAGTACTTGCGGGTGTTCTAGAGCCTTGCGCACAGAGGCATACATCCTGACAGCGGCTTTGACACACATGTCCTACACGTCGGAGGCTAGACAACAAAATAAAGAAACACCTGCTTACACTGCTCTGGGTTCTATTGAAAGGTTTGGTTACTTATTCATGGGGATTTCCGTTTTAGTAGGTCTGAACAGATGAGTTTTCAGTTAACTTCAAGGATGTTGTACATGCAGTTCAAAAATACCGCCTGATGCACTGAAATTCCTGGAACGGTTTGACAGGAAGAATGTACAGTTCGTAAAAATTAGTTTTGCTAAAGACCCGGACCTTAGTGTTTCCTCTAGTATCCCTGTGTGGAAAATGTGTCAACTCAGTTATTTTTAGTAAATAATACAGAAAATGTACATTGAAATAAAACAATATATTGTATGTCGGTCTTCCACCTGTATAACAGCACAATTCAAATCTGTCTGGGGAGAGAAGGGTGTTATGTCAAAAAAAATCAAGAGATATCCTGGAAACTCAAAGATCATTATAATGGATGTGACAGATCAATGACAAATTAAGTTTATAATGTACAATATTGGGAAAACTACTCTACCATTTCGTACTACCATTCCACGTCACAGGGTTGCGTAGGTGACTGAAAAAAAAACAACAGAAAACGCGCCGACATCTTTGGCGTTAAGAAAGTCGGGTCGGGCACCAAATATTGTAACCTCCATGTGGCAAACCACAGTAAATTAAAGTGTATACACATCTGTAAATATTTATTTCTCAAGAATATGCAAAAAATATAATAATAAAATGAAGACAGCGTTTATCTTCCAAACATCCTATGCGTACGCATGTAAATGTAATAGAAAAACTAGAAACCGTTTTAGAAGTACAATGTGAATTATATGATGGAATCCTGTGTTATTATTATTTAAGAAATAAGTCATTTTTTTAAAAATATCAAAATCGCATAATGGAATAGTTAGCTATAATGTAAAATTGTACACACTTAACTGGATAAACATTTTTATTTAACTTCTTTACATGTGAGGAGTGATTTTAGAGGACGCTAATAAGATTTCACTCCCAGGCTAATAAGATTTCTTACATCAATACGGAAGAGCACAATCCTTAATTTTGAGGTAATCCCACGTTTTTACTGTAGCTTCCAATTGTAATTTCTTTAATGAAATTGGCATGTTACCTGAATAATCTCGTTAGTAAGTCAATATGAAGGATTCTTTGGAGTTTCGTTCAGGTTCGCGTTACCACTACGTTTTCAATAGTTAGGGTTTCTCACGGGCTTCAAAACAGGAAGGTACTAACTAAAAAGACGTTTCACAAACCCAGGGTTCTTCCTTGTTTCACATTCTCTTTAAAATAATAGCGTTTTCACAAAATTTGATCTTGCTTAACAAGAACAAAATTTTCCTTTCAAGTACAATGAATTCATAGTAAATACAAAGGAGGATATTTTTTTCCATTATTTTAGTGCTTCTTAAAAATACTGTTCGAGAAAAAAGACTCAGTGCTTCAAAATCATTGAAAGTCGAAACTGCTAAAGTACTCATTTTCAAATGTGGTAGATTCAATTCGAGACAACTATCATCTCAGTGCTTATAATGTTGGAGTAGTGTTGTAGTGATTACATGATTTCATGAAACCTTCATGCGACGATAATGCGACGATAATTTACCTTCGATTCTCCTTTGTGAATAAACCGTATAAATGTAACAATATCTTGAACAAGGCAAGATTCTCATTTGGGATGACGCAACTTGTTGAATTCATTTGCTTACGACATAACTTTAGAACATGACCACTGCTGCTTCTGTTCAACCACAAACAACTTAAATACAACTGGTTATCGGCTCTATATCGGTCATCGGTAATTCCCGTGATTGCAAAGACTTTACCAACGTCATAAGCGTGAAACGGACCTTTTCTTAAGCATACATTAGATGTTTAAGATCACATTAATACAAAGAATATATGTACTACATTTAGATGAATACAATCATTCTTGATTGATAATTAAATGTCGTTGGTCGACACCACTTACAAAACAGATATGCACTCTCTTCACGATCACATTATCTAATTTCCTTCTTGTCTTTCTTCAATTTTTATGATTCTCACTTCATCAGATTCACTCGAAATACGTTACGTAATACTGAATATTCTGCAAACCTCATTCATTTGCTGAGTCTCCGAGAAGAGGATACGCCTGTTAATTTTCTCACTGGTGAAGACGAACTACGCAGAGACCTTCGTGGCGCGCTTTTTGCCAATTTACAAATTGCGCCGTTGTTGTTCACGCGCTGTAAAGGAGGAGCTTGGAATGGAGGGCGATCGCGTTGACAGGCGGAATGGTCCACGTCAGCGAGGAGCCGCAGATGCTCCACGATTGATCAAGGTGTGTTGTATTACAAAGCCACTATACTTCGGTTTTTTTTTTCTTGGCCCACAGGGGTGTGTCAATAAAATGGAATATCTCACGGTATTTCGCGTCGTTCTCGGTTGTGCCGCTAGGAGTCGCATGATCGCGACTGTATCGAGCAGTGCTGGCGATCATGCGATTCCCGGCCGCACAACGGAGAATGTCGCGAAATACTGTGAGATATTCCAATTTGATGACACCCCCCGTGCGCCAAGAAAGAATAGCTGAAATATACAATATATGTCCCATAAAGGGCAATTGGCCTCGGCGCCGTTGGATCCCGGGGTTTCTAGTCGGTCACCCAACCAGGAACCCGCGATGTCTCGAATTCGCTTAACCTTCGTGTTTTCACGTGGCTAACGAATTCGGCTACCGAAGCCGGTTTCGCGGTCGAAGCCTTTTAGTAGAACTATCCCAGCTTTGGTCTGGATGACCGAGGAAAACCACGAAAAACTCCGGTCAGGGTGACCGACACGGCGATTGAACCCGGGCCTCCCGAATGCGAAGTCAGCGAGCTGTGCCCTGAACCATTTCGCTCGATCGAGGCGAATGAGCAGCGATGAAAGCGGCTGAGAGAAAGGGATAGCCCGTCTTGCGCAATTCATTTAATCACTATGCGAGCCTAGTTCTAGTGTTACAATACATAGATGGGTTTCTTGAATTGTGTTGTAGCAATAATTTTCTGTTGATTTAGTCTTTTGCATTTACGTTGCAACTATTGCTGGCCAAAGTCTTAAGGTTGGTAAATAGTATCGCAAGTCTTAACTTGGGATTCGAAATTTACATCGGTTTGTGGTTGCTTTAAGAGAAACGTGAATCCATTTTGGGCTAGATAAAACCAATTGACTCGGTCCTGGCCAAGATAAAATCAATGAGCCTTGCACTTTGAGAAACATGTATTTCAATATAATTTTTACAAGAGTAATTTTTATATGGATAATTTAATTACAGTTATATGTTATCTTACATTATAACTCCGAAACAGTTGTAATATTGTTTAATAAAAATATACATTTTTTCAAAGATACTGATTAACCTAGATTAAATTGTATGAGTTTACTAAATAATTTATTATTAGTAAATTCTCTTATTTAATACGGCTCTGATATCTAGGAGAAGTATGTTGAATTCGAATATCATTTAGTTTAAACAAAATAAGACTCTCGAAAATGCTACACTCTAACCGCAATTATACTACAATTTTCCCAGTGCACATATTACCCTGGCTCTTGTTATCTGAAGATCAACGATTGCTTTACAAAGCGATTTAAAAGCATATTCGCGTAATTGACCCACTGATTATATCCACTCCTCACCAGATCGAGATAAAGTGACAAGAACAAAATGTCATAATATATGCGATAAGTCAACGATAAAACAATAAATGATATCGCCTATTTGTATTAAGGTGAATTATTCGATATTCCATAAACTCTTTGTTATTTTAAAATGTGCTTGTCAACCATATCACACTGAATTTTCTATTTTTCACTTCCTTTATTATTATTTATTCCATAACTCATTCATGTGAATGAGCATTTTTCTTTGCTAAAAGAACCTCTCTCTGGAGATGGGAACTCGCGATAATTTGGGCAAAGGGATACTAACTCCTTTTCCGAAAACAAGGTTTTACCAAGTGAGAGAGACATTCTTTCTGTAAACTTCAATATTTATTGACAAGGCTTCAATGCCACTGTCTTTGTTCTCCCTAATTTTCTTTCGACTCCAATTTGTTCCGATAATGTTAATAACTTCGGCCTATCTCAAAGGAGATGATGTTTCTAACCTTCACATTCTGCAACATTACCAAACAAATGATGACACATCTTTGTGTTGCCAACATAACCATGACTAAGAAAACCGCAATCAGCCCTCCGTAATTATCCGCTGATTGTGTGGGAACTTGAAATATAGAGAGGAAATAGATTCCACTTGCGTCAAAAACTCATCAATCTCTCATTGACAAATGAGCGCGGATGACTGGGAGAAAACTGGCCAACGTTTGACGACAATATCTTAAGAAATGGTGGAATCGGACGCACGCAGCAGAAACGAGAAGAATTCTGTAAGAACGGATTATTAAAAGTCAGGAAAAAAAGGCTGAGTAAATGAAACATACGTAGGACTTAAAGATGGGAATAAATTACGTGTGGAGAAAAAAATAATAGTAAATTAATTATTTAAAAATAAAAATATGGAAATAAATGATGCTGTGATTATATTGATGCAATATTTGTCGTTACCTTTCTCAGCTGTGCATGATTTTCGAAGAACGGAAGTACGAAATTCAAAAGGTGCACAAGTGAACAGTGGAAACGTCTGCGGATATCCAATATTTCCTCTTCAGGCCAATAGCAGGAAAAGGAATTCAAAACACAGCAGAAAGGAAACGGCACGGTAATAATCTAGATTCTAGAACATGTCGATCAAGTTCTATCTGTATTGTTTAGAGAAGTTGAAGCCATATCCGTCAAAACGTGAAACATTATTTCACAAATAATTTACGCAGTTAAATTGTTCTATTTCAACTCGGAAAATTCAAGTTTTTTTTTCTTTGACTTTACCATTGCATTGACATTTTAGTACTTAATTAACATTAGGTTAAATGTTTCATTTTAATGATTGCGATTTTCGGTATGACTGTACTAGTTTTGTTGAACCAAAATCTAATGGAAGCCATTTCTCTCGAGATCCACGCTGTAGACAGTGGCGTAGCTAGGCTGGTGCAACCAATGCACTGCACCGGGGTCCTTGAACTCAAGGGCCCTAAATTCGGTTTGATTGATTATTTGGCATTCCGGGAGCGTCAACGGCTATGGACATTAGTCCCTTCAGTTTAGTGCATGTTTTTATTACTGGAGGTGGGGGGAAAACTGAAGTTATTCTGTGATTAAAAAATTTCGTAATGTATTACACGTCAACCGAATGTTTAATCAAGATTCTTTCTTAATATTACTGCAACAACATTATTATAATTTTTTCGAAAAAAACAAGAACATGGGACTGGCGGGTCAGTGTGTGTGAGTGGTGATTTATTGCGACGGCCGCTATAAATATTTACGCACTAGATATTCAGCTGAGCGACTTAAACGGCGTCTAGAGCTCGACCAGAGAGCGTATTTGGAAAATGAATTCACAACATTTTTGTTGGTAAACATTGCGAGGTAAAACTTAGAACAGTAGAGAACGAACAAACACTTGTGTTGTCTTTTTTCAATCTTTTTCAGATTTCAAAATGGGACCTTTGAGAGCATAAAACGGAGAATTATGTCTTCACTGTTCATGGTTAAGTATTGCATACTTATATCAATTAGATTCAAAATTTCAGGATTTAGTCTCTCATAGGGCAACCAATTGAACCTCAGCAAGATTCTTGGAGAACGCAGTACATAGGTCCCTACCTTTTGATCCATGTGAAGAAAAGAGAATTAGCATTACGATCTCACATAGTTTCACTAAGGCCGTTGAGGTGTTGAAGAATGAAGTCAGATCTGTTTACCTCGAGTTGCTTCAGCAGACTTTCTTCCTGCCACACGTCGCCTAAGAAGTCTCATTTCTTTGCGCTGCTTTTAAATAAAACCCAAAACCAATGAATTCCACAAATTCTGAACACAGTAGTTAGATAAAACTTAACGCCGGCATGTACACTGGCATGCTCTTCAGAAACGTTTCTCTTTAACTCTGTCACCAAGACACCCGATTCTATTTCTTATTCTCAGGGAACTTGTAGGTATATTTATCTTATAATTATTCTGCACTTTCTAATTCAGTATTTCAAACAGTATAAAATGGTTTCAATTTATCTTTTAATAATTTTATTGCTCACAATGTTCTGGGTTAAACTGGTTAAGTACGTTAACCGCATATCCACCTTAAGGTAAGAAAATTGGTCTATATTTACGCAAATCCAACCTGCGACAGCGTTGCATCCGTGCAGTAAATTAAGTTTTGTACCATGCTGTCATGGCCAGGTGCGCCTCGGCGAGTGTGCTCCAGCAGGAGTGCTCGTATAGACCTCTCCTGGGGCGCTCCCGTCCATCACGGTGGGGAGGGGGGGCGTGGGCGCGGGCGTGGGCGCGGGCGTGGGCGCGGGCGTGGGCGCGGGCGTGGGCGCGGGCGAGGGCGAGGAGCGACGACCTCCGCACCAGGAAGTGCGCGGGCGGGCGGGCGGGCGCCCGGGGCAAACAGCGGGGCGGAAGGCGCACAGTGGCCAGTCTGTGCCCCGGGCCACCGCGCGCCCCGACCCGCTCCTCATACGTTCGGGGAACGGATCGCCAAGGCGCGTAAGGGCTCGTGTGCGCTAGGAGTGGCCGACGCTTCCTACAGATGCTTCCCAAACCCTCCGACGATCCGATGATCCCCTCCCGAAGAACGAGTTTTCATTTCTGCAGCTCTGTGAACGCACGAGAGTGCAATGCGCGTTCACGCCACTGCGTTGCGACCATTCCTACCCTCACGGGCATCTATGGCCAATCCTGCAACATAATGGAAAAAACAGAAGGTCAAAGCGACTTTAGCCAAATAACGCGCGCATTGTGTGTGCTGAAATACAAAGTTTGTGTTTCAAGTCTCATTTCGCTGTTTCAGATTTCTCTTACTCCAGGAAGTGCTTCGGCCGCTTATACTTTGCCCATTGTTTGGATTGGTATGAAGCGAGCTCGGAAATGAGTGTTTTCCGAGTCAGCAGCGACTTTGAAAAATTTAGTAGCTATTGGCATTGCTAGTTCGCGATTTAAGCTTTTATAGGAATAAACCTTGGGGCGCAGAGGGTGGCCCTGAAGCATTCGTTTTGAACTACTTGCAGTTTTTTCAAGTGAAAATCTGCTACAATTGCCCAACTGGGGCATGCGTAGTCCATTTGCGGCCTAGTAATTGCTTTATAAAGAGTGAGGCAGTTTGCCGTTGACAATTTTCCCCACTTGTGAAATAAGCGTGCCTCCCGATATTCATTTCAATTCAATAGCTTCTGGGTCAATGACCCTCATCTTCTATCAGGTTTTGCTTCTAGTTTCACTGATCTTTTGAGCCAATGTTGAGATAGCCCCTTGTTTTGCTTCTGGACATAAATGTAACTTCACTATCTGTGCACTTTTCTAGAGCTCAATGGGGAATATAATTATGTAAATTAACGGTTTTCATGTTCTCGCAGCAGTAAGTCACTTCCATCACGAAGGGCAAATGAAGGATAATGGTCAAACTCTGTAGCTGATTTGCTTTTGAAAATACTTTTTTTACACGGAGGCTAATATTTTCTTCTCAATTCTAGCAAAACATTCGTTTTCACTTGTGTTCATAATTCAATGAGAATTTTCGGGAGTGAGCCTCCTGACAAACAGATAATTACCTCCCCTAGCGACCAGTTTTCTTTCCAAACAATGAGTACTACTAGACATAATATTTCCTCAATGAGCACCTCATCTATTACATATTGCTCAGTATTGCATTTTCGGAATACGATTACACAGTTTTAAGAAGGACGAACCAATTCTTAGTTACATAAAAAATAAATTATATTTTTCAACGTTTCCAATATTAATGTAAGTATGTAATAGAACCAGTCACCAATTATGGATCCAGATTAATCAGTGGCGTCCTCAATATTATCATTATTAGCCTATGATCCAGTCAGTTTGTGCGTATTATCCAATGAGGATTTTTTTTTCATTTTTTGAAATTGAAGTTCCCGATTGGATTAAGCTGCCTAGTGCTAAAAAATTTTAATTGGACTTTAGGCTGCTCCGCGGATCGGGCTGCTTTCCATTTTTAAATCTTCGAGATTTTCTCATCCAGAACGCAGGCCAACAAAGATTTTTTGTTTCATTCCTGACACTGAAAAATCACAGTCGTAACCGAAAATTGGAAGTTCTCTCTGGTATAAGAATGTAATTGTAATCGCTTGCATACGAATTGTTCTCTCTGGTGTACGAATGTAATCGCTTGTAATGCTTAGCGAGATCTAGAGAGTTCTGTCAATTCCAAATCGGATAATTTTTATTTAAAAGACAAAAAAGTAAAAAGTTGGAAGTGTAAAAAGCACTAGATAATGAAGGTGATAGAATGCTTTTGAAATTTAAAATCAAATCATGAGAAATAAGATAGGATCGAGGGCCCTCTCACAATATTTTCTTCAAGCTGGAGCCTCTGCTCCAAGCAAAACATCGCATCTTTACAGATAAACGTTTCATTTACTTTAAGTATTTTGTTTTCCCTCGCTTTGTTTTGGCAGAAAGTGAGTTTGAAACTTTTTGTACGAAGCTGCCCTGAAGCAGAATAAGGATATTTCCTTCATAGCGAGAGTCATCTCATTCACAGCTCTGGTGGTTCTCTCGCAGCTGTGTGAGAGCTTGTGTACTCGGAACACAGAGGCACGCGCGTTGCATTCACAAAAGCCACAACATGCCCCACTGTCGGGAACTGTGAATGCAGTCTGGGCAGCCTTGCTCCGTAATACATGACTCTTTTGGACTTTGACTGCTCAAATACTGCTTGAAATATTACTCTGCGAGGGCCGAGTGTGTCAACGTCTGCGCTATACAGCAGTGTTTTCACGCCTCTTTGTATACTTCGAAAAACAAATAGATGCTACCACACATTTAGGTGTCATGACAGACGTTGAATCTCCCTCTAATTTCTACAATTCAGCTCTAAGGCAGCCGTCGCCAAACTTTCGGGGCTGACGGGCAAGTATTTTCATAATTTTGAATTTCGTGGACCACTATTATGAATTATAATTAAGAATAAGAATTAGTATTGTACATTCGAATTACTGTTAAGAACAAATATATTTGTAAAATAAGTATAAGATACATTGAAATAATGATTTTTGGATTTTTGGTTTTGATAACATTTTGACAAGACAGAGAATGTAACACAATGCAATGGCGAAATTAGTGATTTAAAGTTTATGATTTTTTTATAATATTGGTTTTATTTTATCTATTGTATAAAAGTGAGAGAATATACGTTTACATGTGCCACAAAACTTGATTATCACGATAGTGATTGTTCCCAAATTTCGTACGAATTGTTATGGACGACCAAGAATAAAAAATAAAGTTGTTGCGAATAAACCTTGCTTTACCTCAAAGTGTTTTATTACAATATTTATTGCAATGGAATCCCCAGTTTTGTTATTGTTACCGGGCGTCATTGTTACCGGGCGTTTCTGGTGATGCGGAGCAGGGCCGAGCGAGACCAGATGAAGCGGGAGGAGCCTCGAGTGAATGAGCGGAAAGATAAGAGAAAGCTCAAGAGATTGAGGAACGAGAAGAAGCGAGCGACGTTTGAAGAGGGGAAGGAGCAAGAGGGGCCAAAGGAGTGGAAGGAGCGTTTAGCACGGTAGAGGGGGGTAGAGCGAAAAGCGACCAAGAAGAATGAATGGGGTTAGAGGAAAGAGTGGAAGAAGGGGGCGGAGCGTGATGAGCGGAAAGAACAGTGCGGACGGGACTAGATGGGTGCGGCGGGAGGAATGAGCTTTTTAGAAGAAAGAGAGGACGAAGCGGGAGGAGCATGATGAGCGGGGGAGTATAGCTAGAGCGGGACCGGCTCGATGAACGGGCAGGGAAAACGGTCGAAGCGTGCGAGGCGGTCAAGGATGCGTTATAGATGATTGTGATAAATAAATACCCGTGAAGAGCCTAGGAGAACCAGACCGGCGCGCGTGATAGACAAAGAGAGATGGAAAGTGACGGAGAGATGCAGAGTGACGGAGGCAGACAGGGAGAGAGAGAGACTGCGCGCGTAAGAGAGACAAGATGAGACAGAGTAACACAGACAGAGAAACAGACACAGACACAGAGGCAGACAGACGCAGAGAGAAAGAGAAACAGAGAAACACAGAGAAAGACTGAAAGAGAGAGAGAGAGAGAGAGAGACGGACAGACGCACAGAGATAAAGAGACAAACAGAGAGACAGATGCCTTTGTCTCTATCAGAGAGAGAGAAAGAGAGAGACAGAGAAACAGATACATTTTATTTCACAATGATTGAATATGAAAAAACAGGCAACGTCGGGTACTTTGCTAGTAATAATAATAATAATAATAATAATAATAATAATAACAATGCAATAGTTGGAATGGGAAAATATGTAGTCAGTCATCATAATGAGGCAGGTCATGAAATCTGACCGAAAAATGGGAAACAGAGGCATTGTTAGTGTAGCAAAAGCATTG
Source organism: Acheta domesticus (assembly GCA_031308135.1). Classification (NCBI taxonomy): domain Eukaryota; kingdom Metazoa; phylum Arthropoda; class Insecta; order Orthoptera; family Gryllidae; genus Acheta; species Acheta domesticus. The sequence goes on along the minus strand of JAHLJT010004567.1, from coordinate 43,506,294 downwards.
CAAAGAAAACTATGCAAGACACGTCCAATAACACAGACACTGAACTTCTGGTACTACTAAACGTGAAATGTGAGACACAAAAAATGTTAAAGAAGTCGTGGGGGGACAACCCCTCCATGGACAATATCTAAAAAGAATGGACAAGGTGCAGATCAATAAAGATCAATCATTTATGTGGCTTCAAAGGGGAAGAATGAAGCCAGAATCGGAAGCAGTTCTAGTAGCTGCTCAAGATCAGGCGTTGAGAACACATTATGATAAAGCGGTTCTCAAAATTTCCCAAGATGACAAATCCGAATTTGCCAGGAGCAAGTAGAAACCATTGATCATATTGTCTCAGCTTGTCCAATTCTAGCAAAGACCGAATACTTGAAAAGACACGACAGGGTGTGTAGTTACCTCCACTGGCAGATCTGTACCGCCCTCGAAGTTCCAAACACATGCCCCAAGTGGTACGAACACTCACCAAAATCGGTGACGTCTGTTCGATTGTGTACGATATTGTACGACCAACAAATTCAAACGGATCGCACGATAGCAGCAAACAAACCCGATATTGTTATCCGGGATTTAGAGAAAAAATCGTGTCTACTTGTGCATGTTGCTGTGCCTTGCGATCAAAATGTCGTAACCAAGGAGGCAGAGAAACGTCTTAAATACAAGAGTTTGGAAATCGAGATCAGCCGAATGTGGGGCGTAAAAGCACAGGTCGTCCCGATAGTTATCGGAGCTCTGGGATTTGTTCCGCAAAATTTGTGTAAGAACTTGTCTAAACTTCCAGGTAATCCAAAAGACTGGGAAGTGCAAGAAATCGCTTTATTTGGCACAGCTCACATTTTGCGCAAAGTATTGTAGAGGCACCGACAGTCCCTAGATCTGCTCCTTAGGTAGCTGGTTGCAACCCGGAGTAGATTTTATACTCAGCCGACTCATAACATCTGTAGTCGTGATATGGAGGAACAATAATAATAATAGTAATAATAATAATAACGACAACGCTGCTCTGAGTTCAGCCTACAGGCTGTACTTACCTCGAGGTAGTGCAGGAAGAAGACTCCTTAACTTGGAGACACTATGCCGACAGCAAGAAGAGAAGCAACATCGGTACTTTCTATCCATTAACTCGTCGCACAAAGCTTTCTGCGATCAGAATAAAAAGATGTCTGGCACAACTAAGCAAATATTCTGAGTACTTGAAGCTTCTAGACCGCGTAAATATCTGGAAAAGAAAATAACTTCTTGGTAGATTTTTTGCAACCTTAACTTTGGAGGTAATTGCTAAAAAACTCCACGGAGTGACTTCGAAACGAGGGCCTCTGTGGTGAGACTGAAGGGTACCTTTCCCCCACCAAGTTGTTAAATCCAGAGCATACAAATTTTCATTATGGGTCTGAAATTTATAGGCAATGTCGCCTACGTAAATTTACCAAAGCATCAATCCAGCATATTTCCTAGAGATGCCTCACATTGGCTCCTATAGAATAGTATCTTAAGAGACAACTGCGTCGCCAAAGTAATTCTCAGGTCGGTAACAAGAGCTACACCCTGTAGTGTGAGAAACCTTTTTTAAAATGCAAATCAGAACAAGTAATAATGGTCAAGTTCAAATTCTATGTGATAGTGTAATCATCTCTGACCAAACAGTGGAAGCAAATAGACCAGATATTGTTCTGTTTAAAAAAGTATCTTAAAAACATTCATCAGTGACGCTGTGATCACTACAGATGACAGACTTGTAACAACTGTTGCTGAGAAGAAGAGGAAATACCGTCCATTGACTGTTAAATTGAAAGACGGGAATGGATTGCGTGTAATGGAAGTGCATCCAGTGGTGGTGTCAGCAAATGCATTGGTTACCAAGAAATACAAAACCCGCAAAGAAATGAAAACTAACTGGAAATCATTTGCGGCGAGCCATTCACAAAATAGCATCATTGGGAATATCAAATATAATCAGTAAATTCTTAAACCCTAATTGACGAAAAAGAAATCCAATTTCTCGTTCCACTTTGCTTTTAGAGCACTGTTGCTTTGAAATATTTTGAGAACCCTGCAATTAGGGTAGATCCAAAGAAAAAGGGATATTATTATTAATAATAATAGTATTAATAATTTTATAATAAAAAATGATAATAAATAATTTAAAATTTGTACTCGTCGCCAGTATTCAAGATTCACCGAAATTAAACATCACTTCAATGCTCTTCTTCTGATTTCCCAGCAGCAGCAGCAGCCAAGAATCCATTGAGTGAAGAGAGCAACGTTAGTCAGCCGTTTTGGGAGGAAGCCGCCGGCAGAAGGCCCGGCGGGGGCGGCGGCGGGGGCGGGGGCGGGGGCGGGGCGCGGGCGGTCGGGCGGCGCGATCAAGGCCTCGGCGGGAGGGCGCCCTTTGAGCGCAGGTGGCGGGCGAAAGGTCGCGCGACGGCCTCGGGCGACGGGGGCGGGGCGGGGCGGCGGGGACGGTATCGTCCGGTGCGCCACCGAAGCGAAAGACGCGGCGACGCTGTGATGGCAGTGCAGGAGGTGGGATGGGGGCAGGAGGTGCAGGAGACGGGATGGGGGCCCCGAGCCGCCCGGACCTTAGTTCGGGTGGCCCCCAGTTGGGCTCTTGGCTTCGTCGTGGCAGTGGACCAATAATCTGGGCATAGAGGAGGGACTTGGCGTCCCGACGCATGTGAGTGGCGCTTTGTCATACAGGCGATATTGACTCCGCTACTAGCCCGGATAGCTAGTAGCTCTGAGCTGGCAGGGTGGCCTTAGACCCAGGCATTGAATAGGGTGGTTGCCGAGAGGGCAAACTGCATAGGGGGTACAACAAACTTGAATAGGGGGTACTTGTACTCCTGCGGGGGGTGTAGGTACAGGTCACCGCGTAGGTACTCACCCTGGGGATTGCTCCCCGATAAAGTGCAAGTGCGAGGGGTGCCATTCGGCATGCACGTATATATATATATATATATATTATATATATATATATATATATATATATACACGTATGTATAGTACAAGTACCTCTCGAACAACCGGCTGAGATCAGCTCACACTCACTGTCTGGAGGAGAATTGTAGCGAATGACTTTGCTCTTCGGTAGTTTTCCGTGGTTTCTTCGATCAAAACCAGGGGAATGCCGGAGCGATTCCCTAACAAATGGGTTTAGGGGCCGCGCGCGAACATTTCGTCCTCTTGCTTGTCGTATCTTTCCCCCTTACATTTACACTTACATGCACTATACCAGGGGTCCTCAAACTTTTTAAACGGGGGGCCAGTTCACTGTCCCTCAGGCCGTTGGAGGGTCGGATTATATAGTGCGATTTTTCTAACTCTGCCTTTCAAGCCTCTTTGGCCGATCACAAGGTATTTCGCGTCTTTCTCGGTCCTGCTGCTAGATGCCGCATGGTCGCAAGCACTGCTTGATACGGTCGCGATATCATGCGATACCTAGCGGCATGACTGAGAAAGACTCGAGGTACCGTGACATATTCCATCGTGACGACATGCCTTGAGAGGCAGAGTTCAGGCAATGACAGGCCTACCGATAACATACAGTCATAACGCGAACAGATCCCAAACTTCCTCAGATTGCGCTGGCGAAATGTACAGCGTGGTAAAGAGGATAACGCAAACAATCGATATTGCTTTATTAAAAACAATTTTTAAAAAAACACCGATGTTTTGGCAACAAAATATCGAATGTGAAGAAAACATCGTTGTTTTAAAACCATAGATTTTTTGCCATTCCTAGACACCCAAACACATAATAAAAAATGTGCGGATTGTAAAAAAAAAATTTTTTAAACCATAAAATCCCGGCGGGCCGTATAAATGTCCTAGGCGGACCGCATGTAGCCCACGGGCCATAGTTTGAGGACTATACTATTGCACATGTTAGGAGATCGGTCGGGAGCCTCGAGCTTTTCCCAGGTGGGATGGAGCCCCGCAGGAGGAAGTACTAGGAGGAGGGAAATATCCCCCAATCCGACCTGTAGGCTGTTAGACCATGAGATCCGGAGCCGACAAATACGTCGACTTGTTGTTTCCCTCTATAGGCACCTCTGCCTGGGGGTCACCGCCCCAACCGGGACGAACTTTACGTTCCCTCCCGATCCCACGACATATGTGGTGATGTACTAGGTGTGTGTGCTTATGCGGAGAGGAGAGGACGAGGACAAGGAAGGAAAGATCCGTGGTCCTTTTATCGAGCTACTGTCCCGGCATTCGCTCCTATTGATCGGATAAATTACGAGAAAGACTCAAATCAGCCGGACGCTAGAACTCTCCAGACTGCTCAATTAGCTATCTAGCTAGTGTCGAATTTCCACCACTGTCGGTATTCAAACCCTGAAGCATTTCGATCAGAGCAAATTTCATCAGTTGCAAATTTGTAGCCGGCTTCTAAGATTTCTTAACCAGTTCAAAAATGAATATGACACTCATACCACAGCCAAACGCTCATTACTAGGGAGCAGATTTCTACGATTTTGCATATTTTTGTCTGTTGCTTCTGGGCTTAGCTAAGTGGAATTTCTTGACATTTGGTTCGAATTGGATGCTATGTAGATTAATATGTTAGTGCATATTTGTGTGAATTTCACCGATTTTTCCTGTTGGTGCGTATTCGTGTAATTATAGGAGCACATTTTGTATAATTCGTTAAAATAAATACTTCTCTAAAACGTTTCATGTTTTCATAGAATCTGTTTATTTGTGAGCATTAATTGATTAGAAAGAGCTTGTCACAATTTGCGTTTTTTCTTGTTTAATAGATGATAAAATACTTGCGCCAAATTCTTGTGCAAAAAAATATTTGTTCATGATGTACCATATTTTTTAAACCAGGCAGAAAAAATGAAAGAAGTCATGCAATGTACATATTTACTTCATAAGGTGCTTATTTACTTCAATTATTTCTCCCGAGAAGTAAGCTAGGTTATATTCTGTTTGGACAAAAATATATCTTTTCATTCCAAGCATGCTTTTCCTGAATTTTATCAAGAAAGGTTTATACAAGAAATGAAATATTGTTAATTTTAATTGAATATTAAAATGCATTTTTCAGATTTTTTGGGTCATAAATGCGTATTTTAAAAATCTTATTTCAAGACTTTTAGAGCATAAAAATCCTCTCCTTACTCATTACAGTGGTATCGTATTTTCAAAGTTGCGTACAGGTGTCGTGGTAAGCGGGACCAAGGCGCCCGCGAAATCCAGAGGATGTAAGAGTGAGCGAGCAAGGGAGATGGCGATGTGGGAGGGAGAGGGTGAGGGTGAGGGCGAGGGCGTGCGAGCGGACGCAGCTGCCGGAGGGACGCGGTTGGGCGCGCCCAGAGGTCGCCGCCGCTCACTCGCGTTGGAAGAGCGCAAGCACCGTGCGGTTTCGAAGTCTCACGCAATGAGGCGCATTCGACAAACAGGAGGAAGGAGATGGGAGAAAACAATTTACTTTCCTTTTTCCGGAATGTTTGGGGATTTTTTCTACGTTCTACATGGTCACAAACCATTGCGAGAAAATAATGTACGGAAAGACCGACAGTGAGTCAGCACTATGTAAACGAGATGCTTGAATTCATTAATTTCATGTGGTAGACAAGTTCACTCAACATGAAAATGTACGATTCAATATAATTTTCAAGAAAAAATATTCTGAATGTGTGTAAGGTTTATTCAGTAAGTGAGATTATGCATTCTTGAATATTAAAATTAATCTTCAGTTAACAATAGACGACCGACAAGATCAATCGTTCTCCACAATTCAATTCATAAAGCGGCTTCAGTGACCTAAGTATTATTTACATTTATTAACCTTTTATACAATAGAAGTTCCGCAGGCGCACTGGTTCCTAAACCTAGTAGAGGAGACTTGAAGGGACCAATCAAGGGAGTTAGGGCACTTCTATATTTACCCAACTATTTAGCTGGCGTTGAAAATCAATCACTGTCAGGACTCTATCCTAGGATCTCTCGATCTACATACCAGACGTTTGCCAATTCGCTACCGCATGCATTAGAGCCTCATGATTTATATTTTCCTTCATGAAGTCCTGTACCATGGCTTCCCATTCCTTCCCCGCCGCCGTCACCCGCCATCCCAGCCGCAGCCAGGCGGTGGGCTGTCACCAGAGCGCGCGCGGGCGCGGCGCCGCGCGCGATGTCGCGGCCTTCGTCGAACGTCGGCGGGGCGGCGGCCCGCCGCCAGAAGCTAACGGGCGGGCGCCCGGGTCGCCGCCACCGCCCCGCCTCCGCCTCCGCTGCCCTCGCAACCGCCGACGTCGTCGCAGTCACCACTGCCGACGCTGACACCGACGCCTCTTCCGCCTCCTGTGCCTCCAGTGCCGCTGCACCACTGGAGAACGCACAACGTTGACGACGCACAATGTTTCGTTCTACGACTCCGATAAATGGAAGTAGTTTCGAATTATGACGGCAGTATGTGTCACTGAAGCTAAATAACGAAATTGCTTAATGATTTGTTCAACAGATTTGTCTCACTAGAGCCGCCTTTGATTCCTGTGGTATTGCATCAACGGCAGGGGCCGATACAGCCGAGCATTTGGGGGGAGGGGACATCGTAGATTTTTTGTTAAATAACAAACAAATTCATTATTATATTGTATATTATAGTTAATTATAGATTATTTAATACTGTAGATATACTACGCATTAGTGTACAGTATATGCAATATTAGTGTTCAAATAACTACATAATTATAACATTTAAAAAAATTAAATCAATTTCTGCCAAGTAACGGAATGTAAACGAAACCTCCAGGCTTTTGCGGGAGGATCCATGGCCCCTGGGTCCGCCATTTATCAAGGGCAATGTAAATAGCAGAACCCTCTACCACCACATTTAGGAACAAATTCGGTTGTTTGTGGTGGCGTTCCTGAACACGAGTCTTTCACCCGCAGCTCCGCCTTACCTGCGTCATCACCACTTCCGTTCCTGTTATCATTTCCATCCCCGCCATTGCCGTCGACCCAGCCCGCATGTACCTCAACGCGCATGCTCCAACGCAACGCGGTGGGCATCGATGGCATCGATAGAATATTTTAGAGTGATGCACGATAGTTGGGTTTGATGGATTGGTTAACTGATTAGTGATACTGGGGCGCGTTAACTGCTAAGGTCATTAGTCCCGTGTGTTTTTATCGCAGAAGGAGGCTGTGACCTTCCCCCGTTGGATGGGGAAATCCGGCGCCAACCTACATCGACTAGCAGGGTTTTTCTCCAAGTACTACCAGCGGGGTACCGCCCCAGCCCGGACGACCGCTAAGCTCCCGACTGATCTCCCAGCATGTATGATGCAGTATTCCATGTAAGGGAGTGCAAGTAAGGGGTGAGGATAGGACAAAGAAGAGGAACGAGAGATCGCTCGCAGTCCGTGGCCCGTTTGTTAGAGCATTACTCCGATATTCGCCTGGTAATGATTGGAGAAAACTACCGATCAGAGCAGTTTCATCGCTAGAATTACCCTCCAGACAGCGACTGAAATCGTCCTAACTCTTTAGCTAGATTCGAAAATCCTGCTACCGCCGGGATTCGAACATTAGGACGTCCCGGCCAGAAGCATTACAGTGACATCAGTTGATGCATTGAGTCACCTTTACCGGTGCAGTGGGGGGAAAATTGTCATGCCACAATAGACAAGGTAACAACAACGCCTCCTCGGGGTTCGAACTCGGGACCCATGAAACTGAGCTCGCCATTGAACCTTGAGCTTTGTCATGCCTGCACTCATTTTTGGTGCGGTTTCACGCACGCTGATGAACGATGGTCGATCTAGGACAGTGTTTTCAAGGTCGATGCCACGAGCGTGAGTCCGTGACACGAGTGCCACGATGAAATCACCCCTTCACGCAGTCCGTCACCCCGCCACCAGAGACAACGCCATCCCTATATTGAAACGGCGGGGTTTCTAATAGTTCCGTTTCCCGACGCTAGTTGCGCAGAGTAGCTCGTGGCATGCCACGGAGCCACGACGCGTGCCACTGCCACCAGTAGAAAACCTTGACACCACCGATCTAGGCTGATTGGGGGCGATGCCCATGAGCCTATCGCCGCGTCGTGCCCGCGCCTTCCGCTTACTCACTCCGCGGGGCGCTGTCCCGTGCGCACCAGCCCAAAGCACAGGTGGCCCTGACATTCTGTCCCCGCGCTTCGGAAACGGCCCTCTGATAAGGCGCGGCGTTCGATACGATGCTAATTGGATGAATTGTGGCTAAAATTACTCGTATTCTTCGTCATTCTTATTAAGGTCACGTCGACTCATCCAGTGACGGGGTCAGCAATTTGGGGAGTCGCATAATGAGTTGTGATAGAATATGTAGGTTAATTCTACACACGAGTATCCGGGAATAAAATTATATTCGTGTACAATACGGTTCGCTTTCAAAAGGTTGAGTGAATTTTCATGGCAGTCGCAATGATTTTATAATCATGTCAAGGTGGTGTTTTAGGACAAACTCTCGTGTATCATTCTATTATTGTATCATGTGTATCATTCTTTCCATTAGCCAATATTAAGACTTTACATTATTTCATGGAAGTACTAGACATTAAATAACACGTTCAAATGAATTGTTCACTTTCTATTTAAGAGGCAGAATCACTTACCAGAAAATATTAGATTTAGATAACACCGAAAACACAGTATTATCCGATCTGGGTAGTCGTTATCATTGGAAGGAGTAGCGATAGCGTCGTAAAATTTTTGGGTCAAAGATGGGCGGGTATGAATCTCTCCTTGGGCAAATATGTTTGCTTGTGTTGTGGCATGGCGGTATTCTCCCGATCAGCATAACTTTTTCAACACTTTTCCTTTTCTTTCCTTCATAAACTCCCTCAGTCATTGATAGCTAAATGGGGCTAAGGGACTACCCCGGAATATAATAGAAATATAAAACTGGTCGAGATGTGCCTTCAGACTACCCCAGGAACCGAGGCGAGGAAGAATACCATTCCAGCAAACAAAATAATGAGTGCAAAATAGTACAGGACCGACAGACCGACTGGAGAGCAAGTTCACTTGAAATTCCGGTGAGGGGGAGAGAAAATAATAAATAGCTGGGATTGGAGGTCGACGGTATTTGCAATGTCCATACGGTATTAACGACCTTAAATTAAATATATATATATATATATATATATATATATATATATATATATATATATATTGCATCCTGTGTGTCTCCCCAAATAAGAAGCAAATGAAACTCCTAAACAATTTCAATTATAATGTGAGTTGAAACATGACCCTCTAGAAAAATAAAAATAAACCTATCAGTAATTTAGTATCCCAAATTGTTATCATTTCTTATTTTTAGTAACTCTTTATTTTTTTAATATTTCAAACTTGAGAAGAAATTCGTGTCCTAAACGCCTCATTTTCAAATATTTAGTAACTGACAGCAACCATACATCTAGCTATTTTTGACACAAATCTATAAACATTTCATCAAATTGTTTCATTGTTTTAATTTCCATGCCGTCTAAATTGAACTAGAAATAATTAAGAGCAAGAGTGAATTATAATCATTTTCTATTTTCCCATTGAATAAGAGCGAAATATGTGTGATGGATATTATTATGTTTTTCTTCCTGTTAATATTATATTCTCCAAATTCCTTTGTTACAGATAGGTCTTCAAGTAGCGGCTTCAAATTCGGCAAACCTAGCAAAAGCCACCCTCCAGAAAACGAAACCTATCCCTAATAACATAGAGTGCTTCCTTCCTCCCAGTATCACTCTCTTATTTTCAATCTTTTATTTTTCCCAGTTTCTCGCTTTTCTTCTCATTCTTTTCCTTTATTCTCTCATTATCTCCCTCTATTTCTCTCTCAATATCTCCCTCTATTTCTCTCTCATTCTCTCTCTCTTTCTTACTTTCGGATGAAACGTGATCCAGGTGGTGACTGATGGCGGCCTCTCATCGCTCGTCGCTCGCTGTCATTCAGCCGCGCGTTCTGACGGAGAGCAAAAACATTTCTGAGGAGAGGAAGGTGTCACCGCCTGTGCGGCCACCTTTGCATTTTAGCTCAATCTCCTCAGCGGCTTCTTCGCAAGGAGAGAAGTCGTATCAACCACGAAGAGCACTCCTTTACGGGACGACGTCTGCTGAGACGCTTTTCACTGCATTATACTCTGCGAGTAGTGTTATTTAACAATGTTCATAAAATGAGCATCTGTAATATTATTGACTTTTTCTACTGTTAACATGTTTAAACCACACATTTTAAAATCAAAGGAATAAATAAGCAAGGACTTAAATTAGAAGTAACACAGAATTATCAATATTGAACAACCAAAGATTTCTCTGGAATTAATAAAAAATAATTTACATTATACTAACTGATAATCGCAGAGTTTTCTATTGTAATGTTACGATTACATACCTATTAGTTCTCATAATGAAAAGTGAATAAAATTGAGGGAAAGAAGAAGTTAGTTGGACGACAACTATTACTGACTCGGAAACAAAAGATTTTTTTGTCAAAAGTTTGTAAATTGTGCAAGATATTCGATCATTCTTTAAATTTTAGAGTGGGAGAACAATAAAAATGAACTTGAGAAGAACGTGCAGAGTAATGCCATTAGACACAGTAAATCCAGGTTCGTTGTCTCACTAAGCATTGAAGTTACCACAGGACTTCCGTCCAGATACGCCCCTTTAGTGTCCCGGCGTCATTACGTTCCTTGTCGCGCAGTCATTAAGAACGATTGGCCGTCGGAAGGTGAGTTGGGAATGAATCGTCGAGTGCTGACGTTCGCTTCTAACGACGAAGCTGCGCCCGCATCCCACCAGGAAGCCTAGCAAACAGCAGAATCAAACTGCTCTCACGTGCCGCGCTGCTCCTTGTGATCCCACACATCAAGAGCAAATGCAGACAATGTTAATTGAAGTTTATTATCTTCTTTTTACGAATGTCTTATTTTATAATTATAAATAAATAGTTCATTTTAAATTTTAGACACTTCAATTTTTATTAGGTTCTTGTAATTGTTGTAAACGTAACGTTTCGGCTATACATTTAATAGCCATCTTCAGACATCTATTCTTTTTCAAAATGGTTGCAATCAATTTTTTAAAAAAAATCTTAACTATTTACATTATACACAATTTAAACAACAACACTAAACTCTGCTTGTTTAGAAAGTTGCTGCTGTATGCCACGTGTTGGCATGTAGCAGCAACCAGCAACCATATATTTTGCACAATTAAGTTTGAAAATACAAAACTACCGTGAGAAATAAAAACATTTGTAGATGATTATAAAAAATTACTTTTTTCCTAAATTTTCTGTTTATATATTTTTTTAGTACTGTTGTTGCTCGAACGAATGAACGAATAATAAATTATTTCATAATACGTTACTCGTTACAGATTTCATCTCGCAAAAAAATAATTTACTTGCGGAAGTTTTGAGCTTTTTTGTTTGTACTTGATGACCACATTACCGTGAAAGAAGCACATTCATAATGAGCACGCGTATACACAATGTACATGTGTGTAAAAAGAGGAAAGAACTGATAAACACGGTCAAACTTGTTTGTTTGTGTAACTTTCCGTGTCGTAAAATGATCTTGTTAAGTTAATTTGTCTCTGGAAATATCTGTATATAGATGTTACCAGTAAAATAAATTATTGTAAACCACCTGAGACTCCACCACAACGACGTATTTTCTATAACTACGTCTGTTTTACCGATTTCATTACATATTCTCAGTTCTTAGACCTCGAAAAGAAATTATCGTGCAAGTAATTTAGTGGATATGCTTGCATGACATTACTCAAACAATAAAATACTCAAAATGAATTAAATAATTGCCAAATGTTCCCTATCACATTTTAAATGGGGTTCAAAGAAAAATATAAAGAATAAAATCAAAAAGAGTAATATAATAAATAAAATTAATATAAGAGTTTCAGGAACAAGGAAGATACGAGTAATTTGAGTATTGCTTATTTGTGTGGGAACCAAAAAAGTAATATTCGTCCCACATAAAAACACTAAACCAGAAGTAACATAAGAAGCCACCTCGTTACGCGCGGACGCGGAAGCGCAGTCCCATGCGTCGTAGGCTTAATTAATGTTCTGGGTGAAAGATGTTATCACCTGGTGATATAATCGGTTTTGACCAAGGCTGTGATATGCCAAGAGGCTGTTCGGGTTAGCGTGCTCAGGGAGCGTCGAAAGGGAAGGGAAGGAAGACACGTGGAGGGGATACGAGGGACTGAAGACGAAGAAGATGGAATCTGATGGCACATGCGAAAAGGGAGAGTTAGACAAGAAAAGAAATGAAGGAGAGAGAGAGAGGTGAGAGCGAAGAGAAGAGGAGAGGGGAGAAGAGAGAGACGAATTGGAAAACAGAAAATGTAGAAAAACACTGTGTTGGTAGTAAAGCAGAAGGTGAAGTGCAGGTTTCATAACAGTAAAAAATGAAGTTTCAGAACATGTTAAAAACAAAGAGGAAGAAGTTTTATCGAAGCGTCTTGAAACAGATGATAATGAGCTGAGAAAAAGAAATTAACCCAACGCATTGAAACAAGTGAGCTCAACGGTGGTTAGAGCAAAGAACCCGAAACTGCAGGCAAAAGGATGAAAATGCTTGAAGAACGGAGAAGAACTGGAGATGGCTACCAGCTAAGTACCCAGCCACCTATCGCAGCAGCAGGAGGAACGGCGACCGCGGTCGGAATGGCAGCGGGAACGGGACGACGGCGACGGCAACGATCCCCGGCGACGTCGCCGACGGCGGTGGCGGCGGCGGTGGTGGCGGCGGCGGAGGCGGAGGGACGCCAGCGAATAAGCGCGCAGGACGCGCGCGTGGTGGTGCGGCGGTGCGCCGCGCGCGCTGATATTGTTTTGGCGCAGCCGTCCCGTGACGTCACAGCCTCGCGCCGGTTTCGCGGTGGTGGCGGCGGCGGCGGCGGCGGTGGCGGCGGATGCGCCGGAGAGGCAGGCTATAAGTAGAGGCTCTCCGCGCGGCGCCCGGGCATCGCGACCGCCCGGCAAAGTGCGTGCTGCTGCTCCTCCTCCGCCTCCACCGCCTCCTCCGTCGCCTCCGACGCGCGCCGCCGCCGCCGCCGCTCGACACTTGCAGGAAGACGCACGGCCATCGACAGGCGACCGCAGCCAGCCGCCGCCCACGCACGCCGGACGCGCACACAGTGAGTACCCGATCGACCCCCGACGGCGCTCTTGGCGAACCAAACACCAATAGTTGTTCGGCGACTGGCTTTACGTAGCTTGAGCGTGTTATCTCCAACGTCGGTCAACGCAATGCTAATTTATCTACAATTTCCAAAAAGGGAGTGTTCAATAATTTTAGTCACTATCGATCAGAAATCAGGAACTATTTTTACACGTGACTTCTGCTGTTAAATCTGTAATACTCGTGATATGAGATATACAACATATTCCCGTAAATCTGCATTAATTCGTTTTCCCCCTAGCATTTTAGTTTGTTCTACACCATTTCTCTATAGTTAAACCTAATAAAGTCTTATAATGTCTGTCAAAGGAGACCAAGAAAATGTTAAGTTGTATAATTGAGGTAAACGCTGTTTTACTTTTTCATTTTCACTTTAAGTAAAACAATTTTGCCATTGAGTTCTAATGCTAAAGTTGAGGGTCAAAAAAGATCCACTGCTTAAGTCCTGTCAATCTCCAAGAGGCATTTTAGGCAGTATATCCATTTACACTCAGCATTCTTACTAAATATTTTGATAAACATGTTTGAAAGTTATTTAAATCTGTATTAGTAATGTAAAAAGCAGAGTTTAGTTTCGGATTTATGCGCAAATACCTCATGAGCAACAAACAGTTTTGAATTTCTAGAAGCACGATTATGGAGATAGGTATTATCCCAGTTTTTTGTCACTCACAATTTTTAGATAAATAAAAATAAGTTTGTAATGAACGTTAGCTTATTAAAACATATAAATATAAATTATATAATAAAAGACACATTTTAGAGGATTTTACAATTTAGAGGATAATAAAAAACACATTTTAGAGGATCGCATGCAATATGTTTAGATAAAAAAAACAAAAAACAATAGGAATGTTTGAGTGTCGAACGCAAGTGCCAGTAATTCAAACGACGTTATTAATCGACATTTACCAAGCATTTAGAAAAAAAAATATTTTCTCAGTATATGCTTTAAACGGAATTCATGTGAAACAACATAAGGGACGAACTCACACGAATTATGAGTCCTACTCTTGTGTAGAACTCTTATATATCCTACTTTTGTGTAAATAGATTTTCCAAAAAACAGATATTGACTTTTTTGAGAAAATTGTTAATTCATGAACGGCAGACAAACATTTTTCTACCCAAGAAACATCTTACCGAAGTGGAGACAACTGATAAATTTTACAGCAACAAGTCATTTCTTTAAATAATTATTTTAGTAACATTGATACGTACTAGCATGTAAACTTCGACGACTCTTTCGCTTTGCTCACTATCACTTGACAAATTGGAGATCACCAACTTTTAAATTATTTCTTCTTAGCTTTACTGCGAGATCAAACAACTTCTTTTTTAAATTGACTAGTTAGAAACTGATAATGGATGGCTTTGAACTCTGCAGAAGCGTTGAAATTAACACACTAAATGCATTGAGAAAACAACGAAGATTTTTTAATTGGATAAGTATTATTATGAGTTTTCTGCGGCTCGCCGTTGTATTAATAGTGCGCGAGATGCAAGACGCCGAAGCCATGACCCGCAAGGATCCGTTACGGGGTGGCAGCCTCTTCCGAGGGAGTGGACACTTGGCCGTGCGCGTACGCTTCCGTAAACGGCGGCGGCGGCGGCGGCGGCGGCGGCGGCGGCGGCGGCGGCGGCGGCGGCGACAGAGGCGGCGGCGGCGGCGGCCGGCGCGCGCTCTCCTGGAGCGCCCTTGACACTGACCGCGAGCGCCGCCGCCGCCGCCGCCGCAGCCACAACGCCGTCCCGCCAAGAGGGGGCTTCTCACGATGGCGCGATCTGGCGACTTGGGCAGGCCAAAATTATGACTAGTGGCTAGCACCGGAGCACGTTCATCAAACACCTGTTTTGATATAAATCGTTAAGCATGTTAATTTTATAGATTGATTACGTAAGACATTGTGCGAAATAAACGTTTCAAATCGGAAAAGCTGTTATTTGGAAAACGTTATTAAATTCATTTTTTTGGCAATTTTAATATCTTTCAAGACAATATCATTAAAGTGAAAATGTATTCAGAGCAGGCCTGGGAAGGAATAAATATATGCTGCATACCACAACACCGAGATATTTATGAGAACGATGTACAGGAAGTGAATAATTCTACAAAGATGGACGGAATCGTATTAAATGTATGCAAAATACTATGCGTGTGACGATCGTGTGTCTTTTAATACATATTGCGAAGTGGTTTCACAAGTGTTTAAATATAATTTCTGCGTTAAACTTTCGACTCGAATTCATTTTATACTGTTGTAACAGTCTGATCAATTCTTAAACGAAATGCCGTCACCGGAAATCAAATTTCGAATGCTCACCTTTTAAAGTGAGCATTTCAGGCTATAATATACTGATATCTTTTTAAAAATAGAACTTTCCTAATATATTTAAATGCACAAATATTTGATGTACCCTTCGAAATGTAGTGTGATCGCTTTGTTTTTTTTCTTCGAAATTTCTATTGGCAATAGGCTATGCCTTTCGTGAAAACTCATTTAGATTAGGTCTATTGTTTTCATATTACTAACCTAAATTGTCAGTGGCGCCAGCCCAATGTTTCTATAAAGATGAGATGCTTAACATTCAGACGCCAACGACTTGTACTCCTACAAATAATTTACTCCACTTAAAATTTATGTTTATCCATAAATTTATAATTATTTACATTATCAAATGGCATATTGAATGACTTTCGTTATATATAAAATCAGAAAAAAATGTAATCGGGTTCTAAAGGGTTTGAAGCTCCAAGACCGCCCCATCCTTGGGCGCTTTTGTTCTATACTTATTGATTAAAAGAACGTATGTGTGGAGAGATTCAGTGTGCTGCACTTAAACGGGATACAAAGCTTGGTTTGGTCAGCTCCGTGTCCGAGATCGCTAAGACAGTAGTGCCGTAGTGATCTGAGACCATAGGGGTCGCCGGTTCGAGTCCCGCCTCGGGCATGGTTGTATGAGTTTGTCCTTTCACACCCTATCATCACCATATCGTTTCATTCCTCATACCACAACGTTACATCCAATAGTGGTCGCTAACTGACCTAGTACTTAATGCGATCTTAAATAAAAAAAAGGCTTGGTTTGTGCCGAGGAATGTGGCGTATGGGGCCACTGTGCGGCGGGAGCAGCGGCCGGTGCGGCGCCGCCAGCCGACTGGCAGCCGCGAGCGCCCCGCTCTTCCGCCACGCTCCTCCACGCTCCTCCACGCTCCCACGTCCTCGCCGATCGACATTCGCTGCGGAAGCCATCGAGTGCACACGTCGCCAAGGAAGGACGCTTTTCCAGTTTCAAAGATTCGTGGTTCTTGATTGAGATTAGTAGCGAGAGAGAAAAACGTGTGCGCGTGTGGTTTGATGTTGAATTTCTGCAACAAGATTTGTAAGTTGTTTAATTTGTTTTCGGCCTGAGGAGTATTATTGTCACTTTTACATGTTATTAAATTCCTTGGATATCATGTTGCTGAATAGAAGTTGAATAAATACGCACCGAAAATAATGTTGTGAACGGTAGTGTCGCATCTGTCACATTTTCATTTAATCCTTACAAATAATGATCGAATATTAGTTTCTAAAGAATGCCACAGTAAAGGAACTATAATAACGTCTCTTTTTATATAAAACTTTTGGGTATTGTATTTGAAATGACACATATGCAATACATTTGAAAAATTCTGTTAACTGGTATGTCACAGTGCACAATTGACTAATACAATCAGTAAGTAATAGAATCGTTCTATACATGCAGACCAAAGAACATTGTCGATATGAAGCTTTATAATTGTTAACGCCAGTACGCCGATGATTAAAATACTGATAATAATGCGAATAATGAACGCAGTTATAGTAATCTGAAGCGATACCCGAGGTTTACAACCAACCAATTCGTTATTTGTAATATCGATTGTGTGAGTTCATGAAGTAAATTTCTTAAAATAAAATATACAAGTTAATAATAAATACCCTTTCTTGAAATATGAATACTCATATGCCATCTTCTGTTACAACTCAATTTTATTGTTATTAGCGGCCTGTTAAATGTCTTAACAGGCGCCGGCCGGTAAAATAAATTTTCCCTTATGTTCTTTAGCGTTGTGCCCACCAACTTTACAATATTACAGAAATGCTTTTATCCATTAAATAAACATTTGTTTGGGCTATACCACGCCGCTCATGAGAAATTGAGATCTCTCAGATCGCTATTGAGCCAGTGGCTCCGATTCCCCGTCGCCCGTGGGTGGGCGTGGTCGGTCGGTCGCCAGCATGCGGGCGCCCACGCGACCAACCTCTGGCCTACATCGCCACGCGGCTGTCGACAGCCCAGAAGCGCTTGTCGGGGTCCCGGACAAATCGACTCGCTTGGGTATGCATGAAACGAAGCAGCATAATTCTGCGCTCACTCACGAAAATGGACTCTGAATTCGTGCGCACGCAGAATGGAAGATATTCAATCACTGACTGTGCTTCATCTAGTCTCACTGGGGATTCCGCTTCAGAATGCGAATAGGAAGTAGGAAGGATCATTGATTCATTTCATATGACTAAGAAAGTAGACCGCCAAGTTAATTCATCTCCGCTCTATTAATCATAGAAATCGTGAATTAATTGACGAGATGTTTGTAAATTCATTCATTATTTACATGCATTACTAATCGTGTTTCAGAAAAATGAGATGATATACTATTGGAATTAATGAATTAACAAATAACTGAACAAACACACACACATATGTACACATGTGTGTGTGTATATATACGCACATAAATGTATATATATATATATATATATATATATACACACACACACACACACACACACACGCACTCTGCACTCTCTTTGAGATGTATATTTCTCACTAGGCCTAAGATTTTAAAAATTAATTTCTTGAGACACATGAAGATTACTGTACAGTTGAAGTCGCGCAGATTTTATCCTGTTTTTTTAACGGAGTAACGGATTCTGCGAGATTCTTCCGGAAGTATTTCACGATAAACCTTGACAAGACAGGCCGACGCTGGCGTGTACGGCGACGACAGGAGGAGGAATGACCGGTCAGCCAGTGCGGAGCTTCTGGCATTGCTTTCCGTTCAGAGAAGCTAAAGAGGCGTCATGCGTTGATTGCAACGCGTCAAGAATCGGTAGCTGGATAAGGAATATTAATTGCTATGTGTAACTACACCTTTGTTTCAATGTGATCGGAATGTTGTAATGAATAAATGCCGGCGCGTTAGGGACGAAAATGATCAATTGAATACGTAATAGGTCTCATAGTAGATATTCATTCAAGAAGATTGAATGATATCAATAATAAGTAGAAATAAAGACAGACTTTCTCATTTACATTTTATAATTTTGCTTGAAACCCCGGTTTAAAACAAGCGCTTAATATTTTGTACACAGCATACACCTTTAATATTTTCCATTCGTCTAGTCCTTACTAGTGCACGGAACTGAAAACAGAAAAGTAGAAATTGAAATGAGAAATATGTAAGTTGCTGAGGCTCTACTGTGGCATGATTATTTTAGCACTGCAGTGGAAAACTTGATATCTTTTTTTTTAACAATGTGTGTTCTGTTGATTTTTTAAAATATTATCGATCAGGTGACATTGGTATAGATGTTTGCAAAACACACTTAAATGTCGGAACAAGTCGTCATAGCTATAAAATTCCAGGTTGGGAAAGGTAATAATATAGGAAAACTCGAAAGAAAATGAATAGAGGGAGAAGAAACCACAGGAGCAACCGTCCAAGTATTGGAAGAAGCGCCCGCAAACGTGCGATTTTTTCTGTTTCAAATCTCGCAAAAAATCGCCCGCACACGCACGGCACCTCCGCGCCGGCGGCAGGCGGCAGCGCGCATGAATAAAAGATGACGCCGCACGCACGCACGTTCGCCGGCGCGAGAGCGGTTTGTGGCGTTTACCCGAGCGGCGCGCGGCGACAGCGACGACGGCGACGACGGTGACGACGGCTGACGACGGGACGACGACGGCGACGACGGTGACGACGGTGACGACGGCGACGACGGGACGACAGCGACGACAGCGACGACGGTGACGACGGCGACAACGGCGACGGACGACGGCGACGACGTGACGACGACGACGACGTCGACGACGGCGACGGTGACGGCGACGGTGACGGCGACGGCCGACGGCGGGCGACAAGTGATTCGACGTGCGTCGGGACGGTGGCGTAGCGACCTGGGCACACAGTGCGGAAGCTTCGTCCGAACAGCACGACCTACGAAGGGCTAACCGAGATGTTCGTACTGTGACTTAGCAAACAGGGGAAAACCTGTAATATCAGTAATGTTAGCAATGTTACGTGTTGACAGTATTGGGCAATCCTGAATTTAACCGAGAAGTGTCCGCAATAGGTAGTCTCACGCCAGTGCCCGCAATGTATCTTTCAGACAGAGCTGAAACGTTTCGTGAATGGGAATGATCTGAAGCTCTATTAACTGAAATGCGTATTTTCCTTGGTTTGTACATGTCTGTCAATGCAATTCTTAATAAATCGTACACTTGTCATAGACACGCCTGAAAATAATGTCATGATTCGTACCGCTTACGCCAGGAACTCACAATGCACTGACGCCAGTGTACACAATGCGACTGACAGATATTGCGCAGCGCAACGATCACATTTCAGCATGCTCACGGGATATGACCCGCCCCCCCCAAAAAAATAAATAAAAATAGAAGGCCAGACGTGTTAGAAAAGTAAAATGAAGGGATATATGAAATCAGACGCCTAATGTGTCGCAATAATTCAGGAACACAAAATTGCCCTGACTTGGATCTCGCAGATCTATTGCGAGAACTCCTGAGATAAAGTAAAAATATTTAAATGTATAAAATCAGTGAAAATGTGTGATAAGTTGAAAACGTTGAAAATAATGAAGAAAGAAAATAATTCAAGGAAATCAAAATAATGACACGAAAGAACTAAATTAAAAACCATTAATAAAAAGTCAATAAAATACATTTTATAAGACGAAAACAATTACAAAACTGCATGTTAAAATGGAAGATTGTGATAATCTTATTAAATTACTTAACTTAAAAACTGATATGCATCAAAATCTCCGTCTTGCCTACATTGTCCGTAGTGACGTTAGCAAACCATCCTCTACTGAAACAATGTAACACTTATATAGTAGGACCCTTTGGTTCCTACGTTATGTCAAGATCATGATTATTCGTCACCGAAGGCCTTGAATATGCATCGCTTATTCAACATCATCTTCGCCATCGACAGTGTCTCCTCCACCTCCGAGTTTCTTCCGGTTTCTTGCTGGCTCTAATTGATTAGCACAACTTTTGTTTTTTGTTTTTATGTTTTTACTTTATTTTTGAAGACGACAATCCTAAACGCATACCCATCTGCCCCAAACTCTACCTTGCCACAGCCAGGATCGCGGGATTAGGTGAGGTTTTTTTCGTCGGATGCGTCAACTATTAGTCATTGGTCTCGTAAGTGTAGCGCCTGTTATATCCTATGAGGTGATGGTGAATCTCTCCTGCGGGAATCCTATCCATCTATACGTCGGTCAGGGATTTTCCAACGGGAGGTATCTCTCACAGCTTCCCAACCGCCCCAGCTGGTACAAGCTCTAATCTCCTAACTGGTCTCCGGGCGTGTGTGGTAGTGAATGCAAGGACATTAGCCTGGTATTAATTGGAGAAACCACAGAAAATCACAGATAAGAGCAGCCGGCCGATAAAATTCTTCTGCAGTGATGAACTCCAGCCAGACTGAATTCGAGCTAGCTACGTATCTGTTGTCGAAAAATCGCCTCAGTAATCCTATACGCATACCCATAACAACTCGAAACCTACAACCTCCCGGTCAAAGATTTTTGCATGGGCAGCAGCGTTGCCGGCGAACTATCGCAGCCGGCCAACTATTGCAGCCAACTATCGCTAGTGTCTCCCTGCGGATTGCTTGTTGGTCGTGTGCTAGTGACTCCCTGAGGATAGCTGCCGGGGCGACCATTCGTCTCCGCTGGCCAGTGGGCGGTGGGCGGCGGGCGGGCTGCTCCGACACGTCGTTCCCGCGTCGCCCCCACGCCCGGTGCCTTGTCCACCGTGTCAAACACGCGGCGGCGGCCGTCGCCGCGCCGACACGTGTAAAGATACCTGCGATGTATGGAAGGTCGACGCCGCCTGACACGGAGATACCGGCTTAAATTTCGGTGGTCCTCACTCCTTCAGTTTAGGAGGAACGATTACGTTGACATGACATATTGATAAAGCGGTAAATTGACAATTTAGTTGACTCGTTACCTTCTCCGATTCATCATTTAAACCTGTTCGTAAGAAAAAATATATAATGCTGATGAATATCCTCAGTATGTTTTACTTTCTAGGTAAATGTCAAAAGTTTGCAACTTTGAGTTAATCAAGAGCAGTCATAACACCCTCTAAACTGTTCCAAGTACACGGACAAGCATCATCAAGTTCCTCGTGGTTGTTTACAATGCAATGAAAATTTCAGATGCTATTTTTAGCCTCACGAATCGTGTTACACTGTTGTGAGTAATTTAATCCCACGCCGACCTAGATCGATGGACAGAGATGTTTCCGTTTTCCACATTACTGTTGTAAAGATTAGTAAAGGTGGAGTCATCTAGGTTTTATAGTCGTTGTTAAGTACGAATAAATGCTTTTTAAGGAAGTGTGAAAGTTTTGTGCATGGGCTTTGTTAGTTTGGTGTTGTGTTTGACAAGCTTTACAACCGTGGGATGTGAATCATCTCTATAGTTCTATGTCGAAATTCTGGTCGAAATCAGATGTGGTTTGGATACAGATACCTCGAAGGGAGAAGACATTCAGATGTAAAACGAAATCTAGGAAAGGTAGATAGAAGGAAAGAAGAAGGAACTTTCCACAGGCCTATCATTGAGAGAAACATATTTTGATTAAATATTATTTTTTGGAAACTATTTTAATAGTTTTACGTTTTTAAAAGCTGAAGTATTAAGAACAAGGTAGGTAGAAGGAAGACATTAGATATATGTAGAGAGCATATTGGTCATTTTCTGTTGTGAGAAGCGTTCAAAACTCTTCCCCCGGAGCGAGGATGAATCGACAAATTGAGTGAAAAGACGACCAACGTCTCTTGCACAGCGGTCTGAATAAATCCTAAGAAAGTCTGGAAAATATTTTCTTTAAAAATTTACTTGATATGGACTTATTAATTTTAATACTTCAAGGTGTGAAAATAATAAATGATTCCCGTAGATACGGATTAATTAATTTTATTAAAACCAATTTTGTGTCCGTAACAGGGACACATTAATTCATCTCCAGCAGGCTTTAAACTGGAATGATCTCCAGCATTCTCTGTATGTTTGCATTTTGCACGTACCGTTTTGCTAGAAAATATAAAAGCAATAAGGGAAAATTCCGTTGCCCTAAATAATTCTTTAGAAGATAGAAAGCGAAAAATGTAAAATATATCCCTTAATACTTGACACGATGTAGATAGATGGCCTCACTTGAAATAACACCTTTCTCACACCAAAGTACTGGTTTTGTTCGTTGCGTTGACTGCCACAGCCGGTCCCGTCGGCCGATGGATTACTCCATACTCAAATGTGTTGATCATTAGTGTCGTTTCAATCATATTTCTTTGACCTTCCTCGAAGATTTAATACTGAACTGGCCTCTCAAGCAGGTGACCGCACGTCAGATATTTCGTGTTTTCCTGCGCTTGGCTTCTACGAATGAGTCAGTTGGTAGATGTGTGGATGAGCAGTAAGATGAACGGAGAGCGACGTTGAGGGCTAACAATCAGGGAGTGTTCGGTGAGTAGAAAAATATTCATAGTTCTAGAAGAAGCGGATGTTCCACTACATGCAGTTTGTTTTCATAAGTCCAGGGTTGTTGCTCCCGTACTCCTGTAGTATGAACTAAATCTGAACACGATATGTGGACAAACTTGGTTTCTAGGAGATGCTTTCCAAGTTAACAGATTCGCCAAAATTATCCATAAGTTCTTTTTTACGTAAACGTGACAAGACCTTTAAAGTGTTTCACAACTAAACATCCTCTTTCTTTCTGGTAGGGCACTGAAAAATTTCACTGCGTAACGAGAATATCAATAAAAAATAACAGAAAATTGATATTCTGTGCTTAAGGTGTGTGCTTAAGGTTTTCCGAACCAGGTATCTCCCACCAGCGGGAAACCGCCCCAACTGAGACAAGCTCTAAGCTGCCGACTGGTATCCCGACATGTGTGGTAGTTTAAGTGTGTGGAAGTGAGGAGTGAGGATAGAACAAGGATGAGTCCTATCCATTTCCGTGACCCGTTTTTTAGGGTACTGCTCCAGCCCTCTCTTGGTGTTGATCAAAGAAACCACGCAAAACTATTGATCAGAGCAGCCGGCCGCTAGAATTCTCCTTCAGGCAGAAATCGACCTAGCAAGTACCGAAAATACGGTCACAGCCAGGACTCAAAACTAGGACATCCCAGACAGAGAGTTTGCAGTGACATTAACTGACGCTCTGTGTCATGAAAGCAGGTGTGTAAGGCGAGAGGAGAGGACAATGATGAAGAAGGGAAGAGTACGCGCTATCAGTGTCCAGTTCGTTATATTAGTGCTCTGACATTCTCTTGGTGATGAGTAGCGAAACCACGGAAAACACCGGATCACTAGAATTTTCCTCCGATTAGTTGTTGAATTCGACCCAGCTATGTAGGGTGTGTCTAAAATCCGCCCCTTTGGGAAGTGGTGTCAAGGTCTTCTATTTGTAGGAGTGGCACGCGTTGTGGCACCGTAGCATGCCATGAGTTTCTCTCCGCAACTAGCGTCGGAAAAGGAAACTATTAGTAACCCCGCCGTTTTACAATAAGGAAGGCGTTGTCTCTGGTGGCAGGGTGATGAACTGCGTGGAGGGGCGATTTCGTCGTGGCACTCGTGCCACGGACTCTCGCTCGTGGCATAGATCTTTACAATACTGCGTTAGGGAATCGAATATATTGACCCCTCGGTCTAATTCTGGAGAGTAACGTTGTCCCTGAGCTATCTCAGTCTCTTTGCAAGTGAGCGTTCGGGCGGGCGCGCTGGAGGACGGGTGAGCCGGTGAAACACCTCGGTCTAATTCTGGAGAGTAACGTTGTCCCTGAGCTATCTCCGGTGAGCCGGTGAAGGGCCGGGCCGGCGAACACTGCGCAGCGGCTTCCCCTCTGGAGGAGGTCGCAAGAAGCGCAAGGCCGTCGGTTCGCGTCGCATCGCGTCGCATCGCGTCGCATCGGCGTCGCATCGCGTCCGCATTCGCGTCGCAATCGCGTCGCATCGCGTCGCAATCGCGTCGCATCGCGTCGCATCGCGTCGCATCGCGTCGCATCGCGTCGCATCGCGTCGCATCGCTGTCGCATCGCGTCGCATCGCGTCGCATCGCGTCGCGTCGCATCGCGTCGCATCGCGTCGCGTCGCATCGCGTCGCGTCGCGTCGCGTCGGCGTCGCGTCGCGTCGGCGCGTCGCCACCGCTGGCGTCCCTGCCGCTCCGGCGCGCGCGCTTTTTGCTGCCGCCGCCTGGCCAGCGCCGCCCTCGTTCGGTACCCGGCGCGGCGTCCACGTCGCTCGGGTGACTGACCCCTGGGAGACGTCGCCCTGCACACCGCCCCCTCGCAGCCCGCACCTTTCCTTCTTCTTTCTCGGAACTTCTCTGTAGGATTCAATTTCAATCGGCCGGGTCCAGTGGCGAGGTGGTTGCACCGGCAGCCGCAAACTGCGGAATCTGCGAGTTGGAATCCCGCCTTAGGCGTGGATGTTCGCTTTAGTGTTGTGGCACCGAGAGGCTATTCCAAACTTCAATACCCTATTCTTCCCTAATTCTCTCCCTGCCTGACAAAATGAGGTATGAATGTGATTGCCTGTATTCCACACGGAGTAAGCTTAGTAAACAGGGACTGTGGTCCACTTCGTGAATCCCCACCAAGCCTTCCTCCCCATATCAAGGTTCAAGAACCTCCCCGAGCGTACGAGCTACTAGCGGTTGGAGGAAATTCCCATCTACAATGGGCTTATGAGTGACCACGATACTAAGGAGTAGAGGATGGGGTTAACGCTTCCCAAACCCACTCGAATGCTATTAGGATAGACGGCATTTTCTATTAACCGAGAGATTAAAGCAAACTTTAACTTGTCATATTGAAAATTATGATGATATCGGTTCAGTGTGCATCTGAACCCGGTTTATTCCCTAATATCAATGGAATTCAAGAAAACATGAATGTAGAAGACAACTACATCATTCATGTAAGTAGAATAATTTCCTTCAACATATGCTATTAATTTGGTCGAGTATTTTTTTTAAGGACCTTCATCACATTATTTGAAGAAAATGAATGGAAATCATACGAAAACTCAATCTTACCTGTGGCCTGATCTTATCTATTGGTACCAAAGTGGTGTGTTAAACTGATACATTACGTCTTTCGGCATTATATATGCATTGAGTGTGATGCTGTCGCCACATAAGCGTATCTCCACCATTGCTCAAGAACCTTCCACCTCGACCAACAACCAACCGCCTTGACACTCGTGAGAGCTTCTGAAACAACCGACCAGACATTCTTCAGCGCTTCTGAAAGAGCTGCCCGCTGAAGCGGAACCACTCCCGAGAGCTAATCCTCGCGACCGGCGCCGCATACATCACGCGTGCGGGGGGTGGAGTGGGGTGGGGAGGGGCGCTGGAGGGCCGCCAGCGCTTATCTCGCGGGACGCGGCCGCGGGCGACGGGCGCGCGTGACGGAGCGGCGGCTGCCCTGGCGGTCCGCGGCGCAACGCGCGGACGCTCGGCACTTCGCGCCCACACGGCGCGGCGCCGCCCAGGTGAACGCCCTGATGCGGCTGGCCCATTCTTTTGGACGTTCGTCGGTTCTTTGGTTTATTAGTGATTCCGGGCGCATCAACTGTTCAGGTGCGATTGCGACTGGCCCATTCTTTTCGACGTTCGTTGGTTTATTAGTGATTCCGGGCGCGTCAACTGCTAAGGTGCGATTGCGGCTGGCCCATTCTTTTGGACCTTGGTTGGTCCGTTGGTTCATTGGTGATTCCGGGCGAGTCAACTGCTAATTCATTAATCCAGTAAGGGTAGTACATATGTTTGATCGCGTGAGGTGGCAGTGATCATACTTCCTGGATGGTGCGATCCGGCGCCGACTTACCGTCAGCTAGTGGGGTTTCCCCAGACCAGGTATCTCCCACCTGCGCGGCACCGCCCCAGACGGGACAAGCTCTAAGCTCCCTATTGGTCTCCAAGCAAATGTGGTAGTGTAGTGCATGTAAGTGTGTGTGTGTGTGTGTGTGTGTGTGTGTAAGTCAAGAGTGAGGATAGGACAAGCAATGGGCATTCGCCTGGTATTGATAGAAGAAACCACGGAAAATTACCTATCAGAGCGGCCGGCCGCTAGAATTCTCCTGCAGACAGGAACTGAAATCGACCTATCTGACAAGGTAATGTCGAAAATTCTGTCACTGTTGGGACTCGAACCTAGGACCTCCCGGTCAAAGGCACTGCAGTGATATCACTTGATGCCCTGACTCACTTCTCCCGGTCATTCTTTTGGAAATAAAACTCAAATTTTTAATCGCATGTATTAATCTGCTTTGCTTCTTTTGAGCACTTCGGGTGCTGATGTAGTAGATCTTTTAACACTCGCTACATAGGTAGGTCGAATTCCCCGGCTGGCAGGAGGATAAGTCTTGCTGTCAGTTCCTATGATTGGTAGTTTTCCATGTTTTCTCTGATCAACCCCAGGCGAATACCGGACTAGTACCCTAACAAACGGCCCACGGGCCACCTGCGATCTTTCCTTCCTCTTCCTTGTCCTATTCTCACCGCTTACTTACAAACACACTCACATGCACTACACTAACACACATACCGGGAGATCAGTCCGGAGCTTAGAACTTATCCCAGCTAGGGCGGTGGCCCGCTAGTGGAAGATACCTGGTTGGGAAAGAAACCCGCAAGCCGACGTGTTGATAGGCGCCGAATCTCGCCATCCAGCGTGGGAAGATCACTGCCACCCCCTCCAAAAACATGCACTACACATACGGGAGCAGTTGATGCATTCGGAATCCCTAATCAATCAATTCTGTGGCTACTATTATTTTAATCATAATTTGAAATCTTCTATTCCCATTATTGTTTATTTACTTTAAAGCAAAGTTTCATTAATTATCTATGATTATCCCAATGAATTAATTTTATAAGCATAGGTTTTAGATGGTCTAACATTTTCTCGGTCTCCGACAAGGCTAGAAACTGTGCAATTTCATTATAGACGTCTCAGAGTCCTCGGATAGCGAGTGTTAACACTCTCGCACTCTACGCACATGTGGCGGGTTTGTATTCCTGAAGATTTTTATTTAGTTATACCTGCCACACAGGTGTCTTGAGAATTTAGTCCCACCTGTATTCATTTTCAGTCGGATCAAGTGTCTCCTTTTCTTTCTATAATTGCCATATCTCCCCAGTGACGTCTGAAATACAAATTGATATACAAGAATCCCCTGGAAAAGCAATAATTTCGCATGAATATCTTGTTAGATTATCGTAACTAATTACTTGTGGTTCTTACTTTTAACGAGATCCCACATTAGCTGGCTAAATGTGACACACAAACCGGTTAATCAGCGCAAAGTTCAAGGACGTTTGACGTAGGAAGTTGAACATGGAATCAACGCTTTCTGCAATAGTAGAATACTCTGCAATCAACGAATAAGCTAGGAGTGGTATCAGAGGAATGAGAGGACATCTATTATATGTTTCTCCGCCATCATCTCTTTCGGCAGCGTGAATCGAGCTATTCTGCTTGACAAAGCACTCTACCTTATTCCCTCAACTTGCTTAATCCTCCGCTGTCATCGCGAGATTGATTGTTAGTGATTCCGGGCACGTCAATTGCTAAGGCCACTAGTACTGTAAGTGTAGTGCATGTTTTCTCTCTGGAAGTGTCAGTGCTCTTTCCCTGCTGGATGGCAAGATCCGGTGCTGACCTACCGTCGGCTGGCGGGTTTTCCCCAACCAGGAATCTCATCTGACATCAGTCCTTGCCCTGAGCTACCTCTCCAGGAAACATCGCGAGTTTTTCATTAATTTTTTGAGAAGAGTGTTGCATTGTAAGAACACCTCGTGCGCCTCAAGCCCAACAAACGCCATCGCATGCATCTTCCGCGTAACAAAGAGGTGCACTGCCAGGCGGGTAATCGTCGCTTCCGGATGGCAACGCGGTGATGGGGAGGGAGGGGGGGAGGGGAAGGGAATGGAATGAGAGTCCAGTGTCGCAAAAAGCCGTTGCGATGCGGCGGCAAAGCGGTGAGTGTGAGAGAGTTCAAGTGATTACGTTGGGTCGAATTCCAAATGAAAGGACTAAAGTCTGCATTATGATGAATAGAAAATTAACTTTGATTTGAAGAAATATGATATGAAATGTAGATGAAAAATAGACTATTAGCAGTAATTTGTCAATCAATTAAATACTTATCCACTAATACGTTATTTTGCGGCATTCTTAGCGAAATTGAAAATTTTGTGAGGAATTCCTGGGATGTGCTTGCAGTGATACTTCTCGATCTGAAAAACACTTTACTGGAAAGTAGATTTATTCTATACATTTCGTAATGCATTGCATTCTGTACAATGATCAGTGCAGGTAGCTGTGAGATTCAGCACTAGAAACGAGAACAAATTGTGTTATTGACTACATAAAACAGTTTCAATTTTTCGTTGCAAATAAAGGTAAATCTCATTTTCCGCCGTCGTTGTCCTCGAAAAACATATTGAACGCTTTAGTTTGAAACTTTTATATTGAAAACTTATTATAAAATTAATTTTTTGAATACATAAGTATATTCACACTCTCCATCAAACAATTAAATCAGTCATTTAAAGAACCTCAAGTGCGACTCACAGTTGGAAAATAATGTATTTCGCAATTGTAAGGTCACAAAGGACTTCATTGTTCGAGTACTTGTAGGAAACTTCAGGAGGTCATTTTCCATCTCTCTCTCTCTCCTCCCTCTCTCTCCTCCCTCTCTCTCTCTCTCCCTCCCTCTCTCTCTCTCCCCCTCCCTCTCTCTCTCTCCCCCTCCCTCTCTCTCTCTCCCAAACACTCACTCTCACACACACATATCCACACATACTCACATCTTTTTCACAAACACACACGTTTACCCATTCCCTTTCTCTTTCCTATCCAGCCCGTTCGATTCACTCCCTCCTCTCTCTCTCCCTCCCGCCTTTTCAATGGTCACTAAATTCCTGTGTATCATTCCAAGGTTCAGGTTCGCAAACTATATCTTCATCCCATGGAATCTTGTATCCATACCTCTCAAGAGAGCACGAGGGCAGCTGCCACAGCGGCCGCGATGGTTTGGGGCGCGGTGAGGTGGGAGGGGCGGGGCGGCGGTGGCGAACGCGCAGGATCTCGGGCGCCTAGGGCAGGAGCCCCTGCCCCCACGGAGGCAAGGAGGTCCGGGTCATTGACTCATTCCGCCCCTCCGTCGCCCCTCGCACACACAGATTTTGCTTACGACAGGAAATGAACACTTCCTTGGCGCTTCATTTCTGTAAAATGGTCTTGAAAGAATTGCGATGTTAATCTAAATTCCTGTGCGAAACTTTGTTCTGCAGAGTACTGCGATTCCGTATTAATATTACTTATCTTATGGCGGTTATATTCACATTTACTCTGTTATACTCTCAGTGGCCAGATTTTATCTTCATAAATAAATTTGAAAATGTTCAGAAAATGGTCTTGATGACTTGATTCCGAATGGAACAAAACATGAGCTACGGTTTTGTATATTAGCAAATGAAGTTGCGGAGTGCCAACCAAATATTTCAGACAGGTATTTTTATCATAGTAAAATGTGTTCCACAGGATAAACTTTTAGTGATTTATTTAATCAAAAGCATCTAAATAAATTTACAGAAATGGCGCTAATTTACATAATAGTGGTATTAGATCGTCTGTACTATGTTTAGAACGAATTTTTCTCCATAGACGTAAATCAAACAACAATCGAAATTTCAAAGTTATCAAGAAGTAGAATAAGTTGCTAAAATAGTTTAAAAGGAAAAAAAGTCTTCATTATTTGTTCTGACAACAGGGACACTAACGTCTTACAATGAAACATAAATCACAAAAAAGTGCAAAATTTCAACAGCTACTGATAATTTCTGATTAAAGTATCTAAAGTCCTAAAACATCAAAATAAAGAACACAGGAATGCGTTTTCTATAAATATGGAAAAGGAATCCACTTTTTTGAACTCATTATCCATATAAAAATACTCGTAGTTTACTTGCATGATTTTCTTGTTGCAAAGGATACAATCCAAAGAGGGCCTTGACTGTCTCCTAGATCAAAATTATCCTCGTAGTGTAAATGGCACTAAAGGGTTATTTGCAGGAATGATAGCCATCTCTTTAGCGTGCTGTCATTGCCGCTTCCGTTGCTATTATATGATCACCAAGCCTCTGTCTCACACAGGAACTTCAGTGCAGAAAATCGCACATGCACTTTTTCAACATCTTATTGATTCTTGTCACTTACCACATTATGAAACAGTTACGTAATTGAAAACAATATCTCGTAACTAAGAACATTTTACTGTATATTTTTTGAACAAATATTTGAATCTTGAAAAGAATCATAAACCCAAAAATACCCCGTTGAAATCTTTAGATACGATTTTCTAAATCCTTTATATAATGATTTGTTTTATCTGTATGGATATATTAGGTTCCTTAACATGCATACGATTCTCAGATAAACAGAAAAAGATAGAGATAGATGTAAATAAAGAAAGAATGATGCTTGTAGTCCATTTGATAGTAAAATTAAAATGTAAAACTCACTGTCCACAACCATGTTTCATGGACACTGTCACATGATTGTGGCAGAGAGTTATGATATGGGATAAACTGAGTTGGTGAGGAAGAATTTTTTATAAATGTTGAATATCTGCAACCCTGCAGGTGCAGCCGAAACGTTGACCAGTGGGTGAACTAGTTATTTGAATTAATCTTAACTCAAGAACCACAAACCTACTTCCGATTATAAATTTGTTGAATACATTTTAAGATAGGTCTTACTTTATAATACTTTCCGTTCTTTCACATCTTCACGTCCGTATTCATCAATTCATGTCAGATATTAATATATCTTTGTTCATTTTCAGAGAGTCCGAATGGTATCAGTGCAGTCACATGATAGGATTGAAATTTGTTGAAACACAAATAGAAGTCGACTGACACATCTCCCCTTTAACAATCGAAGAAAGGTTAGGAAACGCCTTCCTTCCCGTTCATCATTATCCCTGGAAAAGGATCCGAAGTAGTTAAACGACGATTAGCCCAACCCAGCCCGTCCGGGAAGGAATGCAGCGCTCGCAAACAGCCCGAGGCGTCCCCTGTTGTTCCTTGTCTTGACGGTATCTGATCAGAGACGCGACGAAACGACAGTTGTCTGGCGTCGAGCCCCATACCTCACGAAGCAGGGAAAACAATTTCTCGCATCACTGCATTTCTTACGAGAGGAAAATGAAATTATGTTCTTCATTGTTTTACGAAGGCATTAGGATTCAGAGTTGGGGGAAAAACATGGCGTTTAACACGGTCAGGATTTTAAATGGTTAATGGGAAATCATCGTATATATCATCACTTTCCAGATTAATTCTGTTTTACTGATAGCTTTCATAGATGTGTCTCACAGTGGCTTGGCGATTTATATCACATCGAATGTAAACACTTTCCTTATTAATATTAAAATGGAGGAAGCTACGATAGTATTCTAACTAATAATAATATTAAATAAAAGGCAGATGGTAATATATAAATGTTGCAATAAAATTTTAAATTGGGTTTAATAGGGAAAAAAGAAACCTTTTCTCATTTCTCAAAATCTGACTAACATTTTTTTCTCCATTTTATAATGTCCAAGTTTTTAAGAAAGTTCTACCTCTCTAAAAGAGTGACTACGAGTTTTAAAATAACTTATTTCAAGATAAATATTTCTACGTCGTGTTTAAATTTCCCTGATCCATCCAAGTTGGTACTTTCTCATTAATTACAATAATAAAAAATAAGTGTACCAAAACCAAGTGAACATGTGGTGGAGCATTGATGGGGCCCCAGATGCATTGCACCCGGCTTTAGACCTTTCTCCTAATTCTCCACAGATTAAAAAAAGTAGGTTTGGGGTCTGCATTTAATGTACACAACAACTTACATTAATTCCACCTAACTCTGGAAATGCTTGATTAAGATTTTTAAAAAATGTATCATTAAAAACCGTTCATAGTCATATGAACGCTGTAAGGAAAGTCTTTAGAAAATATAGAATTAGTATAACTATTTCATTATGATTGAAAGACTATATATCTCGTTGAGTATTGTATATACAAGAAATTATCTTTTTTAAATCCAATTCTTCTTCCCCCTTCTTTCTATTGTCCTATTATAAGGAGCGAAACGTCAATGTAGGAGGCAGTGTGTTTTGAAAGCGCGAGTTTTATTCACATAATAAGTCTCTCCGCAGTGGCACTTTGGTATTTGCAACAAAAATTTTGTTGTAGCAGCGTGTAACAAAGAAAACATAAATACCTCTTTCACCACAATCATAACAGATGCTGAAAGTGTTGTCCCCTTCACGTGTTTCCCAGTGATCTGGTTACTACCAATATAAATGCAATTTGTAATAGGAGGCACTGACTTGACCCAATGCGGAGAGACATTTTGGTGCCCTATATTAGGGGCACTCAAACGCTTTTGATCATCATTTCATTCATGGACTATTCGCTCTTACTACTCCTTGCGTTCTTATTAAATATCACTCGCGCATCGTAAACGTCCAGATAAATCCCAGTGCACTCGCGGCATTCCCTTCGATAAGATCCACCTTCATTAATAAAGCGTCCAGCCGGGCTCCAAAGAGCGTGCAGCGGAGCGTGCGCCGCTGGTTTTCTCGGCCGCCTGCACCGCACCGGAGACGCGCCAAGGCCCCGGCGGCCACGCCGGGGTCAGGCAAAGCGAGGCGACGCGACGCAACGCGACGCAACGCGACGCAACGCGACGCGACGCGACGCGACGCGACGCGGCGGCAATGGAGGTTCTTGGGCGGCCGCTGTTTATTGCGCGCGGCGGCGTCCAAGGTCCTGCAGTGCGACCATCCCCCCGACGGCCCCCCGCGGCCCCGCACCCGACGCGTTGCGTGCGCTCCGTTCGTGCTACCGCCGCCACGCCAGCAACTTTGCTACTGAAGTTTTGCAGCCCGACATCCGTTGCTGCGCGGATGGGTCCTGCTTCGCGATAGAAGGGTATTGATTATGTTTGGAAACTTGATTGGCAGTGTGGGTTTTGGTGGCGATCGCAATACACGGCGGTTGAGATTCATAGATCGTATCGCAGATTCAATTTGGTTGTCACTTGGTTACTTGGAAAATGATAGTAATTATTGAACTAAAAATTGACATTAAGTACTTTATACATGTAATTATGTAAATAGTTCAGAAATTGCTAATAGTCACGTACATCAGAATTAGAGTTATTAATAAAATTCATTGGGACAATGATATAGAAGAAAAGAAATTGCAATACTTATTGAACTTAACAACACCAAAATAACCTTCTTCCTCTAAAAACAAGTAATGTGGATCGTCAGTAAAGGAGAAAATGTCATGAAGACTATTCAATTGGGTTAAACAGACGCGATGAAAAGTAGTTGAAATATAAAAAATGAAATTAATATTTATTATTCAGTGTTAAAATGAAAAACAGATCTCTGAAAACTCCTGCAGCAAATACCATGTGAATAACAGTAACAAAATAATATGTATATGATTTTTCTCTCAAGATGAGCACTACTTTCAATTATTACGTTACTTCAAAATGAGGCACTATTAGGTACTGTATTTTGAAAGGATACTCCAGACAACGAAAACCAAAGATACAATGATAGTACATAAAAAGCATATCTCCATTGTCCGTCACAAAAAATAAGTCTTGTTCTATTGCTTACCAGTTCCAATATTTGTGTCTCTGTGTCACTGTTGCCGGAGAGCAACCCATTTCACTTTTTCCTCGAGAGCAGTTTCCCCTTCGTGCCACACTGGTTGCCTCTCACCGCAACCACTCTCGTCTTCTTTGAAGGAATGCAAGTCCGAACCTTCATTATCACCGCCGGTACTGCCATCTCCGGCACAATAACCAACATCTCTACTATTTTCTCGGCACCACCGCAAAATCCCAAGCCGCAATGGCCTGCCATCGCCAGTAGCACTTCGACCACATAAGGTGCTATTCACACAGCGATTGCAATTGCAGCTGCGGCGAGGAACCTAATAAGCGCCAGAGCTTTTCAGCACGAGTTTCGAAAGAAATTCCTTTCCTCGGAAAGCATCGCGCGTATTTTTACAAGCCTCGAGAGCGTTTTGCGGTTTGAGAATCTAATTTAATTCTATACAAACGAACCATTTGTCTGTCCCTTCAAGAAGTAGAGATATATGATAGTCAATATTAGTCACATTCCTCCTGAACTACAGAATTCCCTAAGATTTCTGTTTTAATTAGAACTGGCTGCCACTGAAACATCTAGCTCGAAGCTTTGTCTTGTAACCATGTTGTGAGATTCCGACGTTTATTACACTCTTTCGTTTCGTTTGCTGAAGAGCATGCTGGTGGTAAAGTAACGGCCAATTAAACTGGAAATACAAGGTGGCAAACTGCTACAAAAGGACTTCTTCAGCATACAGAACAATGTAGTCTCAAGACTCAGCAGATAGCAAATTCCTTAGAGGTAACACGAGACGTTCAAAATAATAGTACGTTTTTTAAGAATATAAAGCAATCAGAGTTTTCTAAAACAATCATTTGATCCAATCATATCTTACAAAGCTCTTCAAAACATGATGCGACTATGTGATTCTCGATGAAAAACATGTAAGAACTCTTTTTTTAAAATTAAGAACATATTTGCATATCAGAAAGTAGTACCAGTCATTATACTGAAGTTTTTCTTCGTTAATACGAAGTCGATGCACACTCTCTGTCGATTTTAAGACTAAGCGATGTAAATTCAAACATCATAACTCGTCGATGCAACTCATTCGTTTACATGCAGAAGCGCGAAATATCGACTTTTAAAACGACGCCATTAATAGGTAATTGGTCAAGGAAAATATTTCCCGCGTCTCGTGAGAAACGACTGGGCGGGTGCCCGAGCGGAGACACGCTCTGCGGCTGCACTTTGCATGCTGCAAGTCGCGCGACGAGAACGTGTCGTTCGCGTCTCGCGATTAAGCGGCGCGCGAACCGGATCGGTGGGCGGTTCCCCGCGGGGGTGCCTGCGCGCCGCGCCGGGGTCCTCGACCGCCGCGAATCGATATTCAGATCGACTTCGGTAATTCAGGAACGTGGAGCAATGGGTATGTTGGCGTCGGAACCGGGTGCACTGACCTGTTTAAGTTCTTCATAGACGATGTCCATAATAACGGGGCGAGTGTGAATACCGAACCGAATACTTCGATTTTTCTGTAGTGGACGACGACATTAGGTCATTGTTATACCTTCCTGCTTTATCAAAAGAATCTTTTAATTAATTTGCAAACGTTCTTCTCGACAGGCCTTGTGGCCTCAGAAATTTGCTTACCACTGTTAAAAAATTTATTTTAAAAGGCAGGAGGTGTAACATTGGCGTAATGTCATCGGCCACTATAGAAGAATCGAAGTATAGGCATCAATAGTTAATTCAACTTTCGGATGTGTGCAACAAATTCACAAATGACGCTGAAATATTCTGTACAATCAACAATTTTGTGCACAAACAGACTAGTTTTACATATGAGAACGCATGTTACAAGACTGACGTGTTCATTACCTTTTGCAACTAGTAATGTAATCTTCGTACATTGCCAAAGTAATCGTAGAACTTCAATTGACTCCTGTTGTTTTCTTGTGGCCAGTTGAAAATTGCAAACAATTACGACAAAAATAATCTGTGCAACATGATCATGTAGTCATTCGCTATATAATTTATTTCCACCAAGAAACAAATTAGTACTTTCCCTCTGGGTTTTTATACGCGGCGTGTTTCTAAATTCTGGTAACAGTAGCAATTTTAATATTCCACCATTGCATTAGGTGAAGGAAATGAGTGTTTTTAATGCAAGGTAATAACTAGACAGACATTTAATAAACGACAGCAACAGTATCCCTTCTGAAAACCGCTCTTTAATGAGCATGCTGCTTGATACGATTATTTGCTGGTTCACTATAAAATTCAGTACCCATAATCCTTGAATAGGAACAATATTTGTTATGCTTCTGGTACTTTTATTAGGATTTTATAATGTGATCAGCTTGAATGTTTATGTGACGCAGTCACGCTAGATTACCTATCAAGAAAGAAAAAAATTGCAATTGTCACGAAAGTCCAACATGAATCTGCATAATGAGATTGTATCAACTCTGCATACTGAAATAATCGATTACAACAAAAAAAGCACCAAACCAAACAAAAGTCTAATTGTTTAATTGTCTTGTGATTTGATAGAACGGTTTCCCCGATTATGTATATTCATATCAAAAATCTCTTGAAAGAACTCCCACTTTCAATAGTATCTTCTGAACGTCTGTCAAACTCAGAAGTGAATACATTAATACATTTACAAAAATTAATATCTCTGTTACCGTTAAATATAGTACAATTGTTATTCATTCAGTTATAATCTGTTATACTAATGAAACTTGATTTATACGTATTTGTCATTTTGTCCGTGTCATACGTGTCATTTTGTACGTGCAGTTAGTGATTTCTGACCTTGTTTTTAGGTACTCAGGTACTATGTCCTCCGAACCTGATTAGTCATAACTATTTTTGCAATCACCAACTCTGAACAGGCAAGACAGCACGTATAAAATAATTTCAGACCACCCTAACAATAATCTCCTAGGGGATCGTTAATGTTAACGGGCTTCTTGATCTGTCTCAATGCGTCATTCGCAAGTTATGAACATCGCGAATATACTTCGTATGGTACCACCTTAAGGCGATGAGCTTCCGTATTCAGTCTGTTCTTCCTGTTATCCCGCACAACACTGGATACTTTCTCATCTAACACAGTACCATTTAACATTCCTGACCCTCGTTATTTTACCATTTCTCGAATGCCTCGAGCCATAACTTCTCACCATGATTAGTTGCCGCTTGTTTCTGGCTCGTTGGCATGATCAATGTCCTTCAACGGGGTCCATAAAACATTCCTTGTTGTACAGTCTCACACAACGCAATGAGCTTGGACCTCCAATTAACGAAAACTGTAAGCGAGTTTGCACGTAATTACATTGTGCTGTCGGGTCCATTTAACTAATCAATCTTTAATTAGGAAATTCCCACATTTATCGTTTGAGAACGTTCACTATACAATTGCGTGATAATTATTCTGAGTTTTTTGGGAAGCCATAAATATGCATAATTTTACGACAAAGCAGTAATCTTTGCTTCCAAAAATAGATTTTTACATGATAGTATAATTTGCTTACAAAAATGAAATGATAAAACATGATATATTAACAGATATACGTTCGTATACTGAGTGTCATTGTACTTGTACACGAAAGATAGAATGATATGCACCATTTTAGTGACGCTACATTGATTTTATTGGTGTGGAAAGTAGAATAATAATTAATTTTAAATGCAAAGTCGATGCAGTCTCTGTTGGTTTTAAGACCTTAAGGATGTAAATTCAAACTACATTACTAATCGGTGGAAATCGTACATAATAATAGCGCCAAATGTCAACATCTTTCTAGGCAGAAAACACGTTTGATGTTCCTGCTGCAGCATTCAGAAAGGCTGCACCGAGGAATGGTGAACGGCGCCTACACTGCGAGTTTCGTAACTTTGGACCTGACAGAAATCAGCTGTTTCGCTGCCATCCAATCGGGAGCTAATATTTCGCGACAGTGACGTCACTATGGTGACGTTCAAGCTCCTGATTGAATGAAACCGTCAACAGCTGATTCCTGTCAGGGGCACAGTTACGAAAATCGCAGTAACCAATGGACCAATGTTGCTTCGATAACGAAACTGTCTTCCCGACGCTCACCTATCGTTCACCTCTACTCGTTCTTCACAGGTCGCTGGATTCGCGGCAGAAGACCGAGGCTTTTCCAAACACTACCTTCCGACTTAATGTCCCTAGATTTCTTCTGGAGCTTCGACAAGGATCGCGTGGTGCGTCGAATGATGTGCAGGGCGTACAACGGCACACACGGCTGCAGTCGCCTTCACAACCGAAGCAACAGGACACGTGCAACGAAGCACAGCAGCGCGTGTCATACGTTGCCATAAGCGCCGAGGACATTTTTAGTAGGTGCTCTGACAAGCGGCAGTAAATGTAGTACATACGTCAGTAATAAAGGGGTAGTGTTCTACGTTTGGTTTTGCTATTTCACGTCCTTCAAACTTCCGTCTTGCAATCAGTCTGTTCTCCGCTCGGGCTCGCCCTGTTCTGAGTTTGGGCTTGTCGCCCGGCCGTAATTATCCGGCGCTGGTGTTCTAGAATTCAGTTGTTTGCTTAAGAAAGGACAATAGTTTCCTAGTAGTTCGTTACATTGTGCTTATCATTATCCACTGCATAATTACTTTTAATCTGCGTATATCGTACTAGTCGCTGGATGGTGTCCTTTCGTGAAGTACTCTTACCTTAAGCAAGTTTGTGCTTTACGTCACAAGCAGTGCACAATTACGTGTCCTTTTGTGTTACTCGGAAATCAACGACGGAGTGTGCAATATTGGTTGTCGCCATGTTTGCTCCGCAGTGTGAATATTGTGCGGGCAAAATGCTACTATATATATATATATATATATATATATATATATATATATATATATAATACCTTGATACTCGTTTCTCTAGTTTGTAAGTAACGTCATTAAAATACACGATGGATATACTCTTCGTTAGTACTATTGGGATTATTCTTTTATAATTGATGTGTGAATGATAATGAAATATATTTCATTATTTTCATTATTTCTAGATTATTTAACTGTCAGAACTTCTTAACGATGTTTCTCAGACCAACTAATAAACCAGCACGTAACATTGGCGCAGAAGAAAAGTGAATTTCAACGATTGCCAATTTATAGGAGAACGTTTTAATCTGAGTTAAAAAGTGTATTCCCGTCCAAAGACAAAGTGTTTCACTCTATATAGCGGGTGTCTGGTGAGCCACCTTGATGAAATAAACAAAAATATATTTCGGCACTTTATAACATTTATTCTATTGATTAAAAAACTAAGTTTTTTTGAGATGCGTCACTTCTCTCGTGCACCGTCAATACAGGATTTCCTTGAATGAAGGTCGAAACAACGTGAGGTCTTCTCCAAAACGCGACTCCAACTACTATACCCAAAGCAGGGTCCATCCCGCAATCATTCAAAGAGAGGCACAAAGTCATCGGCCCCGTTGCCGATATCACTAAGGCAGTAGTGCCGTAGTGTTCTCGGACCGTGGAGTCGCGGGTTCGAGTCCCGCCTCGGGCATGGTTGTATGTGTTGGTCCTTTCATCCCCTATCATCACCATATCGTTTCATCCTCATGCCATAACGTTCAATCCAATAGTGGTCGCTAATGACCTAGTAGTTGATGCGACCTTAAATAAAAAAAATAGTCTCTCCGTTCTCCAGCCTGCTCGCCCACCCTGTGCAACGTATTCCTCATTATTTCTCCATCGTTACGGACATAATCCCGCATTAATCCCGACGACTGAGGAGCGGATGCTGATTACCAAAGCAGCGGAGTTGATCTGGAGAGGCGGCCGTGGGACTCGCAACGGCTGCCGCGCGCCGGGAGCCTCCACGCGCCCGCAACGAGTGCACGCCTCGTTGCCTGTGCGGCGCGGCGCGGCGCGGCGGCGGCGCCAGCGGCTATCACGCCGCGATCTGCCCGCCCCCGGCTCCCGATGCCCTCGCCCGCCCCCGCCCCCGCCCCGCCCCCTGGCGAGCTGCCGCGGCAGATTCGTGGCCGGAAACGCCTTCGGTGCCCCTTTGAAGCGCCTTTGTTTCCTCTGAGAGCGCATCTCACGTTTAGGCGCCCGGCGCGGCGCGGGGCGGGGCGGTGAGGAGGCGGACGTGTCGTTGCTCCTCATGTGCTGATGCGGTCGAAGGATGCGAGATTGCGGCTTGTGTAAGACCGGCGGTAGACGTAATTACGGGGTTGGGTTGACCGCAAATTGCAGTGATGCAGTCTCTAAAGAAATGTACATATTGGTACAATAATTAACAAAATAGTTCTCAAGTTGCTGGAGAGTGGAGTAAATGTTTACCTTAGGATACAAATTTTGGCGTTCATAATCATTTGTTACTTCCTTTATGCACAGAGAAGGATGAAGAAACGAATTAATATTTTTCATGATGTCGTATGTAACTCAGGTTTTGATATTCAATGATTGAAAAGCATTTGTTTGTTTGTTTGTTTGTTTTGTTGAATCTATTCGTGCTACTCCTCTGTTTATACATTCTTACTCATGTATTTTCGTGAATCGTAGTCAATGTGTAAACAAAGATCTATAAATACGAACATCTGATATAAAATATGGCCGTCTATTGCCTTCTAAATTTTTATTATTGTTACAAGGTGTTAAAAAGATTATATGCATTAAATGAAAAATATAATGAAATTAATATGAAAAACATGGTATTAAACTGTCCCGCAATTTAAAGTAAATATTGTGCAAATATGCAGCACCAAATCATCAA
This sequence comes from Acheta domesticus, assembly GCA_031308135.1. Classification (NCBI taxonomy): domain Eukaryota; kingdom Metazoa; phylum Arthropoda; class Insecta; order Orthoptera; family Gryllidae; genus Acheta; species Acheta domesticus. The sequence goes on along the minus strand of JAHLJT010004567.1, from coordinate 43,465,285 downwards.
AATGCTGACAATCTAAAAGGACCACTTACTTCCCAGAACTTATCTAGGGGAGTGTTGTATTCCGTCTACAAATGAAAATAAGGGAGAAGAAACGGCATATCGAAGTACAGGTTCCTAACAACTTACATTACAGCAATTGGCATGAGATCACAGGAAGAAAATTGACAAGTCCCTCTCCTGTGTTTATGAGCAGTAACTCAAAATATGTAGGTACATTCAAGATGAAATAGTAAATGTTTAAGTTGTCTGTGTGCCACTTACTTATTCTTGATTATTAATGCTTATTGCTGCAATACTTATAATACTTTATTAATAATTCTCTTAATGATGATTTTATAGTTTCTCACCATTACCAATCCCGACTATAAATTATTCATCAACAAAAAGAAACGTAAATAATATTATTCCAGCCTGACAGGTTCTCCAGATTTAAGAGACCACTAACCCCGGATATTGGTAGACTGACATGAACAGTCAGTATGAAACTGAACATGCCTCATCCCGAAAGGTCCACTCCGATGAAACGGGAGGTATCAGCACTCAGCACACTTAAAAACTGATCATATTAGTTCCTAAATCAACCTGGAGCTCAAGTAACTCTTCTTTTTTGGTACTTGTCATCAAGTAATCACTTTTATCAAAAACTCGTGTCTAATTAAACATTTTACAGTTACTGAAAATATTTTTCTTATTACATCAGTAAGTTGCCTGCAAAATTAATTTCTTCTCTTTCTTTTTCCACTACGAAGACATTGCTCCACATTTCGCTACGCAGATAAAGAGTAAAATATTCACAATTTGCCATAAAACGACTAATGAATATTATATTTGACTCATTTTTAAACACTCGAATGCTTGATGTGAATGTTTGTAATGGACAAAGCAGACACCTAGAACGGACTCCTGCTTTTCACTCCATCAGGACTGAATTAAATAGTACCCCATCATCATTACTACGCATTCATTCAAAATAAAACTTGGTGTAATTGAAAAGATCCAGGTCGGAGCAAACTATCAAAACAACAAAGCAGCGGGGAAGCAATTTTTCCACTCCATCTGCAACCAACTTCAGGAGCAGTGGGGCGCGTCACCGGGACAGGACGTCACCGCCGCCGACGGAGGCGACGACGGCGACGAAGAGGCGGAGCTCCGGACATCGACGCCCGACAATGGAGGCGCGAGGACAGAGGGCGGTGCTCGGGAGCCGCGGCGCGCGCGGGGCGCCAAGCACCGGAATTCCCCCGACGCCCAAGGACGGCCCACTGCTCCACGCAAGAGTAGCACTCCGCGTCTATCATCAATAGAAATTCCTCACTGCCATATAACGCAGCCATTATAATATATAAAAGCGTCTTAAGACACCTCCTTTTATACGCATGTCCCATCTGGATCAACGCCGCAAAAAACAATATCCACAAAATACAAATTTTCCAAAATCAGTTCCTCAGAATAATTACTAATGCCCCTTGGTTTGTCACCAGCAATCAACTACACAAAGAATTATCCATAGAACTTATAGCCAACCATATTAACTACCTCTCCTCTAATTTCGACCCTCCTCTAATCCCACAAATCCCCACTCTAAAAGCTCTCAACCTCGGCCCTAACCCAACGCAACCAACCCGAATTCAAAATAAATACCCATTCCACATTTTCCTGCAAAAATTCGCCGAAATTGACAGTTAAGAGGTGCCAATGATGGTTTCCTCACCTATGAATTAGATGAAGTTTAGTATGTAAGTTAGTTGTAAGCAACAAAAACATATGTATAGTGTAAGTTCCACTGAACTATGTAATACTCAACAAGAAAATTTTAATAAATAAAAAAAAGGACTCCGCTCAGGTCGCCTGCACTAGGCTGTTTGTTGGATTGATTGATTGATGTTTCTGGGCAGGAGAACTTCTACGGGCATTGGTCCCGTTCAGGCGTGGCTCGTCATTAAAGGTTGTAAGGCGGAGCCTCCCCTACCGAAATCGCCCTCCAAAATAAATTTAAAACTATGTTCATAAATGTGTGTATTTATTAATAATGGATTTCTAAGTTGTATTATGTAACAATCATATCAAACTTTTTTTGTCTGTTCGTTAACAGCCGTCCGTAGCGCATTTGAAGCTGTTGACAGGGACGAGAGAAGCGGTAGGCTCCCAGTTCATTCCGCCTTAAGGCCTGTGTAAAACGAGGAGGCGTGACGTCATGCATTCACTGCACAGGCTTACCAGCGGACGAAGGCTGCCTTCAGGGGTGGGGCCTAGGGTCTGAAGAAGGGCCTGCTCACCAGAGGCGTACTGGGCAGCTCAGCAAGTAGCATTGCGCTTCAACTAGTTTTCCCAATATGCGGTAGGAGCGCTACTCCCTTAAGGCTGTATCAGACTTATTATTAATACAAATACAATGCAGGCAATGCAATGCACTGTAATGTAATGTAATGCAATGAATTTTCAGCCTTCCCCATTTATAAAATCACGAGTCGCGATTGTCCCGTTAATGTAGTGAATGCTGTATCACGAGATGTGTCTTCCTCGCTGGATGACGACATCCGGCTCCGATCTATACGTCGGCTTGTGAGGAATTTCACCCCACCTGGGACAGGCTCTAAGCTTCCGACTGTTGTCAGTGCAAGTCTATGTAAGGAGCAGAAGACAGGTCAAAGTAGAGGAACAAAAAATCGAGATCTGTAGACAGTTTGGCTCCAGCTTTCGGCTGGTATTGACAAGAGCAACCACGAAACGCTACGGATCGGAGCAGCCGGTCGCTAAAATTCTCCTCTTGACAGCAGCTGATTTTCTATTCAGCTATCTAGTGTCGAAATCCCGCCATCATCCGGGCTCGAACCCTAGTACTTCCCAGTTTGAGTCGCTGCAGAGGCAACGGAAATGTTGGCTCTGAGCTAACATAGCTGGTCACAGATCTGGGAGACTTGAAAATAATAATGCGTAGTACAATAAGCAAGCGAATGAATATAGAATTTTACATTCACACATTCTTTGCTCAGCTAACATCAGATCTAGGAGGATCTCATCGGATCTAGTTCGATGAGAGCGCTTTACTCGAAAACCCTTGTGTGTTCAAGCAGTGTCGTTTTCATGTGTCTTGTACCAATGGATACGATAGGACAAGTGTCTGATATGTATCTATTAGAAAATTTGAAAGATGATTTGGAGTGTTAATCGACAGACATTAGACAGACATCAAGATAACTTCTGAATTGGTTCACAACGAATTTTAAATCAAAACCAGTCTACAGATTCGAGTGTATTTGATCATTTTTATTTTCCCTCAGTGCACTCTTTTCAGTTAAATTGATCAAAACTCTGCGAGATCTTATCTTGAATCCTAAGCAGATTGCTCCATCGGAACCTAGACAATCCTATCTCTGACGACCGAATACGTATTAAGGGGAAATAGAAATAACAATAACAGTAAATGCTCCTTTCAAACCTCATTTGTGAATTTTCCACTCCTAAACACTTAACATATCTAAAAACTGCGTTTTCGGTGCCACTTCAAGATTGCTGCATTTTAAGATTACAGTAATGAAATGAAGCTCTGCGACAGAGACTAAGGGGAAAAAGCAAATTTCTTCTAAAAGTTAGTTGTAACTTTTAGTTAGGTCCTCTATTAAGAATGTCTTTTTTTCGCTGGCAGTATAGCGGAAGAAAATGAAAGGTTCCAAAACCGAACATTCATTCAAATGATAGTACCATCAATTAATTACTCCGTAGGCACGACAAGTCGAGCAAACTCCATTAGGGAAGATAGCGTTCTCTGAAGAAAACCACCCCGAAACGCACTTAAATATTCTAAAAATGAGCAAAGGAATGTTGAACTAGCTAGGAACCGGTCGACTTATCTTCCTGGTTTAGGAAAGCCCAATTTATTGCTAGGCCCCCAATGAATGGCGAAATCCACGAACTCCTCAACGGAAGCGTGGTTGGGGCACGCAGCGACGGCACATGTGGCGGAAGGGTGACGCCGGGGCCGCGCGACGTGCAGGCGCGTGCTGTCACGTCCCGGAACCATCCTCCGACGCGTCGGCATCCCCCGCTTCAGTCAGGCGAGACGCGAACGACACCTCGCGATTCTTACGCGTCATCGTCGCGAACCACACAGAGCAAAAGGTTACATAATGTCCGCCGGTCGTTGCAGTCACCGTCTTGTATTGATACGGACCTTGCTGAACTCGTCCGCGCGTGTATTTCTTTTTGCCGTGTCGATAAACGCATGTCGTTCGGAGGAAGAGATGAAGGCTTTTTATCATCCCTCGTCTTACACTGTGCTTATGACGATTGTAATAGTGGCGTATACTGAAAGTACTGACCGTATATTAAACTTTTGTTGGCCTCGTTTCTGAGTAATTCGATTTTATTTACGGTTAGTAGGTACCGCATCATCTGTGGGGAGTACGTAGCACTCCATTTCTAATAGCCCACAAAGAAGAAAAATAGATATGATTGTACTCTTCGATGCAAACGTACTAGCTCGTGATTCGCTAGAATAAATTTCGGGGATGACTCGGGAGAACTTACGTACTTGTTATTCGCTAGCGAAATATAATTTATTCCTTTTGGTACGAGAATTAGTGTCGTCAACAAAAACCCGCTATTTATTTCGCGCGGCCAATGAATCGCTTATTATTGCAGAAACGAGAGGCTGGCGATTACGAACTCGCAGAGTAGTGATGAGCTCCTTCCCAAACACGTACGAAACCGGTTTTTCCACGGGACATGTCATCAGTAGGCTCGCATCTAGAATTATACCAACGCTGATGAGTATTTATTTAATACGGGGTACTAACGTTGACACTGATATATAGCAGCGAAGGGAGTTGTGAATCCCAGTTCTCAGAGAGATAGTTTTGCGAATTCGTTAATTTCCTATTTCGCTAGTATCATAGTTCACTGAGCACCGAACACGAACAAAGTTTACAATTTATTTTTTATGAATTCTGAATTACCTGAAGGAATACAAGCGATGATTTAAATACGTAGGGACTCAATGGCAAACATTTAAGTGAGGAACGGTAAAAATTCGTCAATAGCAGACAAGGAAGGAATCAAAGCGTGAAAAGCAGAAACGAAATATCCTTAAGAAGAGATAATTTATAAAAGGTAATAATGAAGAAATCAAATGTTGAAATGGGAATATACGAATTAGAAGAAAACTAATTACTGTCAACTCCGGGTAAGCAATTGGTATATGATAATACGTGAACACATACGAAAAAAAAATCTGGTAAAAATATGCGATGAAACGGGGAAAATAAAAGTTATTAAAATTTCAAAAGACGGCCTCGTAATTTAGCAACGAAAATGACCTATGTATTTGACCACTCTACATGCGGAAGCATACATTTAAAGCTCGGCGGCCAAATTAATTTCGATTTCAAATGAGAGAATGAGAGCGTATCGATTATTTAATCAGATGTATTCAAATGGAACTTCCTCCAACAAAAATAAACCTGGTCCCGTTACGGGGCCCTTTCCCACCGGCGCGGCGCGCGGGTCAGTTTCCTGGGCCATCCCTCTGGGGCCGTGGGCGGCGCGGCCGCACCGCGCACACCGGCGCCACCGGTCCCGACCGCTGACTGAAATTGATATTCGCTTGACATCCCCGATCGGCGGCGTATTCCTTCCTGCTTTCAGGGCGGCCGCCACCGCCGCCGCCCCGCTTGTCGCCTCCCTCCTCCTTTCTCCGTTACTCGACTCCTGCACCACCACTCTTCCTCGCGGGCTGAGTGGCGGGAGCCGTTGCGGGGCGAAATCGAGATGTGGCAGAGCTCCCGGCTCGTGGCGGGTGGGTAAACTCTAAGGAAGAGGACTCCACAGTGGATTCTCAAAGTACTGGGCGAAGAACTTGGGATTCACCTGAAAAGTCTTGGGATGATACTCGATATAAAATTTGTCATTTAGAGACAAAATTTATGGCATAATAAACTAATAAAAAATTCAAAAATATACAATGGTCACGTATTTTCCCTGTGAATAACAAAACATATAATGCAAAATACGTTCCACACATTCTTAAAATAATAATATACAATATTGTTGTACATACTACACAATAACATAAAAACACTGAAAATTGTAGATATATACTGTCAACTGATTTAAACATTTCCAGAAAAATTAATAAACGTGGGTTAGTTTTTAAGTGTGCTGAAATAAACTGAGTGCGTTTTGAAGAGAGAGGAAGGAGGAAAGTTTGATTTAATTGATGAAAATAAGTGATTTTGCTCTCCGTTTCACTCTTCCGATACCCTTTCCCAATTTGGTTTTCATGCAGATAAATAATCCTTCCACAAGCCCTAACAGCTACTATCAATTCATTGACCATCTAAATCGACAAATCCTGATACAAAACGTCCAAGTGTACAATCAACCCAGCGTTCCACATATATCACGACTAATAATAAGTACAGCAGCACAATCATTTTTCCAAAGTTTCAATCTTTCCTCTGTCAACACCTCATTTATGTTACTCGCAGTGCCTGGAGCCTCGTCACCAACGGACATCCATAGCTAAGCGTCAACAGTACTCTAAAAAGTTGTTAGGTTTATAGGTTTACAAGATACCATTCCGATCGGGGGTTACGTTATCGTTTTCCATTCTGTGAGTTGGCAGAATTTCGACACCAGCGACATTACTGAGTCAAATTCAACATCTGTCTAGAGGACAATTCTAGCGGCTGGGTGGTAGTATTCCATATTAACTTATCCATACCGGGCGAATGTCGGAGTACGTCAACAAAGGAGCCACGGAGCGCGCACGGTCTTTCCGTTCTCATCCTTGTCTCAGCCTCTCGCCATCCCCAACACACACACACACACACACACACACACACACACACACACACACACACGCACACACACACATTTCTTACATTCACACCATCACACTATCGGAAAACCAGTCTATAGCTGAAATTTGTCATTGCCGGGGCGGTGTCTTTCTGGGGAGACACCTTGAGGAGGAAAACCAACACACCACCGTGTAGGTCGGCACCATGTAGGTCGGCCTGAGTTGTAGAGGAAGAAGTAAACCTGTCAGCTGGAATGCAGCATGCGCTCTACTTACGGGACTAATAACATAGTTTACTCCGATTTAAACGCAGTGGCACTTCAAGGTCACGAGCTGAAGGGAGGGGAAATTGTCATCCAGTCGGGAACTCCAGTACCAAAAATTTAAATCACAACGAACTTCCCAATTGGATGGTTGTGTCCCTCTCCGTCCAGCTCGTGACCTTCATGTTCCACTGTGATTAAATCGGAGTATAGTTAACACATCCGTTTACAGATCCGGAAACATAGTTAACACAAAAGGAACAATCCATGTTCTCGCGGCAGTGAGCCTTCAGATAACTCACGATAAGAGATAAGAAAACCCAACCTTCTTTCTGTTTTAATTTCTCCATGCTTCGCGATCCGTGGCTGCGATGCGGGGCGGGGTGGGGCGGGGCGGGGCGGGGCGGGGCGGAGCGGGGCGGGCGGGGCGGATAGGGGCGGGGCGGGGTGGGTGGGGCGGAGCGGGGTGGATCGGGGCGGGGCGGGGCGTGGCGTGGCGGGGCGGGGCGGGGCGCGGTGGGGCGTTGCGGGGCGGTCGCTCTGGAATGCTTTTGGCGAGCGGCCACGCGGGCGGGGGGCGCTGAGGGGGCGATGACTCTGCAGTTGCCCTCACGCGCCTCATTTCCGCAGAAAAGGCTGCTGCGCCGCGCAGTCGCAGCGCCCTCCGCTGCGCCGCTCGCGCCTCTGCGCTTAATCGGGCCGCGCGGGCCATTGACGCTGCCGGCGCGCGCTTCTCGGAAGCGGCCAATGGAGAATGGATAGCCGCCGGGCCGGCTTCTTCCACAAAACCCGTCGGATTACTTGTGGAAACGTTTCAAGAGGTCCAAGCATTTGTATTGTGATTCTTACAAGGGGAGTGGCCTGTCGTGGTATGTCGAAACACGCCGTGAATTTTTCGGAAAGAGTTAATATCACATTTGATTCATTTCGGATATTTTAGCAGCGGAAACAAGCTGGAAGCTACATACTATTAAAGTCGCTAATACTGGTATTAATTCGAATGGCATCTGAAAGGAGGGGCATCCCTCTGCAGGTATCCCACAGATCACCGTCCTCCTGCACGACTGATCTGTGCTGATGTGACGACAGAGCAGTGCTGTACAAATGGAAGTTGCAAGTAGCAAAAATAAATGAAAAATTGAATATTTATTTCTTTCAGTAACTTCCAGTTGGTTTCGATAACTGAAACATTGCTTATGAACATGTGATGATCACTCCAACCATCACCGAAAAACTCAGCGTTTTGTTAAAGACCTTCTCACAACCGTGATGTACGAGTATACAGGGGAGGATGTGTGGTCGCCGTTGCCCCCACCTCTTGAAGAGAGGGAAGTAGAGGATTCAGTAGTTATAATTCGAAGTAAGTTTCAGTACTCATTGAGTAGGTTGTAAACATCACCCATCGGCTTTAAAATTTATTTATTAATTTGGATTTGAATCCTTTCAATGCTGATGGCATTGTGCCCCAAAGGTGATCTAGAAAGTAGATGATAACGATATTTGAAGTCACGTAAGCAACGATGGAGAAAGGGTTGAATGAGAGCAGTTGGAATTAGGAGAATCCGAGAAATCTTCTCCCGTCGCGCTCCCGTCGCCCACCACATATTCTAAATGGATTTTCGGGTTTTCGAACCCGGGTCCCAAAGGTGAACGGCATAAACGCTGGTCATTTTGCCACAAAACACTTCCCACATTGGAGTTGAGAAAGGAATAAATATGGACAATCTTCCTAAATTTGTTTCCGTATCATCCAAAAATTAGGTTGATTTTTTTACCCCAATTCTACTACCCATAGTAAGTAGTGAATTCGGTCAATTCGTTTGATTTTGTAACAGTACAAAAGAAATGAATAAAGCACCTGTTCAAGATCATTAGAAAAATAGCATTCATACTCTATTATTTTTATTTTAATCAAACACAATATCCTTTCAAGGATAAAATTCAACAAAGTACAAGTGCAACAATAGAAAAACGGAATACACGTAACTTCCAATTTTCTTGTTCTACTACTTGAAAGTGGTTCAACAAGAGAGAGCTGATACTAATTTTAAAAAATCCGATGTAATTGTATAAAATCATTTTCATTCTTGTTCCTAAGAATTAATGCGACAAAAATATCAAATATCTTTAAGAATAAAACAATAAGAAATTAGCAACAGAACTTTTTGTTGTATAAAAAACTGATTAACAACACGTCAGGTGCAGGTGAGAATATTAGCTGTTACTCCGAAGCGTCGACGTTTAATCAGGTGAGGCAGCCATTTTCGTTTCGGAAGCTGGTGAGAAAGACTGGCTGCAGCTGGGTGGCCAATCTTCTCGGAGGCGTGCATCTTGAGATCATTTCGTGCAACGTGGCAGTTTACGTCAAGGCTCATTCATTGCCTTCCTCCGCAAACTCGTGGGTAGATTTGGATATCTCAACGTGTAATTAACATGCAAATAAACAAACTTCTGACACTTACATAATATACCTTTTTGTCGTCTCCCTCGAAAAATCTGAAATATTTTTCTGATCAAAGTTTTAATGGAAACGTATTGAAAAATATTCTTATGGTTTCTTCCGGATATATAAATCTTATTCTCACTCCACTGAATGAATTACTGAAGAAATATTATCATGATACGTAATGTATAATTACAATGAAAGTCAATTGAAATCTATAACACGCAATTTTTGTTGAAAGGAATGAACATCTATTGCATTGACTATTATAAATGGATAATGGATAATTAATATTGAATATTTGTTGTTTATTACAAAGAAGAACAATTTCCCTAGGAGTAGACATTTTATTGGAATAAATCGCCAAACATGTTTTTAAATTACTTAATGGAGACAATTGTGAATCATTTTGATATCTTTCCGTAAATTTAAATGATAAAAATATGTGTACTCACATTTCATTACATTTGTTTTAAGAAACATGTTATCTAACGCAAGTTATCTTTGGGTTTCCAAGATCATTTGAGTATGTCACTAATGCAGATTTCCACCTCCTTGGAATTCATTATTCCGCCCAAGAGGCCTTTTGCGCTGTTTCTGGAAGTGACTTCGATGCCTTAAATGGAAGCACCACTTCGCTCCTGTTCGTAACATTCTTTGCCTGCGGTCTCCGATCTCCAGGCAGCAGTGCCCGTTCCAGCGCCCTCTGTTGCATAGAGGATGCAAGGTTGCCGCGTGTCCTTCGTTCAATCGTGGCTTACTTTATTCAGTGATCTCACTGTTCTCCATATTGTGTAAAGGGTGTATTCTTTTTCTTTGAGAACGAGATTCGAACGTGTATATTTTAGGCAATAACATAGGGTGATATGATAACTACACAAAAATGTGAGACGAGCTTCTAAGAATTTCGCAAAAGATAGTCGTTTCGAAGAATTGCAAATAATTATTCGTATGGAAATTCAACTGGACAGCTGACACACAAATATTAAACTTATTTCGTTATTTATCCTTTTTTAAATACAATGAAATGTGTATAACATTTATGATTGACATTAGTGATTTTTCCTGGTAAACTTAGAGAAAGGAAGTTAGAAAGTTGTAACAGTAGAAGTTACATATGTAACGTTTTTATACGTTACGTGTATATACACGTTGGCTACATTTATAAAACGTATGCAGTATCAAACATATCAAAAGTAAATATTTGAATTCCGCAGCTTTTGATCATGCTCAACGAAAATGCAAAAATTGACGGAACAGAAATGTTACTAAATCTCAGTAAGCCAAGTATCAAGCATATATTTCGATTCGTGAATGTGAAGGCGCGTTGTGCCAATATGCAGATGGAACTGGCCGCGGCATGTGGGGCGGCGAGTGCAGCGTGGCGCGTGCGGCAACCCTGGCAGCGCGCGGAGGGCGGCGCTCGAGGCAGAGACCTTCGCGGACGACGCGAATCGCGCTGCACGCCGCGCCCTCCCCGCACCCTCCCTCACCCCACCACACCCCGCTCACTTGCGACCCCCGTTCCCGCACCCCCTCCCCGCACCCTCCCACGCCGCCAGCCGCGTGCCGAGAGCCTGCGGAGCGCCCGCGCGCCGAGATATCTCGCCGCGGCGCTACGAATACAGTAATCCCTCGACACCCGCGAATTCGCTATTTGCGAGTTCCCAACATTCGCGATCAGAGAAATGCTACCGGTTTTAACATTCGTGCGAGTGCATCTTTTGGTCTCTCTCTTTTCTTTTTTCTTTTTGAAAAATGAGCAATTTTTTGTTTCCTTTATCAGCGTCGTCTGAGAAACGAACAGATGTCGGAGCTCAGAGTATCACGTTCTGCAAAAATTTCAAAGTTGAAATGTCAATACTCATTAATAAAATAATAGATTTTAAAATAATTGAAATCAATTGCGTCAATTTGGAGATCAAGAGTTTGGGCCATAGGAACAGAAAAGCCATTCAGGATCAGTGAAACTTTCATTATAATTACCTCATTGACGAGGAGCTTCGGGAAATCATTAGTGAAGAAAACCTCATCGAAGATAATGAGGAAGTAATGGAGGCAAAACCGCGTCTTGGAGCAACTTCAATGTCAAAACTGGCGTTCTAAAAATTCAACAAGCTCTGGTGGAAAGGGCATTCAAAAGCAATAAGAACATTGAAATAACTTCGAAATTTAAGAGAGGAATTAATCATTGCAGTACCTGATATACCGACAATATACATTCCATTTATAATAATATTATCAATACCAACAGTCAACGTTTTATTCACTAACTTGTTCATTTAATCCGGTATTTCTAGCTCGAATTACCATGTCCCCCTCTGAGTGTCTTGAGTTAATTTCAATACTAAAACAAGATAACTTAAAAAAATTGATTATTGACAAATATTCTTACGGCTTCCTTTACCAACACTTCGTAAACCATCATTAAAGTCGATAAAATATGACTCACTCGAAAATATGACGTTTTGTTTTGATTTTAAATGAAAAATACAACAATAGGTTTCATAAGAAGGCATTATACTCTCTTTTTAGAGAAGAACTTTTTATTCATTTTATCATGGTTATTTTAGCTCAAAAAAAGACTGTTTTGGTACAGCCTACTTGCATATTTTGCTCGTGGATCCTGGGCGCCACCAGGAACGCTTCTTGTTGTTAGTCTGTCAATGGAGCTTTGAGGCCAGAACTCCGGCCTTGCATCCTCATCTTTCTTCCTTTTACTGCTGCGTAACCTTAGTGCTTCGTCATCGGCTTCATAGTAAATTAACTCTCAGCAAGCTATAAACGCCACAATAATACAAAGGCAGTAAGATGGTAATTTAGTACAATGTGTTCTTTATACCTTGAGGATGTATTATAAATGGGCCCTAGTGAATCATTTGTTTTTGAAGAGGCTCTGGAAGAGATGACTATAGAGACTAGTGATACATTGAAGTATGTAGTGAAGACAGAAAAGTACAATGGGATGCCAGTGCGAGTCCTGCTTCCTGAATTTCTTACTCAAAATTTCTATCCACTTTTTGGTCAAAAATGGAAACAAAAAGTACATGCGATTTTTTAGCTAGAAAGAATGGTCTTTAAAATTTGAAATATAGAAAGTATGTGTAGTATAGTATTCGTAGAAATAGACGGATTATGCGATTAAATTACATTTTCAGATACTACAAAAAGTGATTAACTGAATTACTCTCAGTTGAAAAGTCTGTGTGACATATTGTAACGAAAATATCAGAGATTCATAAAATGTATTTTCACCTTTGATTTGAAATGTTCGGACAGGTTACATACAGTCCGGAGGATTGGAATGTATGTTGAATACTGAATACAAGCTCATATATTGTATTTCCGTAACGCCCATATTTTGCCAAAAGTACGCATGAATACGTCATCATGTCTGATTTCAAGAGGCGTTTACAATTGAGAGAGTTTATTGCCTGCAGATTGTTGCTCGAGACCTCTTTCGGAACACTTTATCATGTCAGATATGAAACACAAAAACGAGATTTGGGTTCGCAACAACTCTATACTCTGATGCACGAAAAACATTGATACTCGGTAAATTCAATCCTTAAAACTTTCGGACTGCAGCCTGAGCTTGCATTTATTCAATCTGCCTCTTCCAAAGTACATGTAAATATACATTTCACGGGAGTTATTGCCCTGCTCCATAGAATAATGGCACGAAATAAAATACCATTGATGGACCATGGCCTGCATGTTAAGGTTCTTATTCCACATCTGAAAGGGTATTTACTTAAGGAAATCTCGGAAACAACGGATCTGAGTAGCGGAAGTCAAGAATTCTCCTCCGGAAGGAGCGTACATTCCATTCAACTGTTCGCAAAATCATCTGGCGTTGACGCTGGACGTAGGAATGCCTCACCTATGAATCTCCCGCAGGAATCTCGTAACCGTGTATGCAAACTAACCTGGTCAAAAAAAGTTTCTCAGATGTTTTGATTGCCTGGAGACGATTAGCCTCTGATACGACCTACAACGGGTGGCCGACCGGAACACCCGAGTTCAGAAACTCATAAATGCCAAGCCGGTGCTACTGAACCCGAATAGCTGTTGGTCCCCGAATCGGTGACCTGCACAGGGCCGCTGCGTCGGTGGGCTCCGGAGTGTCGGCGGGCTCCGGAGCGTCGCCCCCGCATCGACCTGAAAACCGGCCTCTGCTGCACGGGCGCGCGATCGGGAGGCGGACAAGGTCCCCGGGCAGCGGCGCTGATGGTGATGGTGATGGAGATGGCATTGGTGGTGACGGTGACGGTGGCGGTGGCAGCGGAAGCGATGGTGTTAGCAGTGGTGGTGGCGGCATTGGAGGAGGCATTGGAGGCGGTGGCGACGATAACGCAGGTGGCGGTGGTGACGACGGTGATGACAGTGACGACGACGGCGGCAGTGGCGGAGGTGGCGTTGGCGGGAGTCGTTGGCGGGGGCGACGATGTCGACGGTGGCGGCGGCGGTGGCGACGATGCCGGAGGTGGTGGTGGTGACTGCGGCGGTGCAGTGGTGGCGGCGTGGCAGCGACGGCGGTAGCGGTGGCGGCGGTGGCGGCGGCGGCGGCGGCGGCGGCGGCGGCGGTGGCGGCGACGGTGGCGGCGGCGGTGGTGGCGGCGGTGGTGGCGGCGGTGGTGGCGGCGGCGGTGGCGGCGGCGGCGGCGAAGTTTCGTAAGGCGTCGTAAATCGGCGGAGGGCGGCATCGTGGCGCTGGAATTTTTATGCCGCGCGCTTCGCACTCGCATTTCCTGGACCGCAGGTGGCCACGGTCACGGCCATTGCCGAGCCCCGAGCGGGACGTCCAGAACGATACAGCGCCAGATTTATTAACATGTTAAGTCTCGGAGGTAGACGCTCTGGCTAGACACCTCTAGCTACTGTATGCTATTGATTCGAAAAACTATACCCTTTCCAATGTGGCATAATGTCTCATTTTGTTTCGATTTGACTAATGTGAATTCCGAAACTTCCTTTCCATTGAGTTAGGAGGTCTGAGTTTCCTGTTAGATTTAATGGTCGTGAGCCTAATGTTTTGAAGCAAGCGACTGCACCCTTCACGATCAAGTAAACACCTCAGGACTGAGTGAAGAAACTGCAATTTCTATATTCTGTCAAGATAGCATTAATGTAAATTAGAGATCTTAATTGTAAGTTGAAAATTAAAATACTTTAACTTGATAAAATGTTTCGTAACATTATGATGATTATTAGCCTAAAAGATCAGTGGATTAAGTAAAATATGAAATAGAGCAGAAATGCCGCAGAGAATATTGACATTAGACACTGTAATTTAAATGATGAACTAATTTGTTTTCTCAATTTCTTAGATTATTTCGAATAGTGGAAACACCGTTTATGATGTGTTGTTGCTTTATCAAACAAAATCATGAATAGTAATTTAAAATAACTTCAAGGATGTTTCTGAAGAATAAAGTGAGATACGAAAACTGTTCCAAATTTCTTAGGAAAGGTGGATTGATGTACAAGCCGTCAATTTTTCTGCTCTATCTTGTCGCATTTTATTTTGACTTCCTTTCTTCGTTGAACTTGATATTGATTTTTTCAGTTTAAGTGAACCTCATTTTCAATATTTTGTCCTACAGGAAGAGAAAGACAAGGAGAAGAAAATCACAAGAAATAACAAAAATTATTCATTTTTAGTAATACTTTCGTCTCTTGCTAACGTATTTTCTAACGATAATTATCAACTGGCGTTGAGTGTTCAGAAAATAAAATTCCTGTTCTTTAATTATATGGTGTAAAAGGGTTCGAGATACCAATCCTTTTCGTAAGCTCTTGAATATTAACCACATTCCTAGTCTTGAGGCGTGAGTTTATCTCAGAATGTCTGTTGCCTGGGAATAGAAAGGCTGTGGAGATCGTTGCTTGCCTCACGGTCACGGCCATGGTCGAAGCGGAATGTGTATCATTTGGGATGACTCATTTTTCTTTGCTTTGAAACACACACAGGTATAAACAGATGGCTTTGTAAAATGTGACATTGAAAGAGAATGACAGTCATGAAGAATATGACGCAAAGACTTAGTACATCTTCATGATTTAGCTTTCATTTCATGACAAAGCCAATCACAAACTTTCTCAGAAAAAGATAAATACGAATATTTTAGAGAGTAACATGAATAGTCTTCTGAGAAAACATGAATAAACGAGAATACTCAAGCGGCCCGGTGGCCGATATTGCTAAGGCAGTAGTGCCGCAGCGATCTCGGACCGAAGGATTGCAGGTTCGAGCCCGCCTCGGGCACGGTTGTAAATGTTCGTCCGTCGACAGGGGGTTGTCATCATCATAACGTTTCATCCTCATAGATACCATGTTAAAATCCAAGAGTGTTGGCTAATGACCTAGAAGTTGATGAGACCCTAAATAACAAAACAATATACTCAAGTTATACAATTAACCTCTTACTAAACGTTGATATGAAACTCAAACATGTTTCTTTCATATTTAGGACACTTAGCAATATATTTATGAAAAGGGTTTTGCCTATCACTAATTTTTCTGTTAAGAAATCCACAGCTAAAAGTTTTTAGGGAATCAAAGTTACTTGTAGTTTTGCAAATATGTATTTTTATCATGATGACTGTCGTCGTGGTCAAGTGGTGCGAAGAAATTTTCAGAACATTTTACAAGGAAAACAACATTCACTTCACTAATATATTTGATAGATTGTACTTTCAGAGAACAATTTCAAGAGTCTAACAATTTCAGCGAACGGAAGAAAGGAAGGGGGGAGAGAGAAAAATAGCAAGAATCAAAATAATCTGAAACTAGAAGGTAGATGTAAGGTAAACGCAAGACTTACACTTCTATTCTTCTTCGACAGAAAAAAATGTAGTACTAAAACAGCACGCACTTTCACGCCCGTATTTTCCGCGAAATTACGCGAAAAATACTCAAATTTTCGAAAAATTGTACATGACCTTATTTCACAATCGAACTTTAAGGAACATATTTCATTAAGCAAAAAAATTCTATCTTTAATATTTTATTTGTAGGAAGAATCCGAAAAATGTTGAAATTTTGCTATTTTTGGAAAATTAGGATTTTCGATGAACATGAGACCTATACCATTCCTTAAAAGTGCTTCACACTATCCAACAAAAACATTTAATCAAAAACGATAGAGCCATTTTTTGAACATTTTGAAAATGTCCCGTTGGCTTCATGTAAAGTACCCCTTAAAATTAAAATATCGATTTCAAATTCCAGGAACCGCGACATCAGCTAGATCGTTTGGAAAATACTAATTTTGAAGAAAATCGGCTGAACGGTTTAGCCGCTAGCGTTGTTCACAGACGGACGAACAAACCGACGTGACGTTTTGGCGTCATTTCGCATCAAGGGCCCACAAAAAATGGATTCTGGCTACACCACGTCTTTGAGGATTTTTTTTCTAAATTTAACAACTGGATTTATTAACTTTTTCGTTATCAGAGCCCTGTAATAAGTCTTTTTCCCTAAAATTCGCCGTTTTTTCGCGAGGCAATACGTAACTTTCTCTCTACTCCGTAGCGAGAAAGTAAAAATGTATAAAAGAGGCTGGAGAGTGTTGCGTGCAATAGTGGTTATACGCAACGTGTGTGGGCGGAGCCCCGGTCAGAGATGGACGTCTTAAAATATGCCCTCCGCGAAGCACGCACGAGACAGGAATGCGTTGTGTGCCCGCCACGCACCATTTCTCTTCCTGGCGCTAAAGAGGAATGGTCTCGAGCGAATGACACCCCCAGATCCATCGCCGATAGAAAGGTGTTGTGAGGGAGGGAAGTATTCAGTTGACAAAAAAAAGTGAGGAAATATTGAGACTGAAATTGTCAACTTATTGCCCGGTAATGGATATGCAATGAAATGTGTGATATATTCCTTGTGATTTTATATCAGGGAGTGAAAATTTGAAAAACACAATTCTACTAGTATATATGAATTACTAAAATATATGAAGTATCAATTAAAATTGCAAACACAATTCTGACTAATATTATTGCGAGTGAATGAATACTCTATGTACACTGTTCAAAATATTTAAAGGAAAATACAAAAATTATTGGCTTGTAGTGTATGAAATATTTAGTACAAAACAATTGACTACTATTGATAACAAATACATCCTTATATTAACAGAACTGAGAGCACTGAGAAACTACAGATGAATTAAAAGTGTTGAAAAGTGTGGAATAAATTTTCATTTAATTTCCAAATGAATGTGTAATGTTATACAATTCCACATGCAGTGAAAAATTGAAAGTGTGATGTATTTAACTTTTAATCAGGTGTGTGTGTTTGCGCGCGCGCGCTCGTCTTTATCATTTTTATTGCCATTTAAATTTTTAAGATTTCATTTTCCATGTGATTTTAATTTTTATGACCATTTAAAGGGTAACTGTGCACCAACAAGTCTAAAAATAACTGGCACAACCCGCATGTGCTGCTTATTTCACCTACGAGAGCAAGTCACGTGGAAATGGTCAAACGAGATAAACAGCTTTTCTAATCTTTTTATCGTAAAAGAAATAAAACATCGCATACCGGATGAACACCGTCATTAGTACCATAGACAGAAAAACTACTCGGCGTGAAGGGGCCCGAGCGGCTCGGGCGTGCCCGAAGGGTCATAAGTCGGCGTGGGCTGTTCCTCAGGAAGGCGGCGATTACAGAGGCGTTGCTTGGTGGGGGGGGGGCGGCGCCGGCGCTAGAACTAAGATCTCCCCATGTCGGCACCTGAGCCTTCACCACCACACAACCAACGCAGCCTCCGCCGCCAAAACAGCTGCCACTGCCACTATCCCCGATGTCTTCGTCGATGTCATAGCAGCACTTGTTAATTTCAACGCCCCCATCCACTTCTCCGAGCCACCATTGACTTGGTTGGCCCGCCGTAGATGCCGCCGGCCCCCAATCGACGTGGTCGCCTCGCTATCGACTTACCTGCTCCCCTTCCAGACTTCCGTGCCACTCCCCCTAGACTTCGCCGTTTCCATGACTTTACCTTAACCGCTGTCATGGTTGTCGTCACCTGTCATCACCGTTAATGGCGCCATCACCGTGGCCTCCATCATTACCACGCCATTCATGACGAACCAATTTCCCCGGCCGCTATTGTCACCGCCGCCGCCCCAAAAGTCAACACCGCCACCAAAAAGCCGCTACAGCCTTCGATACAGATACCGCCAACACCACAACCGCCACTCCTGCGTGCGCTGCCCCCATCGCCATGCGGCCGCTGCTTCCGCCAGCTATTTCGAGCGTCCACGCGTCCTTGTGGCCAGCGCGGGGGAGGGGCGGCAGGTCGCTGACTCTGGCGAAGCCGTGCCCTCGCATCCGCGCAGCCGTTGACCCCTTCGCGGAGCACGCACACCCCGCCGCTGGTGCCCCGCCGAAAGGGAACTTTGCGGGCGACGGCCCCCCAGGGTATCCACTGACGCAGCCCTTGTTGGAGGGAAATGATTCTGAATAACAGAAGACCTGTAGTGTTTATGTGACACTGGAATATAATATTGGTACTATATTTTCTTCATTGCAATATTGGCCATTGGTTGGTAGCAGTGTTAATTTACTTAACATAAATTTCTTTAATAAAGTGGGTTTAATAATAAAAATAATTATTTAACACCTAATAATAATTTGTTTAGGTATTAACCACTAGTAATTTTTAATAATACAAATCTACATTGTAATATTATATCAACAGAGATAAAATATCATCAGGTGGTTCTACATAGAATTATAATTTATGAAAAATAAATAATATTACCAACGTTTAAGAATAGCTCCATTTTTAGCACGTATCTACATAAAGAGGAAAATCAGACTGTAATTTTTCAACGAATGTAAGTTAACTTAAAAGCTAATAAAACTTAAAACAATCTCATATGAATTACTGCTCTGCAGACTTTGTTTTTCGAGGTAGCCGTGTGGCCTTCCTCAAATACGGTTAGCCAAAGGGCCAAAAATTATGTTGTATTATAAGATTGTACATTAAAACCCCTGAAAGGCATATTATGCCGAACAGGAAGAAAATAAATAAAAAAAACAACAAACGAATGTAAGTAAAAAGAAGGGTAATTAAAACTTAACTCTCATCGTCGTGAGTTATATTGCTACACTTGAAGCCCGTAATTGTCTGGCACCTAAATACTTACTAGTCAGTGTTAATTATCGTCTAAATTCGAAAAGCAATAAATATTTTTGCCTAGTTTTTGTATTTCTTTCTATTTTTGCATTTTCTTCTTATTTTCTTCAATTTTTTTGTATTTTCTTCTGTTTTCGTTTTTCTTCCATTTCATGTATTTTCTTTTACTCTTGTATTTTCTTCTACTGAATACTAAGTGCTGAAATTTGCGAGACTACCAAAAATTTAATTAAAAAGTAATTAGAAAATAATTTCCTTTAGCCTATTTAATTTCTGTGTCTCAGGATGTTACCAATTAAAAATCTTTCCGAAATCAGTCCAAGATTATAACGGTGCGTTTCTGAAAAATGAATTGCGTGACATTTTTGAAGCGATAATGCCACATTAATATTCATTTAGTCCTTAAGTGCTAA
This sequence comes from Acheta domesticus, assembly GCA_031308135.1. Taxonomy (NCBI): domain Eukaryota; kingdom Metazoa; phylum Arthropoda; class Insecta; order Orthoptera; family Gryllidae; genus Acheta; species Acheta domesticus. Next base: position 43,445,216 of record JAHLJT010004567.1, on the reverse strand, counting down.
TACAAACTTCTCTCGACATATACTAGATTATTCATTCATTTTGGGTCGAGTCTAATCTCTTCCAAATACGACAGAAAACTTAATTAATGTAGTTCCTTTAATTTTGCTTCGGTCGATAAAGAAACGACTAATAAATAATTTTCTGAATATTTCAGAGTTTTTTAATTAATCACTTCAGTTGCACGAATACTAAAGGTAATTGTAATGAACTTTAAAAACAAGCATTCGCGAATGTGCTATTGTAATGAAGTTTGAAAACAAGCATTCGCGAATCATCGACGATGAAGTAAGGCTCTTCTGGGTATTTTCCTAAGTCTCCTTCGTTGAAACGTCTACTATAGAGGTATGTTGTTTTATGTCACAAATTTTACAAAATAACAAATGATTAAGATCTAGCTTTTTGTACTCTTCAACTATTATTTCAACTATTATATATCAAAATATGTTAGCTACTATTGTTAATATTTCAAACTAAATCAAGGCCACGTAATGTATCATAAGAAGAATAGGTAAGATAATTCCTAAAAGATTTAGTGTGTAGTACAATTCATATTCCTCACTTCAGGGTAGCCAGTGTAATATATTTTTTTATTTTTGTAATTTTTGTCATATCAAAATTGCAATTTAATTTTTTTACGTTTTATGAGCGTTCGGATCTACCAATTAACGTAACATTTCTAAAAGGAGAGATTACAAAGTTTAATTATGGAAAAAAATCACTGTCGTCTTTTTGGTTGTGCTTTATGCGTTTCTAAACGCTTCGAGGTTCAGCAGATCTTAAGAATGAAAGATGACTTAATTCATGAGGCATGCCTCGCTCGACGCTGGGAGAGCGTCTCGGGAGCGGAATGTTGAATGTGAAAATGCATGTGGCGAAACGTTGCCTTCTTCTTCTTCCTTGGAGATATGAATCTCGCGGAGCGTGTTGTCTGATTTATAGAAACAAGATAATAAGCAAAAATAAAAATTCTACATGTACAGAGGTCTTTTTTACGTTTTTGTTTGGTCCACCGCTGATTTTGGACTTCACCAAAAATTTGAAATACGTCGTCGTTGGGCGACGACTAACAAAACGAAAATGTCAAAAACACATTTCAATTAATTATCATTTAACAACATAAAATGATATAAAAGTGTTCTTAGTATGGCGTTTCTAGATTATTCTTTGTTTAGTAGAAATTTTATTCCTTCTTTAATTACACAAACTTTTCAAAATAAATTCTTCTGAAAATAAACGTTTCTGGCGTTATCAATTCGTTCTCACACCACTCATTCCGCCCTGAAATACGACCATCTCTCCCGAATTACAACTAATATCATATTGCAAGGAAACCTGGTAAACGATCTATGTCTCTCATGTTTAAAAATACTACAGTGAGTGAAACTGCTCTTTCTCCGAACAAAGTCTGCCTGAGCGTGGAGGGACGGGTGCGTATGCGTCCGGGTCAATGGCCGCTCATTACGCTCCTCATGAGGGAAGGGGGACGGGGATGAGGAGGAACGGTGCCGCTCCGCAAGGTCGTTTATTTCCCGCGTGACGTGGGGCCCGCCCCTTCGTCGCCGCCGCCGCGCTCTGAAGTTGCATCGGTCGGAGCTGCGAGAGACTTCAATGCGTAGTTGAGACATGAACCTTTCATATCTATCGCACATTGACTAGAGGTTACTGGTGAAAGTAAAAATGTTCGTGTGCACTTTAAAACCCAATATGGAGCAGGGACGGATCCAGCCGAACATTTTATCAAATAAAAAAGATAAACGAAAACTCTAAGCCTAGGGGGGCATGGCCCCCATGTCCCCCCCTGGATCCGCCAGTGATACAAACTCCTAATCAAGATCCATACATAACTAGGGCACAGCAAAAAAAACATTGATTTCGCGTGCGCTTTCAAATACAACTTAAATTGATAATCATACCCGGCTTATATTGAAGGAAAATAAGAATTTGAGGATGAGGATAGTGACAGTCTAAAAATCGTTTCAATTTTTTGAAGCTGTTTTGCAAGCGGGATTAATAAGACATAGCTAATAAAAGTAGTTATGCGAGCGTAAAAAAGATTATAAAGTTGTTAACGGTACGTATATTGAACATAAATTCATTGTACGATGTTATTGACCCATCAATTCTTCGTGAATGTTAGAGGACACACTTAATAAATTGATAGCCTTCTTAAGGTACAATGATTACAAAATCAGTGTATAGTCTTGAATAATTTTGTTTTCAGGGACGGTATCAATGCTGTGTTTAACGAGTTAGTTACATTTATCTATTGTAATAAGAAGTGAATAGTGGCCTCAGTGTAATTTATGTTTCTACTTTTGTTTTAGGTGACACACAATCAAGGTGAGTCCAGAAAAGAGGAAGATACAATTCGAAGGAGAACAGAGTGGCTCTCATTACTTAATCTTCTAACGAGGTAATTTCTTCTGGTTTGAAGTAAGAGTACCTACGTCAGTTATTAAGAATCAAATATTTATAAATCTAATACACACATTAGGACAAATTTAACTAATGATATTTAGAAAAATCTCTGAAGAGTTCCTATTACAGTATCAATAAAACTATTTCCGATTGTTCGTGATTAATTTCTTCATTAAGTCAGTTGTAAAAATTATGCGATACAACTGGCCATCAGACTTATTGTTTCATTTAGTTTATTTCATTTCTTATGGTGCTATAATTTGAATGTATGTATTTAGCTTAAATAACTCACAGAAATTATGCATCATGAAATATAATTAGCATTTAATTACATGTAATATGCAGTCAGATCCATTGGAATTAATAAATGACCAGATATACATCTCTGAAGTTTAGTTACCTCACAAAACTAATAACAAGATGCACTTTAATAGCAATCATACGTATTTTTGACGGATATATATTTATCACCCTGTCTCATTTATTTTGTAATGGTGTTATTGAGTTGTTCACTTTTCAAATGGCTTTTCTAAAAAAAACAGTGCGGCTCTACGTGGAGTATTTAGATTAACCTCGGGGTATGCATAGCAAGAAAAGAAACAAATAAGGTGGTATGTGCTGTATAACAAACGACGCTGATGAATTATATAGCATACCGGGCGCAGTAGGAGGTGGCGGACAATCTATCTCCTACCAAGCGAGACTAACAATATGTCCATCTACCCTTTTGCAAATAGTATGTAGTACATTTTTCACATTAAAATTGTTACTTCTAATGGATATTAATGTTGTCCGGGAAGAGATTACTTATTTTCTTCTCTTTACTTTATTGTTCATTTCACATCATACTTTTTCGAGTCATCGGAAGAGAAAACGCGAGTGTTGTACTACAGAAATTCATTTTGGCGAGATACTAGTACTTACATATATATTCTGGATGTATTAAGAACTTCCTGTGAGTATAGAAATGGTGAAGAAATATTATCTTTGTCGACATCTCAGTCGATATTAAGATACACCAGGAGTGAATATTAATCGGTGATGGTTCAGATTTAAAATATATTCTTATCATTTATCTTTCTCAAAAGAAGAAAAAATTGAAGTTAAAAAGCAATAATTACTGATAAAACTAAGACATTGAATTTTTGCTAATAATATATGATTAGGATTTTCTCATGAGGCTAACTGACGTAATAATTGTAATATCGTAAACAGTGCCAAGTAACGTAGGTAGTAAGGTAGGATATCCTGAGAGCTGAGATATAAGAGCTGAATCCTACTGTACAACAATTAACATCCCCGTCCAGCCTCGAGAAACCGAATTCCCTGTCCAATAACACGTTCCTATCGCATAACATAAAATAACAACGTGTCTGGGCACACGACGTTTGTTGTACGAGGGCGTTGGCGACATGTGTCCCATGTCCCACGCTGGACATCGTGGCCAGGTCAGGGGCCACGAGAAGCACGCACATACACGCACGCTCACGCACACTTTGACGCGCCGCCTGGCGACCCGCCCTCGCACCGGCCGTGCAGGCACGCGCGCGAACGCGGGCTTACGCACACGCAATAGTGTTACGCGCGGAGCACGTGCGTTGCATTCGGCCGAGGGACCCGTGCGAGGTCGGACAGAAACGCTGGCGTGTGTAACTGCGACTGTTATGGCTTACTTCGAGGAGTTAAAATCCTTTTGCTGGCCAAAATGGAACTGGCCGCACCCACTGAGGGATATTGTCTTGATGAGTACGTGGAAAGTAAGATGATTCTCACCCTTTTGTGATGCATTTGAGTAGCTGAAGATAATTTTTCAGATCTAAAATCCAAAATTTAACAATGTTAATGTTTACTATCGTTTCTTATTTCTTATTCAATAGAAGTATGTATGTAAATAAGTAAACAAATTTGCCTACAGTATCAATGAAGTTTCTTTTACAATGAATCAGTTAAATGAAAAAGTTATAAAACTGAAATTCTATTGACTATTAGAATTTTTTCTTGTCCGAAGTTGTGGAGAATTACTAAACACTACAATTGTATCGCTAATGTTTAATATTTATTAATAATTGCTACTCAAAGTAATTAAGTTGTTGTCATAAAAGATACCTCACAATTAATTTATTCCCAGCGGGATTTATCCATCAAGCTTTGCTTCGATAGCCCCATGCTACCGCATCGCATGTTCACACCAACTTTTCTCAGTATATGATGGTAATCTTGTTGTAGGTACGCCTGTAGTAAATGTACCATGTCAAATTTACAAGTGAATAAGACCCGGCCTACTTAAGAGTCAGTAAACAAGTTCATACAATCGTTGATTGCTTCAAAAGCAACTATGTTGTTGCACAAAGTACGATGTCTGTACGTGTTCTCAGTATTATTGCGGATGTATTTGAAAACTGTTTAGAAACACAATTGCACTAATTAAAATTAAATTTCGATTTCTAACAGAAAAGTGTAATTTATTTCGTGCTTTTTAATCAATAACACATCCTTATAACCATATTTTTCTTACATTTTGGTTTTGTCGCAAAATAATACACATAATTTAAAACGATTTCTAGTGATTTTTTCATATCGATAACGTAAAGACACGTACAAAACCTCGTGTATTAAAAAAAATAATGTTAAATACAAGGAGTTCGATTGCAATAGTAAATTGTAACAAGTAACTGTCTAATAAAAACCTATTAGTAACTTTGACTGTAAAAACAATTTTTGTTACCATAATTATAAACTTACTCATGATGCAAAAATTTTTATTCTTCATTACTCTTGCCCCCTCGTTAAAGGACCACAAACTTTCGTGGAGAGCTTATCACCTTACCCCTCTTCAAAACAACCTCACATTTCCAGTCCCGCTGAGCGTGACAAAAGAGCGCCGCCCGAGGCGGGCGCGGCAGAAAGTGATCCGCGCTGACGTGGGAGGTCCGGTCGGCCGGCGGGGACGACTCATTCGGCCGCTGCCGCAGGGGCGCTACCTGCATGCTCGCGCCTTTGCGCTTGTCAGCGGTGAAAAAGCGACGCGGCGTGACCGCGCGGCGGGCGGCGTGGTTCGCGCTTGCCTCCCTCCCCTCCGCGGCGCCGAGCGTCTTTTGTTGCCGGAAGAGCGACGAGGCGGTGCGGCGGCGACGCGGAACCGCCGCGCGCGTGGCGTCGCGACGCTCACAAAGCCCTCCGATAGGAGTTTGTCTGCGGCAAAAAATGACGGAAATTCTATACGTTTGCGATGCGTACAATTAAAATATCCTTCACGTGTTTTGTACCAAAAAATGTGAAACGTGTTTACATGCGCCGGTCTCCCCCACGATCTCTCATGTGTATTTATTATTCTTTTTTTTTTTTTTGAGAAAAAATTGGCTAACATTTTCTGTGGTACCGTCCCACGCTTGTGGTTGCTTTTTGATACTCGTATGCATATTTTAAAGCTCCCTTCAAAGTATCAACGTATCATTCGTTTAAGTCTGGTATGGGGGTTTTAAGTTAGAGAATGTTTTAATCCTTTGGCGAGGCTGTTATTAGTAACATAAAATGTGACGTGAGGTCGCTTGAGACCCTTAATGGCATTTTTAAGTAGGGACAAATCTTACGTTGTAAATTTTCGGACAATTGTTTATTTATCATAAGATTTAACACTGCAAGTGCATGTTTTGTGCATTAAGTGGAAGGAGGTAGAAAAAATTAATTCTTAAACTCCTTTCCTTCAGTCACTGTATCTAAGCAGTTCATTCAAACTAGGTTAATCGGGGCCTGCATCCCCCACAAGAAAAACCGCAACATTGCTAATACAGATACATATAATATTTTTAGGAGACATCAGCAATGCGTCACTGGGACAGGACACAAAGGTACTAAATAAACGCTAAACAGCAGAGCCAACGTAAGTTTCTAAAAGTTCTGTACCTGCTGCTAAACTGTCTGCAATACCTATATTTGAATTAAGATTACTATGAAGAAATACGCTTCTGCAACAGTAATTGTATTATTTGATATTTTAAAACAAAATTTTCTAAATATTATATAACTTATCTCATCGCTTTCCGGGTTTTTCTACGAGTCTCTGAAATATTTCTGAACACTGCCTTTCTGAACTTTTTGACACACACATGTTTACAGTATATTGTGTAGCTTTCGCCAATCTAATAATAGCCAAGATTAATATAGTATCGACAACAATGACTAAGCAGCAAACTTTTTCTCCGAGGTCAAATGGAGAAAAAAAAAGTTTAACATTGGGTCTTGATGAAGCATTGAGAGTGGCGCTAATCAAACAACCGTTAGGTGGTAAGTTAAAGCAATTATTCTATTGGAATGTGGAGAAAGAAATATTATCCAAAATAAATCCCAATAAAGTGTAACTAATCGATTTTAGCGAAAGGGATTCTCCTGCCTTTCGACGCTACTCAGTCCAACATTTCCAGCATTTTTTTCTGCTAGGAAAAAGTCACGAATTACTTTCCTTTACACATCCCGAGAGAAGTTTGTGCCTAGAAACATCAACTCACTTAAGCTGAAATCATTTCAAATACGGAGCTGAAACATGTGTGTTAAACTGGATCAATAAATAATGATCAGTATAGATTTCCTAAACGCGAATAGAACACCAGATCATTCTTTAAAGTCCAAAAATTATCTTCACAGGCATACGGAGTTGAATTTTGAGAGAAGTTATATTTGCCGTTCCTTTTATTTAGAGAAAACTGTTGAGCACTATCATGTGTGATACACAAAACAATCTCCTATGTACAATTATCCAAGTTCCATTCTCATTCTGAAATGTCAGCAATGATTGTTTAAATCAAAACAAAAGTATTATTTTAATTCCATATTTCGATCATTGAAACCACTCTTTATCCAATTATGATTGAACTTCCGACAAAAATCAGGTAGCTAATCTTCCCCAAATTTCTCAGAAACTCTAGCAACCGGCTTACCGCGTATCGGCAGTGAATTAGCATAAATAGAAACTTCTTGTATCGCCAATTTCATTCGATAAAGTTGATGCTGGAAGGATTATGTCTGAAACTAAGTGCCATTAAACTAACGAGATAGGACACAACGGTCGTTTCAGTTCTAGTAAGGATCTCGTACTTGACCATCGAAGTTCTTTGCACTGCGAAGGTTGCAGGGCGAGGAGAAATCTAACGAGTTCAGGTGGCGTCTGCAGGGAACGTTCGTGCGATAAGGGAATGCACAACCGAAACCGGCAGATCCAGCCACTTAATGGGAGAAGTGGCCATGGAAGCAACGATAAAAGATCCGCTGCATTCGTGAATCTACTTGGGGCGACATTTCTGCGCATCGAAAACCTGTTGCAAAGTGCATTTGTGTGACAGAACGAGTGCCAAAATGCTGCGCTCGCGAAAACCTGTTAGCTTATTCAAATCTGTTGCTTAGTATTTTAATGCACATTAAAATTTTATATATGCAGTATAAATTGCCGAGTAGACTAGAGTTTTATGTTGTCCATAGTATTTGAGTTTATTCAACTTTTAATTTCGTACTAATTTTAGTTTTTTAAATCTGCGTTCCAGCATATTAATAATAACAATTCATTCTTTAATTGCAGATCAAAATTTCTTTACCCAGTATTTTCTGCAGCCATTTTGTTTCCAAAATTAAAGTTTTTCCGAGGACATTTCACTTTTACGTTTCTTTGGCCTGATCCTTGTTAAATAAAAAAGATTGCATCGGAGCAGCAATCTGAGACTGAGAGGGGAAAATATGATGGAATAAAGTTATGATCTACTCTCCAGTTCACAAACATCTGGCGGCAAAGGCCTTGCGGGTGTGTTTAGCGCGTCCGTAGCGGAATACCCAAGAGCCTTCCTGGCAATTAGGGAGAGCAAAACGAGGACGCGGAAGGTCTATCGTCCGGCCTCCTTGAAATGTCACAGTGCATCAGGGAACCAACCTATGCAACCGGCCATTCTTATCGCTTCTTGCACAAGCAGATATGCAATTTCCTGCTTAACTCTTATGAACACCCAAAAAGAATGACAACATAACATTGCGGAACGTGATGCACCGAATTGCATAAAATTGAAAGAAAATTTTCAGCTCAAAATGAATAACAAAGCTAATCAAACGTAAACTTGTAACGGAGATAAAGAGCTCTTCATGCTGTTGACGCATACTATGAGACATTAACTTAACTCTAGGAATTAGTCTGGTCTAATCTGATACCGTAAGCAAAACAGATATTGCCTGAATGAACTATTCCATCATTTATTTTACTATATAAAGGATCAAGTGGTTAATAAATTGATGAAAGCAGTGTTTGAACATTCTTTATTTTTAATTAATGGAATGGTATTACAGATTTCTTAAGTTCATGATTTGATATGTACACGTGTTTCATTAACACGTGTTTTATTAACATGTGTTTTATTAACACTTGTTCCATTTACCAAAACGGTCATTTAAAGGCACTTCTAAATATATTTTACAAGAAATGAGTTCAATCCACCTGACCATTATCCTTTGAAACGCAAGAGATTTTAACTTTCTTGGCAGTTAACGGGAAACTCCATAGCATATTCACCTTCCTAAACGTCTTTTAAAGCTTGCAAGTTTATGTTATGTGAACAAGCGAATGAGATTTCATTTCATCACTGTGGATAATCACTTAATTTAGAACTTTTTGAATTACTCTCACCCATACCTGTAAGTAATGCCATTCTGGTTTACTACATCTGTTCAACCGGCTGTGCTGCAATACTATTAAGTACTTCTCGGTACATTTACTCGTGGTATCCTGTGCTACGAAAAAGAACACGAGCAATTATTACTGACTCACAATCTTTTTTAAAGAATTATCTTCACTTCTCTTATCTTCATTCACGTATATATTACTGCATGGATATGTCAGTGACTATATCATTTACATAACGATAATTTAGGCGCAGTTAATTGTTATCGTAAATCTGATTATAATTAAATAATACCTGTAACACGTTTCCTTATGAGATTTAAATTGCGGTTAGGTAATTTAAAACTTCAACCTTTGTATGTCATTAAGCTGAAGAGTCAAAGCACAAAGCAGTCACTCACACACATACACACACGCGCGTGCACGCAAGTAAGTTCCTGACCTTCTCCAGTGGGTCGCAGCCTGAGCGGTCGGGTCTTAGTTTTCACGCTGGTCACATCACGTATGGTAACCTCGTTTGTGAGGACCTACGCCAAACACGTCGAGTGTATCATACAAGCGCGGTACTTCAACCAAACGACTTAAAAGGTAATCTTTGCCGCACCGCGTGCAGCACTGTCAAGATCTCATCATGATTGTACGTGGCGTACATATTCACAGCATTCTTATATATGCTGATGAGTTAATATTATTATTTAGATTAGTGTGCTATGTACCCTTTGAAGAATATCATTTGTGCGTGTATGTGTGTGTGTGTGTGTGACATGAATATTTCTAACGTTTATTCGGCATTGACCTAGTGGAAGTGGAGAAACTACATATCTGAAGGTTACTATATTCTAGGTCTTTGAACTACCGTATTCCAGAAACATTATAGTCATTTCTGATTCTAGAACATTAGAGTATTCCGTTAGATACCAATAATTAGAATGTATTTGTGTAGGCCCTTTTAATGAGTAGAAACCAGTTAGATTTTGAAAGTTCATTAGTTCATGAGCTTGCATAGATAAATGGAATGGAATTATTTATGTGTTAGCATATTGTTACTTCCTATACACGTATCATTACCTTCTTCTTTTTCTTCTTCTTGGGTCTGGGAAACGAAAATTTATAGTGTATTCTATAACAGATTGTCGTCAGTCCAATTTTGAAAATATCATACTACCCACGCAAATATATAATTGAGTGGAACAGAATTCTACATATCCCTTATCACATTTGTTTAATGATATACGTATTACACAATAAGAATGAAGCAGGTTTGCAAAAGGTACACCCAAAGCAATCATAAGAATGTAGGCACCTTGAAAATCACGCGCTGTTGTTGAATTGTTTTGTAACTCGGTTTTTGTAAACTTAATGATTGTAGTTTTAAAACAAGTAATTTATTTTAATTAAATATTATTTTCAGCTTAGAGAACGATAAATTCTCACAAAATAAAATGAAAACAAGAGATATTGTATGGCAATGTTTGACAAGCTAACTAATGCAACGACGATTAACGTGACACATGTCATATAGTCTTAAATAAAGATATATACTATTAAAACTAATCAACCGAACCACTAAACCGGGAGAGGTAGCTCAGTCTATTAATTGGTGTCACTACACTGCCTCTGACCAGGGTTTGAGTCCCGACTGTGGCAGGATTTTCAACACTAACAAGATAGCTATGTCAAGTTCTGTCGCTGTCTAGAGGACAATATGGCTACGGCTGCTCCGATCGGTAGTTTTTCGTGGTTTCTCCGATGAATACCAGGCGTAGAACAGTACCCTACCAAACGGGCCACGGACCGCGTGCAATCTTTCCGTCCCATTCCTTGCCCTATCCTAACCCCTTATACACACACACACACACACACACACACACACACACCACACTTACTAATATGCACTACACTACCACACATGCCGGGAGACCGGTCGGGAGCTTAGAACTTGTCCCAGCTGGGACGGTGCCCCGCTGGTGGGAGATACCTGGTTAGGGAAAACCCCATTATCCGACGTCAGGTCGGCGCCGGATCTTTCCATCCAGTGATGCAAGATCACAGCCAGGCAAACTGGCCGTACCATGCAACTCACTTACGGAACTAATGACCTTAGTAGTTGACGCGCCCGGATTCACTAGCAATCGATCAATCGCCCAACTATTTATTTCGGGCTTCACAAATTGGTCATAGTTTGTTTTATTTCTTAAACATTTCTGCAGAGATAACATTACAAAGATTAATATCCCTCGAAAGTAATTCAGTCGTAAGTGGCGGTCGCAGCGGGTGCGTAGTAGAGTCCCTAGATACAGAGGGTAGAGCAACTGCCGCCATTTAATGCGACTCCTCTCACCCGACAACCCCTTCATGCAACAATCAAGAACTGAAGGGAAATTATAACTACTGGTGACACTATGAAGATTTTCAAGAATATTACTAAAGTGAGTAAAGTAAAGATGTGAGTAAAGATGTATGTATACATCCTTAGTCTATGCTATTGCTTTGGGGTATTTTCATGGTTCTCAACATACAGAATACTACGCAGTTCCAATTTTCCTGAGAACTGGACATAAAATGGCGGGATCGGTGGAACAATGGAATGCGCTACTCTCTGTATCTGGGGACTCTAGTGCGTGGTTAAGGCACCTCCGGGTGCAGTGCCCCCGGAAAGGCGTCGGTGCGTGGCCTGGGCGGGGACTCGGTCAAGGTCGCCTCGCACTCACGCAGGGGCTGCCAACGCTTTGTTTCCCCGTCCACGGCGCGCCGCCTCACGACCGTCACACGCCTGCGTTAGAGCGCGAATACTGGTTTTATGGCGGCCAACTGTGACCCGTAACGTGATTTAACGTCTGAGATTATTGTTAGTCTTCTTGAGAGCCTTTTGTCTTGCGTTAAAACGTAATAAATGTAAAATAAAAGCAAGTAACCTATTATGTCAAGCCTACGTGAGTCATATCATATGTCGAGGGTACGCGCAGTGCTTATTTGAAAATAAACCTACATTAGAACTTATCATGCCCGACTTCAGCATACCTGACTCCTCGGGATAGCTATTCCTCTCATTCCCGTGGAGTTCTCGATTCCTACTCGAAGCCGACCCTTGCACAATGTAGTTCTCCAGTACAATACAGTATAGAATGCATTGCAGTATGCAGTATGCAGAATGCATGCAATGCATGCAGAAAATAAATAAATAAAATAAATAAATAAACATTGTATGAATCACATGTCGTATGCCTGTATATCCAATATAAATTGCACACAATAAATATAAATACATAATACTAATCGTATATTTGCATTTTCATTCATTTTTTCATTGTTTCTCTGATTATCCGACCTTTTCTTTACACTGACCATCTCCTGACTCTGTAGGAAATGGTGATGTGAAATGATGGTATGACTGTTCATCAATGCGTGTTAAAGAAAGAAATATACCATACTTTTTCATAATTTATTTCTATAAAATATGTATAACACTATGTTACTCTCAATGCATTGCTATTATTTTATACTGTCATACTTAACAGCATTTTCGTCATTAAACAATAATTTGCATGTGGAAAAAAGGAAATACGAATTCCTGTCAAGGAAGGTTTTTAATTTTTCCCCTTCGGTCCAACAGGCCTTTGGGGGGTTATTAGTTGCATTATTGAGATTATATCACATCCGTATAATTACATAACGTTACAAGAACACTTGAGATTTTATTTTCATCTCCATACATTTACCATTACTTTTATGACTTACGATTGTTTAACCGATCTATATTCTTTGTTCTATATTGTTTAATTGATCTATATTTTCAAACGAGTTAGGCAAAATACTTGAGAAAATTAGGCTATTTCAGATACAAAATACTTCGTTGAAAGTATTTTAGATACCAAACATAAAATACTTCCACAAAAGCATTTTAGATAAAAAATACAAAGTAGTATTTTAAAATAGTTTTGAAAATACGAAATACAACCAATAGTGATCCGTTTCACAATTTATTTATCAAAACTTAGTGGTGGTTTACAATTATATACAATTGGACATGTTTCCCTTCAACATTATTCGTTTTTTGATTATTGTGCCACTAATGTGTCATCTTGTGTAGTGCATGCTTTCTCCTCGGGAGGAGGTGTGGAGCTTCCCCTCCTGGAGTGTCTCCGATCTACCATAGGCTAGCGAGGTTTTCCCCAACCTGGTATCTCCCACCAGAGGGGCCTCGTCCTAGCCGGGACAAACTCTTAAGCTCCTGACCGGTCTCTAGGCAAAAAATTACATTTCTGCTCCCTAATCATATACTTCACATAAAGACAATCGTGCTCCTTTCACTACTACAATACTTCGAACATCTAGCAGTAATCGCAGAAAGGAGAGGACCGTAGAACGACGACTAATAGCTAGCAGTTATCTGAAAGTGAGTCCTCGATCTAAGGTAGGTTAAGAGCGAACACTGATGCCCAGAATAGTTGTACCATTCTGGGTAAAGTAGTGTTAGAGCAGATTTTTGTATACTAGAGACTGCGAATCTCACCTTATCGTAAACATGGAATTTTACTCAGAGCTTAAACGCTCTTTTCTTAGCATTAAATAATCAGGCAATCGTAGTGATTTAATTATGCGATTAACCCAGTGGTGAAAACCTCAGGAAAAAGGCTGACGCGTGCTCGGAGTTCTTCGCTTCGCCAGTAAGACAGCGAATTATTTTGCTCTTCTCTGTACACCGTACGTACGGCATTTCAAATCTAACCTTTAGCATGGCATGTCATGGAAATGACATCGGTAACGTAAAACTTCCACATTTTATATCAACTTACTTAATGGAGACAATTCAGTGAAATCGTTTTTTCGAAGATCACAACTTACATAATAAATTTCGCTGCATTATCGGTTTTTAGTGTCTAGTTTTAGATAACCCTTAAAAGGCCACATAAATCTTGCCCTACTATAAGGAAATATAGTTTCTTGTCCTTGTTCTGAAAACCATTCACTTAAACAACAAGCTACAGATATCTCAAGAAAGATGTTTGGTACGCAAAAATAATTCACGAAACCTTATCATGAAAGTCTCGTGATGTCACGAACGTTAGGTGCGTCAAACGGAAGCACATCCGCAAGAAGTCTCACTGCTGATCTAAAGAATGTGCAGCCATGCCACCTGGAAATCTGATTTTGTTTTATAATGTCAAAACTTGTATATTTTGAGTCATTATTTTAGTTCTTTGACAATTTTCAATCATTTAAATCATAGCGAAACAAAATATTTATTTTATGTCAAGAGTGCGATACCAAAACTCTAAGTTATTTGGATTTGCAAATTATTGTTACTTTTATGATTATTTGCATCAAGTTGTAAGTGACTTTTAATTGATTGATTAATGAATACGGGCGCGTCAACAGCTAAGATATTTAGTTCCGTAAGTGTAGTGCATGTTTTCATCGCGGGAGGTGGCGCTGATCTCCCCCCACTGGCTGGCGAGAACCGATGGGAACCTTTCTCGGCTGGCGGGGATTTTCCCCAACTAGGTATCTACAACCAGTGGGGACAAGCTCTAGGCTCCCGACAAGTATGATAGTGCAGTGCATGTCAGTGTAAGTGTGTGTAAGGGGTAGGGATAGAACAAAGAAAAGAAAAGATCGGGCGCGGACTCGCGGCCCATTTGATAGGGTACTACTCTGACATTCTCCTGGAATTGATATAAAATTCTCTTTCAGACACCTACTGAACTCGACCTAGCTGTCTAGCTACTGTCCAAAATCCTGCCCCCATCGGGACTTGAACCCAAGCACCTCCCAGTCAGAAGCACTGCATTGATATTAGTTGTTGCCCTGAGCCACCTTTGCCGGGAAGTGAATGTTAGGAGCAACAAGAGACAGAATAAATTAATACAAACGAATACTCTAAAATAATACAATACTTGATGAATTTTAGCAGAAGGCCCCCTCCGTCTCGGAAGTCGCCGCAACGAAATCGCGTTACGCCCCTTGCACGGAGACAAACGGGTGGACCTGTGGTCACGGGGTAAAAGTTCTTAAGTCAATTTTTGGTGAAATGGGTTTAAGTATTGAAACTACAAGTTAAGTATCTATATTTTGTTTTAGTAAAACGACCGAATTCAAATGTTGCTTTCTTAAGCGGAAAAAAGCGGAAATAGCGTTGAGCGTAGGAAAAAGTGTTGTCTCAATAATCTAACCCTTGTTTTCTCCAAACTAAGATTTTTCATTTAATAACTTTTACTCCGTGACCACAGAAATGGTGCGGCGGCGTGGCGGCGAGGCAGAGACGGCGTGTGGGGTGGGAGAGAGCTGGTGTTGTGGTGTGGTGTGGTGTGTGTGGCGAGGGTCGGCGAGGTGGTGCGGCGGCATGGGGTGGCATGAAGGGGACGGAAGAAAGTGTTGACTGCGCAAGTCAACGAATTACCGACCGGCGGAACGGGGCGGGCGAGAGCTGGTGATGAGATGGGTTGTGGTGAGGGTCTGTGAGTTAGAGAGGCGGCAGGAGTAGCGGGGAATTGCCGCGAAGTGGCGCGAGGAAGGATGGAAGGGAGTGTTGAAGGAGCGGGTGGAGGATGATGCAGTGTGTGGGGCGACGAGATGTTGCGGGACGGGGCAGCGCAGCGAGAAGGCTGGCGGAGCAGGCGGAGACAGCGATGCAGGATGGTTTGGCGGGTTGGGGGTGGCAACGTGTGGAGAAGCGGGTGGGTGAGAGGCGAAGGGGCGGGGAGAGCCAGTGGGGTTGCGTTGCGAGGAGGCAGTGTGTGGTGACAACGGTGCGATGAGGCAATGAGGAGCGGGGCGGCGGAACGAGACGGCCATGGCGGTGCGGAAAATCGTCGGAAAGTCGACGGTACAGGGCGGCGCGAGGCGGGGTGGACGGTAGGAGCGGAGAAGCGGTGAGAGTATGGAGGCGACGGTGTATATGGCGATGAGGGCCGCCGGAGCAAGACGGAGGAGGCGGAGCGGCACGAAGTTGAATGGCGAGGATGACCGTAGAACAGTGGTGTCAAGGTCTTCTACTGGTCGCAGTGGCAAGCGTCGTGGCACTGGTGGCAATGGCACCGTAGTATGCCACGAGCGTCTCTGCGGAACTAGCCTCGGGAAAGGAAACTATTAGTAACCCCGCCGTTTTACAATAGGAATGGCGTTGTCTCTGGTGGCGAGTTAATGAACTGCGTGGAGGGGCGATTTCGTCGTGGCACTCGTGCCACGGACTCCCGCTCGTGGCATCGACATTGACAACACTGCTGTAGAAGCTGGCCGGAGGCTGGAGTGCCCACTCTTGCGAGGAGGCACGGCGGGGAGGTATAGTGGGGGTATGGCGGGAGGTGTGGCGGGGAGATATGGCGGGGGAATGGTGGGTTCGTAGGCGGGGGTCGCAGTTGGCAGTCCGCCGGCGGCCGCGTCGCGCAGCTGCGGATGGCGCGGCGACCGAGCCCACGCGCCTCATTAATCTCCCTGGCCCCGTTGCTCCGGAGCTCTGCGCGCCTAGCCGCTCTTCCGGCTCCAGACGCCGCCGCCGCCGAAGTGGTGTGGCACTTGTCGCGCTATCGGAGACATCGTGACTAATGCCTCAACTATTTATCGCCAGAATGTCAGGAGCGTTTACACAAGCTCACTCAAAACTTGTATGACGATTGTGACCGAAAACACGGGGATTAGTCATTTCGGCTTCATTTTCTTTACTAATTTTGTTGTTGTTATTATTATTATCATTATTATTATTTTTATTATTTGTAAATTACACTGCCGCAAATTATTGATGTGTGTGTCACTATATTATTTATAATAATAAAATTGTATGAAACAAAATAATATACTACTTTCTTTTGAACAAGATCGAGCAACAATGAAAATTGGATTTCAGCACTGGTGGAGAACGAATTGCCAAATTATATTTCCGGTACTCATTTCAGTGAAATTCACCTATGAAAAAAGGGAAATTAATTCATTAGTACGTATTCTTCGGGATTTACCTATTTCAATTTGAAGCTGAAAGCTACTGTAGGCTAAATATTGTTTGTTTCAAAACAATTAATATTTTTAAAATATCAACAAAGCATGAGATGAGAGTTATGGGGGACTTTGCACCATTGAATTACACTTCTCTACGTCTTTGGCTAATTTACTTTCAATGGGCATATTTAAAGGACGTTTTTTAATATCTGGAGAAGTTCTCGAAAGGTATACGTCGGTAGACAGAAACCTATTAAGTCCTACGTTTGAAAGAGTCGCTAATAGGCCAATTCACAAGTAGTGCTAACGAAGTATTTAGAACTAGTCTCTCTCTTATTCTCGCTAAGACCACTGGAACTCCTCTACAATTGCGTCGTTAAGGAAGTCCGTGAATGTAATATCACTTATGGTGGGAAGTCCATACAACCGACACTATGACGAGGAGCACAGCTTGTTGAAAAAATTCTACAATGCATTTTCGACTCTTGAGTCCACACTAATGGATCCTGTAGTTCACCTACGTCTATGATAAATTAACTTAGTTAGACATTTATTGATGGTTAATGCAAAAAATGTATTGTGTAGCCAATTTAGTGTCGACAGTGACATAAAGATTTATGTCCAACAAGGCATACTTCTTGCTTCTACCGTTTCTCTTTAAGATAATGCAAGTAACGAGAATTACTCATTTCTAGTTGTGCTGTCTACTGAGTGAGAACCTCATCAATTTTCCTTCTTTTCTTTAGCAAAGTCTACATTCAATAAGCAAATGTTTAATAATTGAAATAGGTATCCCATAATCAGCCTTTAATGTTCCTAATTGGGACTCTCTAAAATTATTGCACCTAAATGTGTTTTTACTTATATTTACATTTAGAATTTCATATTTATCCCTACTCTAAGATGAATTTGTTACGAAATCTCCTTTGCGCGCACCATAAAATACAATTTCATGCAGTAATAAGAGTCAAAACATTCATTTCTCGTTTTATTCTGCAGTGTCTGTAACTGGACCCTCGTATTCTATGTGACATCCGATGGTGTTTGCATGCACGCCACCAACGCGACCCCGCTTCCTCCCCAAAACGAAAGCTGGCACCGCGCCCGCGAACTGCCGCGCAGATCGCGAGAGTAACGGACTCGCCTCGGGGCCAAAACGCCTCGCGGCCCGTGCGAAACGCGCGTTTTGCGCGACCCACTGCCGTCCCTCCTCACTCCCCCCTCCTCCCCCAGCCCCTGCCCGCGAAATGTTAAAGAGCGGCGTAACGGGCCCGCGGCGGGCAGGCAGGCGCGCATAGCAATGCGTAACAGTAAGGCAAATGCAAACGCACGCCAAGTGGGCATCGCGGAGAGCGAGCGCGGCCGACCCGAAGAGCGGAATAGGCGGAAGGCCGTTGCCAGGCCTACGTCACATCGGCGAGCCTCCAACGCGCATGCGTAAAAAGAACACATTCGACGTCATGTCGACCCGGGGGGCACCGCTGGCACAGGGCATCTACACTGCGATTTTCTTAACATTGCCCCTGACAAATCAGCTGTCAGCTGTTCAACTGCCATCCAATCGGGAGCTTGTATGTCACCACACTGACGTCACTATGGTGACGATCAAGTTCCCGATTGGATGAAACCCTCAACAGCTCATTGTTGTCAGGGGCGAAGTTAAGAAAACCGCAGTATACTGAGGTCACTGTAGTGCCTCTGACCGGGAGGTCTTAGGTTCGAGTCTTGTCGGCGGCAGGATTTGCGATACTAGCGAGATAACGAGGTTGAGTTCTGTCGCTGTCTGGAGGAGAATCCTAGCGGCCGTCTGCTCTGACCGGTAGTTTTTCGTAGTTTCTCCGATCAATACAATGCGAATGCCGCAGCAGTACTCTAACAAAATGACCACAGACCGCGAGCGATCATTCCTTTCTCTTCCTTTCTTTCCTTGTCCTATCCTCATCCCTAACTTACAAACACACTTACATGCACTACACTACCACAGATGTCGGGAGACCGGTCGGGAACTTAGAGCTTGCCCAGGCTGAGGCGGTGCCCCGTTGGTGGGAGATACCTGGTAGACAGAAAATCTCACGCAGGCGGTGTTTGGTAGTTTTGGTGAAGGAAATACGTCATGTTCGCCACATTCTTACTCCCAAGTCAGGGAATTAAACCAGACCCGGGCAGGGGGGACACCGCAAGCTAGCCGGCACAGTCAGTCAACCTAAAATGCCAAATACATACATTTCTTAGTAGTTCATTATAAGCATGTGAAGCACGCGAATACAAAACAGGTATGCCGTGTTTTCCGTTCCTTCCTACTTCTAGCACTGTAGCTTTTACAACAAGAATTTAACTTCACAATTGTTGAAAACGTATTTGCTCTTGCATGTCTCTCTCAGTACCATTTCCTCTCATTGGTATCACCATGACTACCTAAAGAAATTATTACGCCATCCTTCTCATTTATCATATTTCTCACGACTTCACTTTCTTCACCCCTTGATGATACAACTTTCGTCCCATAATAATGGTGTTTCCTGAAAAAATGGAAAATTTTCAGCTGCCACACTTAAGAACGTAGGATACTTGCGAATTTATGGATATATTTATCTATCCGGAAATAAATGTTCCAAGATCAAGCTGGCTATAAATTTAAAAAATGCGGAGATACATTTAACATCACTCTGTCGTGTTCAAATACCATCAAACCATTCTTAAAGGAACCATTAGCATAGATGATAAAATGTAGTCGGCGTTGTAATGTTGTCTTGTTATTTGTAACATAGTGATGCATAGCTTAATGACTGGCATAGAATGAAGTTTGCATGAAGCGACGAGCAAGTAAAGATCCGTTGCTTTCGATGTTCATTAAGTACGTGGACATTGCTGACAGGGAAATGTTTGCTTCCGGATATTCTCGATTTCTTTCAGAAGGTCCCGTTGATGGCAGCGGTCTAAAACATCCAAACATTATTGACAAGGAAATGTTTCTACTCTGACATCACGAAGTACTTTCTTTCTAACATTCGTGAATCCTGTACAGCTGCAAGCGAAATGCAACGCTCAAACACTCCGGGAAAGGATTCTGGAAGTATTTGGTTTACTGCAGCACTTTCTTTGATTACATTTCAGAATTTTTAATTACAGTACATCTTGGAAAAGTGGAGCCATTTTAGGCGATTTTGAAATTAAGCATGTTCAGCATGTCTCTAAATACAATTTCAATTTAGCGATCCTGAAAGTGAAACATCGAATGAAGAATATACTTTTTGGTATTGTACGTGTGAGAAGACGTGCAAAGCAGATTAAATAAGTTGCAAACAATATTGCAACTATAAACCCTTTTTAAATCGCCATGAACAAAAAACGTATCTGTTGCTTGTCTTCCGTGTGCGAAATAGCTAATTTTTTCGCACGCAGAGACGCGTTAAAAAATAGTGTTCGCAACATGCACGTTTTTGAAAATTCGCTCACGCAATAGTATTTTTAAATTCGCGCACGTGTTACTATTTCGCCAAATAATATATTTTAGCCAGAATTTTGAAATTCATTTGTACACGAAGCTTTGTCCAAGCCACACATACGATTTATTAAGCAACTCTCAGTTCAAATTTATGCATTTTAATTACAAAATATCAAAACACAAATTAATAAATCTACTAAATGCGTGAATTAAATTAAATAATGATTACAGATTAATTATATTAAGAATTTACATAGCTCTTGGAGTGGCTCATAATCAGCGTGATGCGATCTCAGTTCGAACTTCTGTCTAACTCCCTCCTCTTAATTTTTTTTGTAGACACACGTACACTCACAGGCACACCCACGAAGTTAATACGTCCGTTACATCTGAACGTCAGAGTAATGTAACTTGACTCCGAAGGACGTTTTTACACGGATCCTTGAGCGATGTGACGTTGAAGAGTTGTGTCATGCATTCCTCTCGTCCTCCGAACCCAGAGGTCCGAGGTTCAAATAACAGGCGAGCAAAATGTAACGGCAACGATGTTGCAAGTGCAATATGAAATGCTGTGTAATGCTAAGAGCCCGACCCAGGAAGAGAATTATTGACTCCGCCCATGACACATACTTCATGACCACGATACAAGTCTTAAAATAGACGCATTCTTGTTTGTCTAATCACTTACAAATTAATACAAAGTTAACAATTCGATATCTTTCTTTCGTTCCCCCCTCTCTCTCTTTCAATAATTCGTTTAGTTCAACACATTCAAAGATATAAGAGGATATTTGCTGTTTGCATCTCATTGCCAACATCGAGTTTAACCTACCTTTGAATTAAACGCATCTCAGTTTAGGAAGTGTTTGCGAACAGCAGCTGTTTTCTAGTCGAAAGACATATTGAATTTTTATATAAGAATAATTTATCTCATGCCTGTTACTTATTTGTTTTTGCAACAAATCTCATTCACTTACAAATTTCTTTCAAAAACAATATTCATTAATCTCAACAAGGCACTGTATTTTAGGAATGCGAATAAAAGAAGACAAATATTTTCAAAAGTACGTACACTTAACTTTGTGTTGTAATTTGACATTGCCACTTTACTAACTGAAATTGCTGGAATACCTTTGTGGTAGAAATCAGTCTGAAAAATGTGGTTGGATGGAAGAAATGTATAACGTAATAAAAAAATTGTAATACTAATACAATTTTATTTAAATATTACTAAAAAAGGTCTGGAGGAATATTATGAATAATTAAAAGATAGTTTTCTGTAAAATAAACAACTATATTTAAATTATAATATTTAAGGCCTTAAATTACAAAAATAGACACAGAAGTTGATCGGCATTAAACAAAAATTAGAGAGAAAGAAATTTAACTGAGGACTATGCATCTTTGGAAAACTTCAAAGTTATAGCTTCTTATGCAAAGTAATCAAGTGCAAAGGTGAATGTTCGTACAAGCATAAAGGCAAATAACAATAGCTGACAAGATCTTTATCATAAGAGAGGTTAAGAACAAAAAGGAACCCTGCGTCTTCAACATGTGTGAAGCCACGCAGGAATGTCACCGCTGGGGGCTCGCAGCCTGCACCGCTGGCGTCCCCGCTCCCGCCATTGCCTCTGGCCCCGCCCTCCTCCCCGCACCGCTGTCTCCTGCCACCCACGCCGTTTTATTTGCATTTCGTGTTGACTTAGTGGCTTCAAGCGCCACTCATCTGGCAGATAATTCTATTCTTTCATCATTTTGTCAACACAATCGATTTTTACCATGTTTCCTTATTATCCTAGAAGTGTTTTCTTGAGACAAAAACATCGTCACTTTAGCCAACTATTGATAATACGGCAATATTAGGGGAGAATATCATACATACCGGAAAGCTTTGGTACACACAGACATTCAAGATTTTGTGCCAAAAGAAAAATCACAGGTTTTACCGATTTAAGGTGCGGAAGCAAACTCGGTAAGAAAATATATATAAATTAGGAGGTTTCTAACCTGACGCAGAGAAGTGCAATGAGAAAAATACGGTATCTCAAGAACTGTAGAAAGCGTGGCTGAATAAGACATAAATATCCCGCGAACAAGATCTGAGAGATAATAAAAGAAATGAAATTTATGGCTGTGATGATGTTAACAATAAAACGTTTCAGCCATAATTCTTGGGCGTAAAAATGTTAGGTAAAAGAGTATCAGGTAGCACAATAAGGAATTAAATTAATCTGGAATGAGTTAATTCGAAAAAGTTTAGACTGTATTGAAATATACCATTCTCACGTCTCATCAAAAGCGTGGCTGTAATTATGTCCTGTTCCAAATTTATTAAGATTTGGGCCGCCAGAAACAGGTTACATGAATTTACTACCAAAGTTTTTCTATCTGATTTTAACCAAATTATATAAAATCCAGCTAGCTTGGGTCGATGGGTCCGGATACAAATCCTCGCTATCGCCTCGATAGCCGATTACCTGATCTGCCAACTATACAGTATGGCGGGGAATCTGAAATGTAATAATTATGCTTCCAACTAATCGAAAAATTATGATTGACAAATGAAAACAAAATTCAACAATTTATTTAACTTTAAATTAACACAATTTAATTTGATGGTCATGACCCTTTTTTGAATAAATTCTCTCTTTTATACTGCAGTATTTTTTTACCGTTTTTGCATGCCAACGCTCCGTGGTCGCTTCTCACTTGGCCGTTGTTAATTCCAAGTTCCGCTTCTCTCTTCCGGTCTTGCGCCGCCGCTGACACGTCCAGTCCACACTGCCTAAACTATTTGTTAGTTCTTGTCCGACGCTCCCGGTTCCTAATCTCTCCCACCGGTTATGTAAACTATTGAAGTCCAACTGCAATGTCCGAAAATCTGAACAAGTCCTCCGCGAAATCACTTCTGGTAAATTATTTCAAAGTCCGAAACAAACTATCACTTCTCTCACAAGAAAAATACAAGTCTCACTTTCCCACTATATTGTCTACAAACGATCTTTACGCTACGGCTCCCAGAGTCAGAATGTACGATCTTCACTCCACGACACCCCGAGTCAGAATGTCTGTTTAATGCGTTTTTTAAACCCTTTATGGCTCGGTAGGCGTCCATCCTTCTATTTTTCCAAAACACGGCGGCAAAAATTAGACTATCTAATCTTTAATAGCCAACCCGTGCGTCTCTTACAAATCCGAGTAGCCGCGACCTCCGTCAGTCATTCGTTTTACACCAATTACATCTTATGTTCTTCAGCCATCTAGCCGGCGTCCTGACGTCATCAAGGCCCGTGTATAGTTTGTTGACCTTGCCAACCTCTGCGCTGACGTTGCTAAGGCCGCATACCGCCATATTGAATACCCATTTATCTACCCCATGTATAACTAACATCATTAAATAAAATCTATCATATTCTGGTATATCACAGTATTCAACAATTAAACATCTTGGCACACAAAAAACATACTGGAATGTTCTCGTAAACTCATTCAGGAGAGGGAGACTTATGAACAAAACAATCACATATTAACGATTTTGACACTTTGGATCACTCTAGCAATATTATTTAGCAACATAACTATAATATGTGGATAAAAGTTGCAAATATATGATAGCAAATAGCTTCAACAATGCTCCGGCGCCCACGAGCCCGAACACTTCCGTGCGAAGAAGTGCGTGCGACGAGCAGCAAAATTAAATTGGGCGCTAAATTGGGTGTTAAATTTAATTAAGGCGAAGAAGAAGAATAGCGGTGTTATTAAATTCAACATCTAAACAGGTTTGCCACTCGAAGCTATGTACCGCTTGAATTTAAATTGAAAGAGGATCTTCAATTCAGAGTAATTACAATAACCCAATTATTTACTAGCCGTCGTTTCAGCTATTCTTTATGAATTGAACAAGACTGCAAATATATATCTAAAAGGTTTTCTATTGTCCGAATAATATTCTGTCTGCTTGACATGTAGGGGGTCGGGCAGAGCGATGTGGCCACTTACTCGGACCGTAGATACGTGGGTGGTGTGGTCGTTCTCGTATCAGATGGCAATAGCAAGTAGTAGTAGCAAGAAGCAAATCGCAATAAGAGTATGGAACAGTACGAGACGACACTAATACGCACACAGAATGCATAACCAAAGTAAGTAAAGAGCGCTCTTCAATTTTCAGTTGCTTCGCGCTGCTAGATTTCTTCCTTTTACCTAATAAATATCGGCAACTCTGCAGTGATATCAGAATTTGACGCCTCTGATGAGATAACGGAACTGCCTCTCCTTTGTCAGCCGCCAGGTGTCAAGTAGACAGAAAAATTATCGGGACAATATCAATTCTCGTAGATGTGATTTTTTGGCGTTATTTACGAATTACTATGGCACGTTGATTTACAATTTATTTCTTATATCTATATTCAATTATATATGCAATATATGCAAGATAATAGGGTACCAAAAACGTTTTTTGAGTGGTATCCAAATGGTAGAAGAAAGAGAGGAAGACCGAAACATACCTGGCAAGAAGTAATACTTCAAATTTTACACACACAATTCCAAGAGGAAGAATGGGAAGATATAAACAGACGAAAAATATTGAAAAGGATCTTCATTAGAACGTCATTAATTAATGTCATTCATTGTCGACATTATGGGTAGATTTGTAAGTTTATGTATTTGGAAAACATGGATACAGGAAAATTTGTACATAACCTGTGATTAAATAAACATGTAATTATTAATACAAGTCTGTAGAAAGCTTTCCTGAATATGTCACCGTCTTTCAATTATTCCACCTCACCATCTCAAAGTTACTAGGCGCTTCGTATTTATTCAAATGCGGTTAACCGTGCCCGTACAAGGGAGAATGGAAGTGAAAATCGATTCCCCTCGTAATATCCCGAGCGCGCGGAGGCGCCATGTTCGGCGAACGCGCTCACGGGGAGGGGAGGCTGAATGGCGCGGCCGGGGCTCGACCCGGGCCCCAGGCCATTGGCGCGCGACGGGGCGCAGCGGATTGGCCGCTTGGGGCCGCTCGCGCACAAAAGCCGCTCCGGAGGCTGTAAATCGGGCGTAAGAACATCAGCGGCGCCGACGCACCCGCCGAGACCTCCGCGGCGAAGAGTCGGTCGCGAGAGGCGAGGCTTAAGAGTCGGTCGCGAGAGGCGAGGCTTAAGAGTCGGTCGCGAGAGGCGAGGCTTAAGAGTCGGTCGCGGAGAGGTGAGACCAGGGTGTAAGATATATAGATGTGTCAACTAGCCGCCTTTTGAACAAAATATTTGAAGCCAGTTTGAGGCTAGTTCCTCGCTTATCCGTACGGTGCGCACGATCGAGTTGGGCATTCATGATGGCGTCTCGCGATTAGTGGCTTCCACCAGAGATTACAAAGCTATTAAATGGATCACCATCTTGTCCCAAAAATGCCCAAGTCGTCGCAGCGCTTACATAGCTCCGAGAACTGTGAGAACTAGCCTCACATTAGCTTCAGTTTTAGACCGGAAGTGAACACACCTATATCTCTTACACCGTGGAGAGGCGAGACTTAAGAGTCGGTCGCGAGAGGCGAGACTTACGAAAGGCAGAGGTGTGCGAGAGGTAGTGGGAAGTTCGCCGGCTGCTAAGTGGTTGCTGAAACCCATAAGAGTTCCAAGTTTATATTATTTTTGTTTTCTTCTTCCTACTGATTTTGTACTGAAAATATTGAAAATTTCTCCGTATCATCTTGTAATATTTTTCTCTAATCTTTTATCCCGCACACCTACTCATTAGCTATTTCCTGTATTACAAACCTTTCTTATTTCTATCTTGCATTCATTTTTTCTGAGTTAAGACGAACGTTTTATTGTTTTATCTGTTTGAAATATTTCGCTACATCATACTTCTTTTCGTTGCGGTATTTTATTATTAATTTCTTGGTGATATAAATCTCTCACGGTGTTATTGACCATTTTTGTTCAGTAAGCATGCGCAAGTATGGAAACTTGAAAATTTTCTGTTTATTCCCAGGGCTATGTTTGCTATTTACTACCTCCTTCCACGAAAAAATGTTTAATCATCTTCAGGGTGCACGCGATCTCTAGGAAACCTTTGAAGGTTACTGCAAGTAGCATATCTGACCACTTACGAGGTCTAATGTTTGTGTTGTTTTTGGAGTTTTTGAAAGAAATACGACGTTACGAGTACATTCCTAAGAAGTAAAGGATCCGGGGTAGCTTTATACACTTGACGCATTGGAAGGAAGGGCGGAATGCATGTGTGGGCTGGGATTGCGAGGGGATAGTAATTTAAATTTCCCAAATTTATTTATGAACATCCCGCAGCGCGAAGTTCCAGCCTTAATTCTTGGTACTCCGAGAGCTGGCCAAGCGTTTCGCGACGCACGGAGGCGGCCACGCACGGCGGACTGGCAAGAAGCACACAACGCGCAGCGGCCAGCAGGAGATGTCACGAACAACAGACGACGATCAACGTCGCCAAGCAGGCCGACTGAATCCAAGCAGATCAGAACACCGAGGAATGCGTAGGACTGCACTACACGGTCATCACTCTGGCTGCCCCTCCCCAGCTGCGGCTGTTGCACAACGTCATATAAACCTCCATTTACATTTCCCGAGCATTTAGAGGGGCCGTGTTCGTTTCTGGTCGCACGCACTACTCGCTTTATGGTGAAATGTGAGACATTGTGTGTTTGCGTTCCGAAACGAAGTAATTCGCTTGTACGTTCCTGAGCATTCACAAGACCTCAAATAGCATGCATTGGCGAGATTCTCCCGGCTCCCTGAGATCTCAGCATTCGGCCTAATTAGACGCCTAGCAATATTCAAAACACCCATTTATTCGAAGCGATCTCGCGTGTTCGCTGCAGCTCCACCGGTGGAGCGGTTTTTGCACCCCCGCGGCGCTGCCCAATTCGCTTATCAGCGCGGCATCTGTCTCGGCGGCGGCGCGGCGGCGGCCCAGCGACTGGGAGATTTACGGGCCCCAGGCGGGGGGAGGGGGAGGCGGGGAGCGGGGCTGCGATCTGCTGAACGCGCCAACCGGTGGGGGTGGGGTGGGGTGGGGGGCGCCGCTTGGCAACGTGTCAGGCGGCTCGCTTCCTGCAGAGGTCAGGCGTTCGAGCTCCCGGTCGACCACCCCGCGCCGCGCGCCGCGCCGAGGGGGGAGAGAGAAGAAGCGACTCCGGGCGGAGCATGCGGCGCTGCGAGGCAGGTGGATGCTTACAAGTAATGAGACGCAATATCAGACACAAATGTGTACTTAGCGGTGCTAGGTGACATTCCGTATCACACATGTGCATAGACTTGCGGAGCTTAAAATAAGAATGGTTGTCTGTTTTACTTACACCTCACATAATTTACTAATAAATAAGAAATACTACAAGAAAAACGAAATTATTAACAATTAATAAATACAATCATACTTTATATACTACCATTTACAGGGTTGCCAGATGGCTTGGAGAGCCTCTTCCTCAAATGTAAAACAGTCCATCAAATTGTCAGTTTTAAAGAGGCTAAAACTAACCGATTAAATATGTTTAGGGAGAAAATGTTTTACTACTTGCGGCTTCGGGGCCTTTTCAAAGTTTTGAATGAAGCCAAGTCCCTCCTGCACGAAACTGTGCTCTGGTGGAAACGGCACAACACTTGATAATCCAGACATTTTATTCCGAGAATACGATATGAATTAATAACGATGTGGCTTATAAGTCGTTATGACGTATCAATTTGAACGGATTTACGAAATTCAGAAATGTTGGGAAATGATTTGATTCTTCATAATTCACAACACATTTACTTACGTGTAATATTGACAAGTCATTTCAATTAAACAATGGTTTTACTATGTAACGATAATAAGGTTTTTTTGTAAGTTCCGGCTACAAAGAAAGACTTATTTGCACCAGGTGTTGCACAGAGCCCGAGGTTTCGCTCGATATCCAAAGAGGAGCCGAAGTGAATCGCGGAGCAGTCGCACCTGCCTTCCGCCGCAGCGCCTCGCAAAGAGAAGAAAAGGTCGTCGCCGAGAGCACAGAGACGCTGCGCCTTTTTGCAGCCTGCGGCGGCTTGGAGTGCGCAGCATCCCTCTGCCCTCGCCCATCGCCCGCCCACCCACCTCAACTTCCATTCGCTCGCCCGCCCCGCTCTCCTCCCGCTCGCCGATCCGAACGCCCACCCAGCCCGAACACTCACCGACGCGTTCCGCCCGCCCGTCCACTCGTTCCACCCGCCCGTCCACCCTTCACCTCCTGCCCGTCCGCCCGTCCGTCCGTCCCGCCCGCCCCTGCCCCGCCCCCGGCCCGCACGCCCGCCCGCCCGTTCCGCCCGCCCGCCCGCCCGTCCCGTCACGCCCGTCCCGTCCAACGCCGCGTCCGCCCCTGTCATCGCCCCGTCCAAACGCCCGCCCCGCTCGTCCAAACACCGGACCCGCCCGTCCCAAACGCCCGCTCCCGCTCGTCCAAACGCCCAACCCGTTTCGCCCATTCGCCCGCCCGAACGCCCCACCCTCCCGCCCGCCCCCAATTCGCCCCTCCCGCCCGGCCCGCCCACCCGATCGCCCTCCCGCCCAGAACGCCACTTCCCGCCCCGAACGCCCCGCCTGCCTGAACGTCCACCCGCCTGAACGCCCACCTGCCCGCCCGCTCGTCCGAACGCCCCGCCCGCCTCCCCCCCCGGTCACCCGCACGTGTATCCACCAAGCTGAAAAAGCCTCCACCAACACTATCGTTCCCTCGCCCCACCCTCCTCCTCACCCGTCTTTCAACGCCCACACGTCCACCCACCCGTCTGAATAACGCCTCCTCGCCCTCATTGGCCCCCATTCCCCGTCAGTACACTTCACCACGTCCGCCCACGGGTCCATCATTTGTCCGCCCGCTCTATCGCAAGTGGGTTCTTGATCACCCCATCCACCAAAGCGCGCACTCGTCTGCCTCTTTCCCTTCCGCCCTCCCATTCACGTGTCGCCTGCCCCGTTCCACCCGCCCACCCACCGACCTTCGCTTCGTCCTCGCTCCCCGCGCGCGCGCGGGTGTGCGAGGGCCGCGATTCGTTCAGCCCCTCGGCGCGCGCGCGGTCCACGACCGCCTGCGCCAGTGAGCGCTCTCCTCCGCCAGACGGCGCCTGGGCGGGAGGGCGCGGTCCTTGCCCTCGGCTCTTTCGCGCTTCACAGCCACTTATTCAGAAGAGGATGCAAGGAAATGCAATCACTTGTTCAGGAGTGTAGGCAAGATAATGTAATCACTTATTCAGGAGTGTAGGAAAGATAATGTAATCACTTATTGAGGAGTGTAGGCAAGGAAATGTAATCACTTATTGAGGAGTGTAGGCAAGGAAATGTAATCACTTATTGAGGAGTGTAGGCAAGGAAATGTAATCACTTATTCAGAACTGTAGGCAAGGAAATGTAATTGCTACTATCGTAAAGGAAATTTTTATTAATACAACTGAATGCCGAATTTCTAAAGAAAATGTTCTGTTTGGCAGTCAACTCCGGCTCTAGTGAACGTCTGGGGACTAACATGTTTCGTTCACTATATCCGATAATGTCAAATTAAATAAAATTTCTTCACAATGATTGATTTTATTAATATAGATACAGCAAAATTCATGGACAACACGAACTGAAAATTTCAAAATCTTTAATTGTCCTTAAAAATCAATTATTTTCAATTGTTTGATTCGTATATTTTTACTTAGTAATTTCTTTAGGACCTTCTCAGAGTTCGTGCTCTCTCCATTGATTCATGATTGTCCTCTATCTCTTAAGTATCGTAATGTAGTCTCGACCCCTTTCAATTCTTCTTGCATTGTTGGAGCACCGTCCCACCCTTCTACAGCCTAATAACAAATGAGATCCAATTAATATCCAGGACTTATTTCCTACGTTCACTATAGCCAAGGTCTGATCCTACGTAAACTATCGTATAATCGAATCTTCCTTTATTTAGTTGAATGTAAGTGACACGAGACCATAGTGACTTCAGTTCACTATAACCGAGGGTTCACTACTACCCGGATTCACTATATCCGAAGTCGACTGTAATTAGGATTTTATGGAAATTTTAAAATCTCGCTTTCAATAACCACAGACACAGACAAGTCGGAACCAATACCAATTCACACTGGCCATCGGCCATTTTTTTCCGCCAAAAAGCAAGGCGACGAGGGGCGCTCGTGCCCTGACGCGTCGTCTCCACCCGACGGGCGCTGATGTCACCGGATGTGGGTGAGCTCACCCCGGCGGCCGCGCGCGCGGCGCGGCGCGGCGCGGCTTTGAAGGGGCAAAGGGGACGCGGAATATGCAAACGCACTTCGCGCACGCAGCACCGCCGCGCTTCCTACGACGGAGATTAGCGCTGAGCGGCGGCGAGCGGCGCGCCGCACGACGCCAATTGGAGCTTATCTTTCGGCTCTCTGGGAATCCAAACAGCTGGGTTTCAAACTTTTGTTCTTTAAGTGCATCCTCTTTTCATTTCAAATCAACTAAATGGAAGTGTTCATTATCAAGAAAGAAATCTTCCATAAACATGAATTGCAAATTTAATTGATGACGAAACATGTTCGCCATCTCTATTGTACAATATGGTGTATACCTGGTATTTGTTTCCTCGACCCGACTATGAGAATCACGAATTTATGTAAATTAACAAGGTGGTTCAAATTTATAAAAAATCAATAAGCACGGGAGATGATGCAATCTTAAAGCGTGTTTTCGTTGCAATAGCTAAAAAGCGGTTTTCACGAAAGAAGTCTGGTTGAAATAGAAGAATACGCTTACATCAGTTGCCGAATATGCGATGACGGTCTTTTCATGGCAGAGGTTTGTTTTTTTCCACTTTCGAAATGTTAAGAAATAAATGAACAAATGAAGGACTTTCCTGGACAAACAAACAGACCACGCAGAAACATGTGGGAAAAAGAGTCGATTTTACAATAGTTCATTTAACATTACAATAGATTGAATTTCAAAACATCTTCCATACAAAATCAGTAAACGGAAATGTCATTTCAAACAGTCTATCCTTAATTGCATTCCAGCTGAAATAATTATTGACTGAATAATGAATACAAACCGAACTGCCAAGATCGATTATCATTTCTGCTGTAACATTTTAAAATATACAATTATTGGATAAGATTAGCAGGGTAGCAAGATACATCCAATCACTCAAAGAATTTAACCGCAATCACCCTACCAGCCCACACGGTAGCTAGTCAGTCCATAATCCCAGCCTGCAAAACCTAGCGAACCGTAAATAGCCGTAACGTCGACGTATAGGAGGCTCTAATACGCGACAATCTCGCGACCTCTGGGCGCGCGCTCACAAACGAGCCGACGACTTTTACAGCGCTGAAACACTCCTCTGGGAACGATCAGAATAAATTTATCGAGACGTTTTTACTGCTGTCTGCGGTGTCCACGCACAGATGATTCGCTCCGCCGACGCCACCATTTCACAACTCCTTACGCGGCACGTAAATTCCGCGTGCGTGGAGAGCGTGCAAACCTGGGCCCTCGCTGTTCTGCCTAAAACGCGAGTCTGCACGGTCTCCTTTAAATCTCCCCACAAAGAATTCTTGGGCATACTTTTTTTAAACATGATGCTAATTGCATGAGAATAATATCCCCCAAATTAGTCCAATAATGTTACAATGCGTACTACGATACCCGATATGGTTGTTATGCAATGTGTTTCTAAACATGTTGGCCACGTTAAGGAATTCTGAAGAATGTTTCATGTTATCCAAGTAATGTGTGTTTAGAGAAGAACTACGTAGCAGCTCTTCTAATAAGATTTTATTTTTTCCTTTGACGTTTAAAATAAATTCTGACAGAGTAATCAATTATAGAACTAGGCCACATCTATAGCCTCATATCCTTTGTTTTCTTTCAAGTCGCGCAAGAAAGTTCATGCGTACTAAAGTTGAAAAACAAAAAAAAAAAGATTTGATATCGATAATTTCTGATGTGGAAAGCGCACGCATAAAACGTTAAAAAAGGAAAATTAACCAAGGGAAGAAGAGGAATTATGGAATTTAAAAAATTTAAATAGCAGAAGTTGGTTTCTTCCTAGTTTTGCTGATTTTGTGAATTGTGATTTTAAGAATACACTAGAAAATTAACAATGATATAATAATCACTCTTATCAAATTTGTATTATTTTTCAAGAGTTAAACCAAACAATGTAAGTTGTCAAAATATAATGATGTAGAAATGAATTATTTTAGTAATACATAATAGATCGTGATTTAAGTTTGAAGGCGTGGTAAAATGATAACCTTGTTAAGGAGATTGTCGAAATTGATTAATATAATTAAATGGATTGAATCATGGAGATTTGTGAATTAATTAATTAGTCACAACAACCGGTAAGTGAACATTTGAATAAATCTTTCAGTGACTATTCCACTCGTGAAATTAAAAACATTAGTTTTTAACTATACAAATAAAGTGCCCCAATCAGGGCGGTGTATTTCAAATACGATATCGTTATTTCTAGCCGATTTTTCTTACCGCTCCTCCCCACTGGCCAGTCACAAGATGTGACTCATCTATCGTAACAGGCGGTACGTATTAATCGCAGTGCTGATGTGTAATAAACTGCGTATGTACTATGACATAACCTCTTTAACTTTCAGTTATTTTCAATATTTGGCGCATTTTCGAACTCTGTTGGACATAATTTCATTTGTGGAATAGTCCTATTAAATACCTCTCGTGCTTTGGAAATTCTCAGATAAATCCCCTCGTCGCTTCGTGAATCGAAGATTTATCGCCAATTTCCAAAACACTCGTGGAATTGCCTACGATAAACTTCAAAGTAGTTTTACATACATTATACTTCGGTTTTTCTTTCTTGGCGCACGGGGGGTTTCAATAAAATGGAATATCTCACGGTATTTCGCATCGTTCTCCGTTGTGCCGCCAGGAGTCTAAAGATCGCCAGCACTGCTCGATGCAGTCGCGATCATACGACTCCTAGCGGCACAACCGAGAAGGACGTGAAATACCATGAGATATTCCATTTTATTGATACCCCCCCCCCGTGCGCCAAGAAAGAAAAACCGAAATACAATCTAGATTTCCCGCGAAACCTCCCAGCAAAAAAGACTTGACGTACGAGTTAAGGCGGCATAGTTCGATCTCCACAAAGGAGCAGGGAAAAAGGTTCTTCTGCCGGCCGGATGCTGCATATCTACGAGCTGCTGCCCCGCGCGGCGCGGCGTCCGGCCGTCCCCTTGGGCGCCGAGCGACCTCGCGCACGTCCTCAGGGGCGTCCTCGGGGGCGTCCTCGCCCGGCGCGACCTGCGCTTCGCTCCGGGGGCGATGGCCCGCGCTCGCCCTGCCACCGCTTCCTCCTCCCTCATAAGCACCGCCTCCCCCCGCCCCGCCCGCAGCCCGCCTCACACGGTTTTATTCCTTTTCTCCTCTCGGCGCGGCGCGGCCCGCGCGCTCATGACAGCCCCATTTGTACGGCTTTCGGGCGGGCAGATTGCGAACGGCCCTGGACCAGCCTTAACCCCGGGCCTACCTTTTCCTTGGGTCAGGCTCCGACAACGCCTCTCGTAAAATCACCGGTCTACGGTCTTCTAGAATCTTCCCTCGGTATAGATAAATGCATAAATATATTGCGTTCTTCATAATATTAATGTGTTGGACTGACTGTCGGGGTCATGCTGTTCCGGGTTTCATGAGCGAAAATTAAGAATGTGCAAACCGTATTAGGATATGTTGACAGCTTCCTCCTCCTCTCCTTCTCCCCCTCCTTCTCGCCCTTCTTCTTCTCCTTCCTCTCCTTCCCCTTCTTGTTCTTCTTCCCCTTTTTCTTCGTGTTCTTCTACGTGTCTTTCTGTTTCGTCTTCTCCTTCTCCTTCTCCTTCTCATTGTTCATGGTGACTGAAATTCTGTGAATGTGGCGAGAGAGTTTCAGGGCTTGCTGCACCACGAATGCATTTAACGTGTTAATGTCAAGCAGGCTGCCTAATAAAACAATTGACAGATAACAGCAGTTCACTAAGCTAAGCTAAATTTATTAACCGATTTGTTGGAAATCATAAAAGTATTTACGATCCATCATGGTTATTTTTTCTATCTTATACCGATAAAATTGTTTTGGTTAATATACAGTATTAAAAATATAAAGTACAGTACCTGTACATAGATTCAGCATTTGCAACTATTACTAACATGCAAAATTATCTTAATTTATTATTGTTATTTTCATTATTATTAAAACTGTCACCAAAATGTCTTATACATTTTGTTTATTGAACTGAATAGCTTCCTCATGATTGTCATTGCCATATTGAGAAATAACTTCAGAAGTTGGTCGATAAACGTCGATCCTGCAACAGAACGGCCCAGTAACTTCACGGACGTTCTCTCGCCAAAATCTCAGTTGCTGCTCGTTTGTTCAAAATAAATGACTAGCATCTCACGTCTCGATCCGAAATTCTCGCCAACCGGTCGGCAGTTGTAGTTCTACCGGAACCATGAAATAGCTAGAAGAATCTATTGCTCAGTTGAGACTAGCGTGAATACTGCATTCCTACTGGGAGTCTAATGGCAGCAGTTTAAGCGAAATTGCGATTTTGTCAGCTTTACGATTTTCGACGAAAGAAGCAGAGCCATCTTAGTGCAGTTCTACGCCAGAATCAACATGTCGTTTGGCAGGTATCCAACGAGACGGTACTCCGCGAATCTGTTTTATGGTTGATGGTTTTTGTACCCTGTCACCATCGCTTTCGTACGAAAATCTTGAAAAGAAGCAAATCAAGTACTAATTCGTTACGAGAAACGTGTTTCTTACAGAAATGGTTAGATGTGCGTGATGATGAAAATAGATCCACTCGAGATAGCATCCACAGGAGTCGACCAAATTATCTACCCCAACTGGCCAGCAGTCGCTTACTGCAACAAGATCTTTCAGACTTCCGGTGCACTAGTACACTCTGTCCGGGTCGAGAATGTCTGATCGTAAAAAGGAAGTCAAATTAACTGGCAGGAGTTTAAACTGATATGAAAATGTCTTTGAGGGTTCATATTTTTAAAAGTTTGCAACGCAAGCATGTGCATTATTCTCACTTTTAACCAGTCCTATTTCTCTTCTGAATATGCTTTTACAATATTCCAAAGAGAACGAAAAGAGCTTTTATTGATTAACTCATATTAATATATTTCAATTGCGTTGATTTGACTTTAACTCTGAATAATTGATAAGAAACACGTTTGCGAGTGTATATATTTTGTCAGCGGAGTAAAATCGCGTAACAAATCAATACCTTACATTTAGGTGTGCTCATATTTCGG
This sequence comes from Acheta domesticus, assembly GCA_031308135.1. Lineage (NCBI taxonomy): Eukaryota > Metazoa > Arthropoda > Insecta > Orthoptera > Gryllidae > Acheta > Acheta domesticus. The sequence continues at coordinate 43,409,468 of JAHLJT010004567.1, read as the reverse complement.
GCACATTTTGGAAAAATCTGCTAATAAGGAATGAATGGAGTTATAAACTGTTCCTCTACTAGTTTCTTCAACATTTCATTCTTACTCAAAATACTTTCAACTGGCTTCTTAAAATGCAGAAGGCAATCAACACACATGTTTTAATCAATATCTTTAATATTGTTTATCCGCTGGCACTTAATCCATAATTTAGTTTGAAGATTTCCTTCAAGTTTCCAGATGATGCCAATGGTACGTTTTATGATAGTAATTCTGATATTTTTCATATATTTTCACATTTTAAATCAAATTATAAAATAATTTAGTGTGCTCAACTATTGGCACCAACTATTAACTAATTATTAGTGACACATTGAAAAAATAGGTTTGAGGAGCATCATTAACCTCGAGACTTGCGGCTGCCCGTGTAACGTGGCGTCTTATGCATGGTTGCCAAAACTGCGGTCGACATACGGCATACGGCGCTTCTCTTCAGGATGAAATAACTAAAATATTGGCAACCATGCATAGGAAGCGGCACCTCCTGAGCAGCCAATAATTCATTGTCACAGAACACGGTAGTCTATGTTTTCATAATTAACATAAGTCTTTTGTTTCAGGTGAGGTGATAACCTTCTTTTGCCCGTAATACACGTACGTACAAATATATATGAGTCATTGGATTAAAACAAATCCAGCAATAAAATCATAAAATAAGGCTAATGATAATAAGAAGGAAACTTTTCCTTTAACACAATATAAAACCTTATAAAAGGCAATTTTAGAATTTTTTCCAACTATTTCACGCACATAGTACTGCACCTAATCGATTACAAATGAAGTTAGGCAAAATCGAGATGGTTCCCAAAACACCTGCGCAATTTTTTTATCCAGGCAACCCGAAATCAGCAGCGCATGGCAGGCTGACGAGTGTCACTTTTCGCTTCGAGGACCTCCGTGCCGGGAGCATGACAGTGCAGACTACGCGGCCACAGGCTGTAACGCGGTGACGAGATCAGTGAGGTGACAAAGCGGGCAGTGATCCGCGGTGCGCGGGACAGGCATGCTGGGAAGAATGCGGCCGTGAGGGCGGGGCAGGCGGCCGGCTTCGTACACTGGGCCGAAATGAGCCCGAAGTCGCATTGTATATAAAATAAAATATGACATTATAAAAGTTTGAAATAAAACTGACTATTTCAAAATCAACACGGTTTTCGTCCTGTATACTCGTGCGACAGCCAGACTATTGCTTTATGTCAGGACATAGCAGATTCACAAGACGAAGGGAGTAGGGTCGATGCAATAATATTATGTGTTTCTAAGGCATTTGATCTTGTTCCACATGGCCTTTTAATTGCCAAATTGTCAGAAACTGGATTAGATCATCGAATAATCTTGTGGATAAAAGAATTTCTTACGGCGTGCACTCAATCATCCTCTAATTCTATTGTAATTCGAATTGTAAATGGTTGTCATTGTTCTAATTCGAATTGTTATGTTCGCCACCGAGTATTAGCTCAAAGCAAACTGTAATAAATCAAACTATCTATCTAAATAACAAAATTATAAAGGCAAAATCAGTTACCGCAAGTTATCTGAAAATATGTTCTTTGTATTTTACAAAATAGACACCTTCGATTCATAGAAGATGCATTATCACTTATAATTTCATTTATTATAAGTGATAAAGTCATGAAATTTTCCAGTTAAGCTGTTTCCAACTAATTACCAGACGTTGTCGTAGAAGAAATAATTGTCACACTACCACTGTGTCATAGAAAAAAGAATTTCATTTCTTCATGAAACTACTCAAAGTATATTGCTGCTAAAAGTAACGAATCTTTTAATATGTACGTCACTTTGTACTAATTGTTGCAAACAAATAGTATGGCCACAATTGAGAAATGTTGCCGCTAATGTTAATCATACTCGTTTATATCTCATAATGTAAAAGATCCTCAAGCCTAAATGAAGCCTCTGAGCTGAATTCAAACTGCCTGTTTCGTCGCCCATGGAATACCTTCTTTCTCCGCCAGTTGATGAAAGGAGCGTACGAAATTTGCGTGGTCAGACGGAAGAGTAGGCCTCATGGCCTGAGTCTCGCCACGTAAAATAAGGCATCAATTCAATTCAATAATGGATGTTGACGTTTAAATCGAACGGAATCCATGTTAGTGATAAACAGGAGTACATATTTGGGTACATTTTTTATTTATACATTTTAGTCATTAATCCAAACTCGTTATACTGCGATTTTCTTAACTTTGCCTCTGACAGGAATCAGCTGTTTCGCTGCCATCCAATCAGGAGCTTATATTTCGCTACTATGGCGTCACTACGGTGACGTTCAAGCTCCCGATTGGATGAAATCGTCAACAGCTGATTCCTGTCAGGGGCAGAGTTGAGAAAATCGGAGTATAGTTGCACTGCCAACGTACAGCGTGCGCTGCTTCTTGTCGTGGCGCGCAGCCCACTGTGCTGTGGGCGCGAGCGCGGCAGGCAGTAGGCCGAAGGCGGCGGGGCCCGCGAATGGATTTGCATGTCCTTAACCCGGCGGAGGCGACGGCCGCGAGCCTAGCCGTCGGGCGCCCGTGCGATGAGGTCAGGTTCAAGGCGCGACCGCCTCCGTGCTTCCGGGACTCTGCATAAACGACGTGCAGCCGCTGCCGTTGACAGTTCGCTCATGCGGTGTACCAGGAGCCTGCACAGGAAAGACTACAATGTTCGACATCGTTCCACACATTTCTGAATGGAACTTCACTGACAAATAGCATTGTGGAAAGCGAATCCTGATTTGTGTAAGATGTGATAACAATCGCAAACACATTCGTTTCATGGAACTTCATTGAGAAATAGCATTGTGGAAAGCAAATCCTGATTTGAGTAAGATGTGATAACAATCACAAACACATTGGTTTCATGCCCCATCGAACTTACTCCTGCTCACCGTCCGGGATTATTGCTGGACTATTTTGTCCTGACCTCATGCCACAACATGTACTGTTTAGCACTGAGTGATTATTTGTTATTATAGAAATAGTGGTAAGCAAAAGTATCTAAAACAAATCTAAACGTTTCAAAATTAATTGGATTTAGGTTGTTGTTTCGACACTTGAGTAAGTAAAGAACAAAATTAGTAATTTTGAATTGTGGTGTAGACATTGGAATTTCCTCATCTTATTTAAAAACATTGCATAAACTACGAACTTCTGAGTAGTGTGGTTGCACGTGTGTCAGCATTCAAGTGAAATCCAGTATTAGAAAACTGGTAACCAGTTGTTAAACTTCAGGTGAGCATTATACATGAAGCATTTTTTTCTTTAGGATAGTCAATGATGACTCATATTACATGCACTACTTGAAAGAAATGTTCGTTTGAAATATTAACTGTCAACCTTTACGTTTTACTAGTTCCATACGATGAATTTGATTGGAAGTAATCGGTTGGTTACGGTCGTCAATAAATAATTGCGGGATCGAACTTTTCATATCAATATTCTGATATATCTGGATTATATATAAATGTCATAACGTTAAGTAGATACTAATTTTGCGTTTATCACCCCTATTATTAAGAGACCTGAATTAGAGGATAAAGCTTCATTAAGCCAATGTCCAGTTTGTGTTGATGTTTCGCTCACAAACATTATCAAATCTGGGATTTAAATATTATTGAGATAAAAAAGGACATATCTTGACGAGATATCCGCTTACTGCTATTGACATAATCACAATTAACTACTCAGTGCTAAACAGTACATGTTTTGGCGTGAGGAGAAGACAACATCGAACATTAATCCCGGACACTGAGCTGGAGTAAGTTCGACGAGGCATGAAACGAATGTGTTTGTGATTGCTATCACATCTTACTGAATTCATAAACCGTAAATGAACCAAGGTGAATAGTGGTTCTAGATTTAATAACGGATTTATTTATATCTTCGCTGCACCCTATTATTTTTCTCCTTACTTTTTTAAAACTTATAGTATGATAGAGAATTATGGAATTACACTGGCACTGATTATGGACAAAAACATTTTATTTTGGTACTTGGCATAGAAACCTACATATACATAGGTTTACTAAGTTAGAGTTAAGTGCGTGGCATGTAGAATAAATAGAGAAAAATAATCTTCCACAAACTAGTAAATAAAATATTATATTTGAAAAAAAGAAATATTTTGAAGACTCATCTCATGAACATAAAACCATGTTAATGTAGTAATCTTATAAAATAAGAGATTTTCCATTGGTTTCACTTACTTAGCTTTATAAAAAACACTGATGATGAGGAAATAATGTCTGAAATATGTCTTGGTAACATTTGAATAATCAATAAATTTTTACTACAATTCGGAAGTTTAGTCATTTCTCTATTTTTGCGTCTTGAAATTCTACTAGATGTTCGCCGTAACCATACAAATTTGTAGGTATCTATTATATACCAAATCAACGAATCCGGCGTTCTCTATTCCGACGGCTGACCGCGTATCAACTGTATTAATGTTTTACTACGAGCACATCCCTTTTGCTAATCTATTAAAGCACGGCAGAAACCTCAGGAATGGAAAGCGGCCGCTCGTTGCACCTGCCGCTGCAGGAGACGACGGCGACCGTAGAGGGCGTTGACCCCGGCGTCCTGCAAGGACGACCTCTTGCACACACGACCCTGGCTTCTCTCGCCCGTGCGCCGGAAAGAATGCGTAGGCGTTCGCGCGATGCATCACACGCGTTGCCACACACACCGGCGCGGCGCGGCGTGGGCGAGCCTCATCGGCTGCTCGCGGGTTTCTTCATCGCCTTCGAGATGCGGATAACTGGCGAATGACACGCGACGACCCTCCCAGCCATTATAACGTCACGGGAGATCCTGACGCATTGTTTTTGTCACCGTGGAGCAGGCATCAAATCACAGTGACAGCGCAATCATGTCAACAACTTCCAGCGCTCGGTTCCGGGGTCTCAGAAAAGAGCGCGACAAGAATAAATGTATTTTATCTGGAATTATATTTGGAATTTCGTTCTAATACGCTCTCTAACAAATGAATAATGAACACGAGAGCCATTTTATATCATGTTTATCGTATGCACCAATCACTATGACAGTTCGTGACTATTAAGGAAGTTACCTCGTATATTTGGGTCCTATTAAAGGAAATGGAGTGGAAGGTGAAGAATTTGACACATCCATTAAAGTGGCAAGCCTAAATCAAGGTGTCTGATATCGTAGATGGGTTTAGCAGTTGAGCTGGCAACTTACCAATGCCATCTATTCGAACTGGGGATTTCATAACTGTATCATAGACATTGGCTTGTAACCAAACTCTGTTTCTCCAAGTTGTTCGAGCTGAATACCCATTGAGGACACAAACGAGAACTAAGGAAGGAACTCTTTTTTTATTTGGCGTTATACTGGATGTTGTATTGGGTACTGAATTTCGCAAACTTGCGAGAACTTCGGAAGTGTATTTCACATCTTGATTGTTAGATTATTTTCTGTTTCCGGGCGTGTCAACTGCTATGGTCATTGGTCCCGTACGTATAGTGCATGTTTCTATCACGGAAGATGGCATTCTTCCCCTGCTGGATAGGGAGATGCGGTTTCCACCTCTCGTCAGATTGCGGGATTTTCCCCATCTGGGTATCTCTCACCAGCGAGGCACCGCCCCAGCAGGGACAAGCTCTAAGCTCCTGACTGGTCTCCCAATATGTGTGGTAGTGGCATGTTCGTAAGTATGTGAACAAGGGGTCAGGATATAACAAGGAAGATGAAGGAAAGATCGCGCGCTATACCTGGCCCATTTGTTAGGGTACGCTTCGGCATTCACCTGTTAATGATCGGAGAAACCACGCAAAACTACTAATTGGAGCAGCCGACCGCTAGAATTCTTCCCCAGCGGCTGAATTAGACCCAGCTAAATAATCCTGACACATTCGGGGTATCGAACCCATCGGGCTTTTGGGACTCTGAGATCAGCCTTCCTCTATTAAATTTTATTTTACATCGACAGAAAATACAACGTTCAGCCGTGAAGGTTTTCAGTTTATTGACCGAGCAACTTTGTATCAGCGAAGTGTAAAGGGGGGTAACTTCTTGTCACCTCCCTTATAGTGATTTCATTAGATTATACATTCAGCCAAAGTTATTGCGAGAAAATTCAGAGAGCGATGACAAGGTTTAGGAAGGAAATATGATGGGAGAGCAGGTAAATGCAGGAAATGATGAGATCAGCTTTATCACACTACATTGTGGGTAGGAGTAGAGATAGGATAAGCGATGGGAAGATTGCGCGCAGTCTATGACCCTTTGTTTAAGATACTGCTCCGACCCGTACATTGCATTAATCGGAGAAAGTCACTGAGAAGGCAGGAGCAACCACACTCGATAATTTCCTCATTCAGCTTTTAATGAGCTGCTAAGTAGTTGGTTGGGGGTCGAAACCCATCAAACATTAGGAACTCGAACCTAGGTCCACGTCTACTACGTTTAGATACAACAAAAAATTGTACTGCAGATCAATTACACCAATCCCTCATTTAGTACTACCACAGATAGCACAAATACTGTAATTTATTCGGCTTTCCACGAGTAATTTGTCTTTGTAATCATAATTTAAGATGTGGAGTAAACCGAATATTTATCAAATATTGCATGTCGAGTGAGATTTCACACATTACCCGGTCTCAAGTCACTAAAACTCTTTATTATTTCATTAACTCTTCATTGAAAAACTATCACATTGTCAATACAACCACGTATCATTACCATTTGTATGAGTACAAATGCCAGTTCAATTTTATTCGAAGGCACCGAACCTCTTAAAGAAATATTTTAAAATATTTCAACATAGTTTTTTTTTATTGCATAGAACATATTCACACATTTACAACCATTTAATTACAACCGTGAGTCACGACGTGTTCGGCAATGTAAAGCGATTATTGCATTCTATTTTGTCACCATCACAGAGTTTTGCAAACGAATCAACTATCTACTACTAGTGTTACGTTGTTCTGTCGCTAGTGGAAGCGGTCTGCATCGGGGAAATCTACAGTTCTCTCTTTCGGATCCGATGAGTCAATGGAGTTTCGCAGAAGTCCTGCAGAACAAGTATCATTTGTTTTTATAAGGAATGCTCGACAGTTTGGACGTGGTGTGTAGACTTCTGTACCGTGTGTGAATGAAGAGGAGGCATTTCAAAGAACCTTAATAATGGTCACGCGAGAGTCACCCACTTACTGTACAATTTTTCCGGTAAGTTCAGTTCTATCCGTAAATGAGTAAACGCGGGAATAATTTTTTTAGAATCCAGCATCGTAAACTATTCGCAAACTTTATATTCGTGACTTTTGGATACGTTTCAGCCTGACAGTGTAAAGTTAGTTAAAAAAATATTAAGGATATTATCGTGAGTAAACGTTTTGGGAGAAATTGTGTTTGCAGCTCTGTGTGTTATTAACCGTTCAAGTATTTACCATCAGAAAAATGTAATAAACTTTGTTGATTTTTTTCCCTTTTTATCCGTCTTATTTTTCTATGTACCAAGGACTTTCCTTTTATTGAAATCAGATGAATGGCATACCTACCACTCAAAGGGTAATGCATGTGGATGTTTGTTTCTGAAAAAGTAACATCTTTGCAAGAACCTCTGATTCATTCAGCTTTTTATTTACTCTCATATTTTGTTCATTTCACGGTGCACTGTCAAATATCTCGTTTACTTTTATTAAGGTGTAATTAAAGATAATTAGTTTTACGCTAAAAGATAGTGAGATATCGTCTGAAAGGAAAATGAGATACCTGTAGCCCCGCGTTGATTTGCATCAGCAAGCTTACGAGATTACTTTGAAAGAAGCCGTTGCAGTCTGACCCTAAATTATCTTCTTTTAAAATATGCACAACTTGTTACTTATGTGTGTATAAGGTTAACTAATAAGGCGGAACTTGTATTGTAACAGATACCGCTAGTCGATACTCATTTAAATGTCTCGGCTAAGTGGCTATTATAGTACTCCGATTAAAATCCACTCAACATATTTTCGCGAAAGAAAAAAGCAAACGTGTTTCGCAAAAACTTGTTTTTAAAAGTTCACGTCAATACATCTTACAGTCGAAAGGTATCCATTTCTACGACTTCAGCGCCTCGGATTTTTTATGAGTCATTTTATAAAAGTGAGCTTTCAAAAGTAATAAAGTTGCGTGTTCATTGCACATTCGTCTCTGGAGTAACGATATTCAGAACGGAACAGATCAGAATTTTCTAAGAAAATTCCATTTGTTATGAGAAAATATATTTAAAATTTATTCAAATCTCTGTAGCTGCTTAAAGTCTGATGAATGAGGTGTGAAAATATAAGGCATGATGAATCATGTGTAAATGAGAGCTGTGTTTTTATTAACACCGCGATCACGTGCATTTAATGATTGTAGTATTATGACCTATAATGTTCAAACAGGGATTTGTAAAGTTTTGGTTTTACACTGTACTATGTGAAATTATAACCATAGAAATACGTTTTCCGACAGGCATGATGATTATAAATACATTTTGCGCTACACAGTGTATTCATCTCTGTTATGGTTTATAATATAAGCTTGAAATATTTCCAGGCATGTAAAATGTCTTCTGGTTCCTAATATAACTATCATAAATATCACCTAAGACTCCTACAGATTCACTCCCATGTAGCGAGAGAGTCAGTAAAAAAAGAGGATATTAAGAGGGCGTGTCAAACAACCGAAAGAAGCAAAAGTTCTTGCTTTCTTTCTTATTTTTTTAACTAGAAGCATTTTATATTTTGTTCCATATCTTCCAAATGAATGAGTTTCAGAAATTTGCTTTACTTTAATTAGCTAAAATTTACATAATGAAACAAGTAATTTCAAAAATATCGTTAAATGATGTAGGGTTTTTGGTAGGTATTAAACGGTACCTAATGTGCACATTCTCTTAGTTCACCATGTAAATCCAGTGGTTAAGGGGCCGTCCATAAATCACGTAACGCAAATTTCGAGTATTTTCAATACCCCCTCCCCTTGTAACGCACTTCCCTATCTCTATGTAACGCATCGTTACGCTGTTTTAGACCCTCTCCCTCCCCCTTTAGCCGTTACGTAATTTATGGATCACCCCTAAGGAAAACATGAGATTTTCGCTGTGGCTCACCCGCAATAATAACATTACCTTTCCTGCGATATTGGTTGCAGATCCAGAAAAAATACTTTGTAAATAAGTACTAAAGAAAATTAATAATTTTGTAAAGTTTCTGTGCATAATTTATAATGAATTGTAATGATGAAATTATTATAATTATTAGTTTTATAATGGTTAATTTATTACAATTATTACCTTATTATAATTATACATTTATTATAACTATTAATTTATTAATTTTTTTGGCCGCGGATTGATCATCCTAGAACCACGTGAACTCGCCACTTGTACTCACCGAGGCCAAGTAATATTCAACCCGAGTGCAAGTGTACGTGTCCTTATTGGGGGAGATGAGCACTGTTATACCGAATCCACTTTTATACCCCAGGGTTGTTAGCCCTGGGGGGATGAAGTATGAGATGAAGATGATGATGATGATGATGATGATGATGAAGGGTGAATGGACAATCACTAACATACAAACGCAAACACACATAACCATACCCGAGACAGGACTCGAACCCGTGATCCTTCCGACCGAAATTGCTACGGCACCCGGCTATCCGGATCGGCTATTAATACATTATTATTTATTATTTTATTTATTTTTTACTTATATATTTAATGGAACTTTTCAAATATAGTTTGTACCTTTTCCAGAAGAATGTTTCGTTCGTGAGATGAATATATATTCAAAATGTTCACGCCATTTTTAAAAACTTCAATGTTCTTTAAAAAACTTGAAATAACAAAGTATGTATCAAGTTTAAAAACTCAAGAATTCACACTCCTTTCTTCGCGAGTTTATGTTCGCTAGGGTCTCTTGTAATGATGAGTATTTAAAAAGACGTAAATGTTCAGCATTTTCCTCAGAACATGTTTGGAAAAGTTTTAGTTCATAAAATCCATCTCCAAAATCAAAGAATACGTATGACGTCATTGTTATAGCTCATTTTATAGAACTTTCATTTCCATTTTCTTCAAATATTCACATTTATTACAATAGTAACATAGTAACGCAAAGCCTTCACGACAGGTGAGAGATTATCTTGTTAACATTACTGAAGAGGATAGTGAAGGATCCCACCATACAAGGAAGTAGTCAGAAGATGAAATACGATATAATCTTCTCTAAGCTGCCGGGACGTCTTATCCAAAAAGTTATTCCCACGACGGTGCCTTTTGAACATACGACAGACACTTGATTAGCCGAAAATCCGCTTCGTGCATGTACAGAAAGCTTGATTTTGCTGCGGTCAATGGAACAATTCCCTTGACGATCCCCTGATGGTCAATTTCCTTGAACATCGTCATAGATCTTCGTTGAAACAGAAACCAGAGAACTAACCCAAGAGTAATTCGTATTAATTTATGATGACAAATGGTTAGAAGAGAGCAGACGGTGACTGCAAGATCTTAATGTGCTATGTTGATTGAAAAAATGAATTCGATTAAAGGCTTTTAGAATGCAACAGCAGTGCGTGCGATTTACCCACCCCTGTCGCCTGCCCTGCGAATAAACAAAACAGAGCCACGGGGCGCTGCTGGGCAGGGGGGAGTGTGACGTAAATCTCTGGTGCAGGTTTACGACCTCGCCGTTTGCGCCCGCCGCTCGTAAAACGCTCCTCGCCGCCGCCGCCGCCGCCGCGACAGCCTCCGCCAGCCGCCACCTGCACCTCGCCTCCACATCCACCTCCCCTCCGTCGATATCCCCTCCTCCCCTCCATTTCCACTTTGCCCCTAGCTCCGTCTTCATCTGTGCCACCACCTACGAATCCATCTCCATCTATCTCCGTCTACTTTTACGCTCCCACCTCTGTCTTCAATTGGACGGTGTTATGCATCAACCGGGTGGCGCCATTTTTAAAAAAAATTAGATATGAACGCCGACGCCATCAGTTGCATTGTTCTAAGTGTACGCAAAATTTTGGCGCCAAATCTGTAAAAATAGTCTTATAATTAATGAAAAATATAAACACCATCAGTCACATCATGGATTTTATGTTTCGCAACAACCGGCTATAAACCTAGATCTTCAAATCTGCTCTTCTTAATTTCACATTATGCAGGTAAGCGCCAGATATTCCACTCATGTTTGTGCAGTTTTGCGCTTCAAATAATGAAATAATTCAATTATAGTTTTTTGAGCTGAAAAATGAAATGAAACCTTTGATCACGATTATCTCGAAACTTGTATGATGTCGCATAGCCGGTTGATGCATAACACCAGTCCAATTGCGCCATAGCGTCTATTTTCAACTCCTCCTTCCATCTGTATTTCTCTCCTTTTGCGCCTCCGCATAGTCATTGATATCCACCTACCTCTACCTTCGAGTCCGCTTCGCCTGTCTTTGCCTGCGCTTCCAGGTCCGATATCTGCGTCATTTCCGCCTCCACAACCGTCGTTGTCTGCTCCATCACTTCCTCACAGCTTCCATTTCTCTCTTCGCATACGTCTCCACGTCCCTTTCCAACTCCACTTTCGTCTCCTCCTTCCCAAGCAACTTGGTCTTCATCTGTGCCCCGAGGCTCCTTCAACCCCATCGTCCCCTCCGCTTCCCCGTCCGTCACCACCTTCTCAACGCTAGCGCTATCTTTATCATCTCTATTGCCAGTTAAACTGTGCTACCACGTCTTTATCCTTCTCATTTCTTTTAACCTTTTACTTGATGTCCACCCTCAACTTCTCCTTCCTCTACCTTTCGCATTTTACTGTTACCACGGATTTCATTTCTCCCGCTCCAACTCCATTCAACCTCTACCACTTTCTATTACCAAATCTCTCTATATCTACAATCTCACTATTATGCCCTTAAATTTCACGTTCTCTCTCACTGTCTCCTTAAATATTTTCCGCTCGCGTCTTATCCTCTTTCGTAAATTGAATCCTCAACCTCGTGGCTTCCCCTTTCAACTTCCCTCCAATTTAGTCACTCCCACATCTTTTCCGGCCAGTGCTCCCGCGATATCCATTACTGTTTTTATCTGCGGCAATCCCTTTCCATCTTCACGTTTACCCCTGTCACAATTGCCATCGCCACTATAAACCCGGCAGGCTACATTGCGTGTACAGTCGTCAGTGTCACTGCCCCCGCAGCACCGTCGTTTTCATCACAGTCGTAACTCTTTTCGCTCTCCTCGGCCCCAACGTCGAGCCCTCGCTACCTTTCCACAAGCGACGCAGTCTTAACCGGCCTCGCTCTGAGGACTACACCACCAATGCAAGCGTTGCCACCACCACCACCACCACCACTTCGAATTCGCCTCGTCCGCCTTCTGCATCCGCTTCGCGTGCCAGCCGTGTTGAATCTCGTGAGAGTGTATGCAGGACCCCTGCGGTTGTTGTGGTATTTGATGCTGGAAATAACTTGCGAGGTTTTCCTCGGCCCTTCCTTGCTACGTGACACGTTGCGGAAGATCACGTAGACACAACATTAATTGGTTTTCGTACAAATTATTGAAATCTCACACGCTTCGGAAACACGTTCATGAGAGGAATATTGAACAAAAAGTATTCGTAGAAGAAAACAACAATTTTCATTACATCATTTTCATTTACTTTGGTGTGATGCACCTTATGTGCCACGTATAGTAAGCTTTTACTAATGGATTCTCCTTGCACTATTTTTAGAAACTGTTAATATCACCTGTTGAAGATCTAATAAAATTGTAAGAAATTATAGATAGCTATCATGAAAGTTAGTAAACATTTTTTTAAAACGGAACTTTATTTATTAATGGAATATTTTTGTTTGGGTTTATTCACCTGTCTGCAAGAAATTTCTTTCATTGCGATAAAATCTTGTGCGACCGACAGTATCCTCCTTTATATGGAAGGAAAATAAGAGTTGAAATTCATGCGTTGCGTTTATTAAGAAACGAGAAAATATACTACGGTATATGGTCGTAACATAAACAGAATTTAACAGTCGCTTAATGAATATTACGACGTTTATTGAAGGGGTTGCACATTACTTATTTCTAAAACCCATTACAAGAGGTCCGGAAATTTTGCACTGGGAAAGGTCGTACAATATTATTTGGAATAACTCATACCTAAGGATAGAATCTTAAGAACGAATATCTTAAGCAGCAGTTAGGAAAGTCATTATTTATACTGCAAGGACAAGTGAATATAAACACACAAAAATGCTAACATAAATTGCCGAGATATTAAACCAAGAAAATTTAGTAGAACAAGAATAGACAAACTTTGAAATGATAAGAAACACTGCGGTATCCGAAATATAGAAGTGTCTGGGCAATCTGAAGAGAAGAATCTCTTGGATATGCAAATCTATACAATATTCGTGTGTCTGATTTTTCAGTGTCCTGCAAACTCGAAGAAGGTCCAATCCAAGAAATACCAAGCAAGAAACAAAAAGAATTGTGATTTGGCTAAGAAAAAAATCGAAGTAACGACAAGAAATACCAAAATAACTGTAACATCACTTGAACATCACTCCATGAAACAAATGAAACAAGACTTCTGAACATGCACCAACGATTTTTGAAAATATAGTAACTTTGTGTGAACTTTATGATGCATAGAGATGATTTACCTTGTAGTTATTCCACCTTCCTTGCCATTCACAAAGGAAACTTGGAACGATATTCACAATTTGGCATTTGTTGCAGTTGACGGATTATATTTTGCCACGCACATACGTTATTTCAAGATGTTAAATTTTGATGATGTATTTTTAATTTAAATATTACCTATTTTTACTTCAAATGGCTTATTTATTACTTTAAAGAGTAAAATTTTTAATCGTCTAAAGTTGCATTACTTGAGTATTTCGCGGGCAGGACCAAATGATGCATTGAGCAAATAGCACGTCCTCTACCACAGACGGCATGACTGCTTGAATATTTGTATAAATTTGTTATAATTACCTATTAAATAAATAAATATTTAACAGGTAGGCAACACTGAATTTGATATTCACTTAGCACATTCCCATGGCAGAATATTTATCAAGTATATAAACATTACAATATATCCACTCTTCAGCTCCGTATTAATTCGTTGCAATATGTATTGTACGTCCAAACAAATATTAGCGGCGCTATTTGTACATGTGTTTGAGCTCAGCTACCTGCGCCCCGCTGTGTTGCGGAGTTTGGGTTGCTGTGTAGCACGTCAGGGAGCAGAGAAGTCCTCAAGGGTGCACAATTTTTTACAACAGCGGAATTTTCTAACCCATTCCAGGACCTGAAAACATTTATCATTCTTATCAAGTTAACTCAAAATATAATGCAATATAAACCATCCTAGATGACGAAAGAAAATGCCATTCTATCTGGCAAATTTTATTACTTAGAAGTCATTCTTTTATAAGAACAAAAATAGGTACAATATATGACTTACGATTCAAAAAATTCAATACGTTTTAATAATTAAATATGTGTTCATATTTGTGACCTTTTTCCTCAGTAACTTCAAAATGGTGTTTGAAGAAATGAACCTAAACGTGATGTAAATTGTTGTGTGGTTAAGTATTTAATTATTAGCTGTCAATAATAATGATGGTTTACACTAATTATTTTAATAATAAAAGTATTAATAATAATAATGTAATAATAATACTTAACTTGGCTAAACTTCCAGGTTGTTCAAAAGATTGGGAAGTGCAAAAAATTTCTTTATTTGGAACAGCCCACTTTTTGCGCAAAGTATTGTAGAGGCACCGACAGTCCCTAGATCTGCTCCTTAGATAGTTGGTTGCAACCTCGAGCAGATTTTATTTTGAGCCGACTGATATCTTTAGTCATGATATAGAGGAATAGTAATAATAATAATAATAATAATAATAATAGTGATAATAATAGTAATAATAATAATAAATACTATCATCATGATCACAAATAACATTCAAAGGTGAGGGAGTTATCCGGAAGTGTCACCTAAATCGCCGGGCATCGGGAGGGTTAGGGGAGGGGGCCAAGACGGCGGGCGCGGCGGGGCCGGGCCGGGACCGGGGCCGGGCGGCAATGGGGGCGACGACCCCATGCAAATGCGCATGCGCGCCTGAGAAATGGCGCCGGGCGCTGCGAGCGCAGCCTCCGCGGGGCGCACTGCGCACCGACGAGGGAGGCCCACGCCACGGGCCGACAGGGGCCGCAGCAGGAAAGGCGCGGCCAGTGGCATTAATGGGCAGTCGCCGCGTAATATCAGAGCTGGTTGGCGCCTGAGTTACGCTGCATTCGCGATTAGGCGCTTCCATAGACTACTGAAGTTCACTTGAAACGTGTTTCCTCGTGATAATGATCTGTCCGTGCGTTGTTCTATTAATGCTATTCCAGTAAAGTGTCCTTGTGTCGTGTGAATACGTATGAGGTTGTTCTTTATGTTGGTGGATTACACAGTTTCGTTGTTCCCTGTCGCATGTAACGCATATTGCGGCATTATTTCGGTTAACGAGACAAAAACACTAAATATCGTACACACTAAAAACCCGTATCTTGTTGAATCTTTTGTTGTTCTTTTGCAGTAAATAATTTTCTGTATTATCCATCTAATAGTATCTGCGATCGATCTACGATCTATAATGTATCTTTCTTTTACTATTCCACGCTTTATCTCATATTTGCAGATATGTAGACTTTTTCAATGGGATTTTTTTCTGCCAATTTTCAGCTGCACTCTAATAGGATATACCTTGAACCTTATACTTGTATTGCACACTAATATATTAGTGAACTTTCCATATTTGGAATCTGTAGGACATCTCAAAATACAATCAAAATTCTTGGGAGAAACACACAGAGAGCAGTTTCTAACACGCAATCATTTGAAACGAGGCTCTAAGTCGGTTAACGTTATCAATCTCAGATATGCAGTTCGGATATGCGCAATTAATTTTGTAAATTACGAGCACGAATTTCGTGTAGATTTTACATTTTGCTTATATACGGATTACCAGAAAAGTACTTGATCTGCATTCTATTATCAAACCTTTCTCGCTCTCTTTCTTTTCTAGACTCGGAGGTGATCGTACTCCTTATTTGCCCGCGCATTCTATACATTGGCACAACCAAGCAGAGTCTTGCTTCGTGTCTTAAGCGACTGTATATTAAAATTCAGTTCTTGCCTGTTTTGTCATTCACAAGTTTGTACAGACAGTTCAAGTACCCTCCCCTATTGAACATTGAATAAATAATGTGTAATAGGTAGGTAGATTTTGCCACAGCTTCAGACTAGAAAAATGTGTATGAATGGGATAATGAATTGGATAATTGAAGGATATCTGACTATTTTTATACTGAAAACCATTTATTTTGTAAATTATTCGTGTGGTGACTGGTGCGCTTGAGTCAAGGTTGAGGGCGCACACCGATAACAGGCCTAGGAATCTGTATCGTTCGTTCTCGGTAACTGCCATTCTCGAGCATAGCGGACTCGGTGCGCTGATTCTTTGCCCAGAACGATCAGAAATGATTGCCTTTGGACCCATCTCTATTTGATACCTCCGTGTAAGTTTGAAAAGCGTTTGTTTGAGTGAGTTCCTATTTATTGTTTCAGGGGCGTGCCAACAAATAAGGTCATTAGTCCAAGTAAGGTAGTTGTACCCCGAACGACGGTGGTGTTCATACACTGATAACCTACACGTTGGCTTTCCGGGTTTTTCCTCCGAAGTCATCTCCTTCAGTGGGACTCCGCACCAAGCGAGACAACCTTCCGAATCTGTGATAGTGTATTAAATGCAATTGTTAATGTTTATATACGTAAGGGGAGAGAGAGGACAAGGATAAGGAAGGGAAGATTGCAAGTGGTCCGTGGAATATTTGTTAGCAAACTGTTCTGTCACTCCGTTGGTATTGATGGGAGAAACAATGAAAAAATGTCGATCAGCTCAGGAATCTTAGAATTTTCTTCCAGATAGTGGTTGAATCTGACCCATGTATGCATTTAGTGTGGAAAATCCGCCACCATCGAGACTCGATTCCTAGAACCTTCCAGTCAACTATGCTGCACATGCAAAAAGTGTTTTCTGTGAGCTAACACAGCTGGTGCATTTGCTTGAGCATCCTCCTAGCTTGTAAGCACGCAGGTGAGTTACGAGTACAACGGACCGCTGAAGACATGCGCATGACAGCGCTTACAACAACCCGACTGCCAGCCCCGTAATCTTAGCCAAGCGCTTTTCGTAATTGCGCGGCAAGTGAGACCAAAGGGAGTAGCGGAAGAGAGAACGACACCGCAGGAACTAATTGCTCAAATGGGCGCGAAACAGTTTGCACAATCCCTGGTTTCAGGTGAGTAGCTCTGATAGCTGTTTAGGATACTAGGACACTCTTATTTTGGTGCAACGTATGTATGAATCAAAGTTTTGTTTCTTAATTGAGGTCGGTTTTTGTGTAATATTAATTGATTTTTAGGGATCTTGATTATTTAAAGCCGTTATCCTTAGAGATACTACAAATTTCTCGACCTCTGAGTAATATAATTATAATCTGTGTATTTCAATAAATGTTTCGGTGCCATCAAATGATACATTTATATGTATAAAAATATTTCAATGAAACTAGTTGAAAGGTGAAAATCTATTGAATCCTTCCAAGCACCTTTATTATATACAGTTCTATCTGAAGTACCATGTGTTACCCGCGTATTTCAAGTATCACATTTGTTTATTACACAGAAAGAGAAACGAATTCTGTCTGCAGTGCATCCCAGACCCTAGTCTACTCTGCTCAGCGTCCCCTTAGCTCCGCCCTTGCCTACCGTGCCCTGCCCTGCCATGATCATCAACGTTGCTATGGGCAACTGTAAGCCGATTCATTGTTGCTTACTACCGGCAAAAGTCCATTTAAAATTTTGCCCATCAATTTCTCAAAGCGAAATCACGCCATTGGAATGAATTAAAAATTATTTGGTAGGAAATTTTATGAACTTGTAGAATCGTTTAATGTGCGTTTACGTATTTTTTCATCCGTTTCAAAATATGCTTTTAAAACTAAAAAAGGGCACCTTAAATTTTGGTCTGAGACAAGAGGGATAGGGAAACTTTTTACGAATTCTCTTGTTGACAGTAAATTTCCTCTTGGTTTGGAACACACTTTTCCAAAATTTCATGATGATTGAAATAAAACTGTGAAGTTACGTTGTATACGGAAAAACATTCTTTTTTATACAAGAGAAATAAATTTGACAAATCATGCCCGATAAAACAATTTTCCTTTCAGTGAAATCGCAACGAAATCGATGTAACAGTTCCCGGAAAACAGAAAAAAATTGAGTTGGTTATGATATCTTCTGAATAAGCATAGCATATTATAAAAAATGCAATTATTTTGAAATCACAGACAGACAGTCCAATTTTATTAATATAGATGATTCATTCACGCTGATGTACAAATAAAAAAAATAATGCGTTAAAAAATAAAAATTAAATACTTTTATTCTTACAAGCCGCTTATCTCATTCAGTGGCCGTTCATTTGAATTAGTACGTAAATCTTCCGTCTTAAGTCGTAAGACCGTTAAAAACCTTCCCTTGCAATAAATTTCAATTCACTACAGAGATAATTCAATTATCTTCTGAAACAAGTGGATTCCTTTCAGAAGTCTTTTCAAGTACCTTATCTGAATGATAATCACTCACAGTACTGACGGATCAATTTATCGTGTAAAAATATCGTGAAGCAGGTGTGTACATACATTATCATATGACAAGCGATAGTGCATTTCTGCACACACGAGAAAAAATCAAATATTTCTGAAAATGTTTCAAAGAATTTATGTGGATATTTGTAATACTGCTTTTTGTAGAATGTATAAACATTTGTTAATCCCTTTGCTAGAAAAAGATTCTAAAGAAACTATATTTTTAAACATTTTCACTTCATACTAAGGTACACCCACATGGTCCAAATACCTAAACGTCATGTACAGAGTATTAATCATACTGTGGCCGAGATACCGTAATCTTAACGCCATCTTGCCCTAAATGTTTACATCAGGAAACATAAGGGGTCTTGGTCCGCTCCAGATAATCTTTTAGGGCGGAGTCGCGTGTGGGCGGCGAAGACCGGTCTGCCCACGCAGTCCCGCTCGGGGGCCACAGATCTGCTCGGGGCCTTGTTCGGTGTGTGACCGATGACCAATGGAATGGAAAGATATCATTTGAACTGGTGCGTTCCTTGGATGTAAATGAAGTCTTCGGTCCTCGAAATCTTTGTTCCCGCCGCCACCACCGTTCAGGCCCCGCCCCTCTCCCCAGACTCCGTCACCGCTCCTGACCCTCGGATTCGATGGTATAAGCGGATTCGATGGTACAACGGTCAGCGTATCGAGTTGTCGTACCCAAGGTTGATCAAACCCGATCGAAGCCGTGGATTTTGAAGGGCGAAAAAATCCTTCGTACGCCTTCCTTCGGAGGGGAAGTAAAGCCGGCTGTCCCATGTTAGTAGATTTACTGCATGTAAAAGATCCTCAAGCCTAAATGATGCCTCTGAGCTAAATTCAAAATCGCCTCTTTCGTCGCCCGAGATACCTTCCTTCTCCGCTAGGTGAAAGGAGCGTAGCGAAATTTGCGTGGTCAGACGGAAGAGCGGGCCTGATGGCCCGAGTCTCGCCGCGTAAAATAAGGCACTAACTAACTAACCAACCCTCTGCGGCATTTCCGGGACTATCCCCTCTCCATCGGAGATCTCGACACCCGGTCTGCCCCAGTCCACCACCTACCTCCTATGCCACTTCTCCGTGTTCTCTCTCCTTGCTATTGCCCGGCTCTCGGGCCCATATCCTCAATCAACCTACCCCGTGCGTCCATCGCTCCACTACCCCTGCTCAGTCCTCAGCCCACCGCTCTAGTGAAGAGAAATAAATTATGTTCTACTATTCATTATAATGAAGTAATGAAAAAGGAGTTTGATTTTAACCTCTCATTTTTTATAGGTTTCCCCAAGAGTACCTACGATAGAAAGTTATTGTAGAGATCTTATCAGTCATACTGGGCGATTAAGTGGGAGACTGATTGGGAGCATTGGTGTGGACGAGGGCGGGTCAGGACAGAGACGTACATCCGGCTGGAGCGGGAGCGGTGTTGGTATTCGGTGACAAGAAATGGGAAGGGGCAGGTTTGGTGACGGCAGCGGGAGCTGGGGACGCGGACTGAAGCGAGACTGGGAGCGGCGGCGCGGCGAGTGCGAGGCGAGGGCGGAGCGGGGTAGGGGCGGAAACGTCGAGGCGGAGCGAAGGAGGTGGTTGGGTCGGAGACGGGAGTGGAGAGGGGGACGGAGGCGCGGAGGAGTGCGGGTGCGAGGGGCGGGGTCGGAGTGGGACGAGGACGAGGGCAAACGGTGACGGGGATGGGTGGGAGCCTGGGAGAGGGGGGCGGGGACGAACGCGTGGAGGAGTGCGGTGCGAGGGGGCGGGTCGCGAGTGGGCCGACGAGGGACGAGGGCAAACGGTGACGGGGATGGGTGGGAGCCTGAGAGAGGGGGCGGGGACGAACGCGTGAGGAGTGCGGTGCGAGGGCGGGGTCGGACGGGACGAGGGCGAGGGCCGACGGGGTGTGGAGAGAGCCTGAGAGTGGGGGTGGGGGAGGGCGCGGGTGGTGCGAGGGCAGGAACGTAGACGGGGGCGAGAGCGGGGCACCAGGGTGCTGGCGAGGGAGGAGGCGGGGTCGAGGGCGGTGCGCGGGTGGTGTCGGAGCGGGACGAGGGCAGGAATATAGACGGAGTGAGAGCGAGCGCCGGCGCGCTGACGTGGGCGGGGCGGACAGAAGCCGCTCGCACGCCGCAGAGACGGGTCACGCGCTCGTAAACGTCTGCGGCGGCGCTGAGAGCCCTCACGTCAAGGCGGCGGCGGCGCGGCGGCCCGAGCGGCGGTGATGTGCCGGGCGGCGCTCACCCGCGGTTGCGCTCCAGCGCGCCGGGTGATTTATGTGTGTGCTTTGCCCATCCGCAAATAAATCTGAGCCGCTGAGAGGTTAGAGTGCTTGGTAGTTGCGGTCCCGTCCAGCGGGGAGCTATGTGGGTTCGAGTTAACGTGATGTTGATACTGACGAGACGACGATAGGTGAGACTATATGCTGGCGTTGTCTTCGTTGATAAGTTAACA
>JAHLJT010004567.1:43339930-43383076 GCA_031308135.1 Acheta domesticus | reverse complement strand
AAAATATATTGTTTTTAAAAACAATACGACAAACAATAGTTTGTTCAAACGATGTGGACAACTCTTAGAAGAAATTAAAGCCGTAAAATTAGATTTTTTTTCTCGGCGATTTTGGCCAGTCCTACGCACACTTCAGATTTTCTTCCAAATGAAAGACCCTTGATTCAGAAACGTACTTTCTTAAAAGTACGTTAAACGTACTTTCTTTTTTAAGTGTATCAGTCTATGTTAGAATGAAAAATATAAATATATTAATATATTTTACGTGTATTTATTTAAAACAGAAAATTTGTGTAAAGTTTAGAACATTTGCTTGTAAATCTTATTACGATTAAAATTCTATAAAAATTGAGAAAAAATTCTACAAATTTGTGGGCCCCCAAAAGGTCCGGGCCCTAGGATGCAGTCTAGTTAGACAAGTGGGTACAATGGCTCTGACTCTGGTCAATTATCATCATGTACGCCAGATTTATAGAATTGTGTTTTCTTTCTTCTGTTGTACATTGTAATCGTGACCCTGTTCCAACCACGTGTCAGCTTCTTGGCATACATACAAGGCACATACATTAATGTCTTCTTTTCTTCTTTTTTTACAACTTCTATTGCCATAAGTTCAACGATGTTTTGAAACCAAGTAGAAAATAATGTTACTAGGCATTGCTGGACAACATTCTTGAATTAATTATCAAGTAGTTATTGAGTTTCCAAATAACAGTAATGCAGTTATTGGTGGTTTTCCTAGACCAATCACGCTATACAAGATGAGAACACCAATGGATTGAAACCTTTAATCCCAGAGTAGAATGAATAAAACTGTGCTATTATAGGTAATCTTTTATGTTCTAGTGGAAAACATTCATTGTTGGTAATTTTATTTGTTTGTCCATACAATTAATGTTGCTCTTATATTTCATTTTATATGTATGGATTTGACAGCAATCTAATTGAAACAAAAAACAATCTGCCGATTGAGCAATAGTAATCATTGACACGTTAACAATTCTAATTTCTGGTTCTGGAGCGATAAACGTTTTCATTCCTGATTCTAAAAAAATACAAAATTTGTTGGGCTTCTCGAAAGTAAATCTCTCAGAAGGAGAAGGACAAAAAGAGACTGCTTATCATCATGGGCGCTCTTGTAACATCGCCATTTACTGCAAGTAATAATTTTTTATGAGTCTAAATTTGAGATGCATTATGATAAGTACTTGGACGGTCTTCCTCTATTGGTCAAACATCCTCTTATGGAGCACATTCCTCTTTTTCAAATATACCGGCTACTTGCTATACTTGCTAAACCGGCCTGTACCTTGCATCAATGCTGTCCGCATCGTATATGGCTGTCAGTACTTACTTTTATGCATCACTTTTCTGTACCTCATGCTATCAGAATGATTCGCGTCTTAAACCAGCATCAAAAATAAAGCTTTATTTGTGGGATTTTCCGTTAAAATTCCTTGAGTAAAGAAAAAATATTCATCAGAGTTGACACAAGATAATTTACATCTTAGGAATATACATCTTTCTTTTAATGAACTTCGATATTCAAGATATTGAAGCAGTATCGATGTATATGAAATCATTTTGAACCAAAGAGCACCAGTGAGCGCTCTCGGGCTGTATCAGGCTGTGCACCATGTCACGCTCTTAACTCTATTACTGCGTTTACTCTTTAGCCCTATGCTTCAAAATAGGGCCTTCGAGGAGTCTTCTTCCGTTGTTGGGGGTATCGTCGTCCAGCACGGCGCGGCGTCCGACGGAAAAACCAATTTTCTAACTATAACTATCACTATACTGCGATTTTTCTAACTGCTTCTGCAGGCCCGTCTTCACAATGGAATATGTCACGGTATTTCTCAGTCGCGCCGCTTGGTATCGCATGATCGCGACCGTATCAAGCAGTGCTTGCGATCATGCCACTTCTAGCGGCAGGACCGAGAAAGACGCGAAATACCGTGTGACGTTTCATCGTGGATATAGGGGCTCGAGAGGCAGAGTTACGAAAATCGCACTATAGCTGCATCTTTATTTTAGGAATTTCTCTTGTTTTTGAAAGTATAAAAGTTGAGTCAATTCTTGACTGTATTGAATGCCTTATTTACGATGTTTGGGGAATCTATTTTCATTGTTAAGTTTGTTGATTCACAATATACATTTAATGAGTCCTTTGTGTAAAGTTGGCATCTGGAAGAAGTCCCTTTCTGTCTCTCACGGTGAGCATCGCGGCAGCCAGTTTGAAAGTGTTGTGAATATGAGTGTGGTGGAAGATCTTTCATTATTGCAATATGTACCAGGACAGTGACATTTTCAGAATATTTTCAGTATTTTCGAAACCAAATTCGTTTTATGTTTTGTTTGAATTCTATTACTGTCAATTGTCTCAATATATAAATACAATTCAAACACTCGAGTGCTCACTGTAAATGAAAGCCAGAAGCACGTGCGCGGAGGGGGGGGTGAATATACCTGACACGGACACTACCCATAAAATTATGTGAGTAATGTTTCAATACACTGTTATTAAATTTAGTTTTAGTTAATTTACAAGAATTGCTTACGTATTATTATATTAGTGTTCTGAATTTTGTAAATTACATTCCATCATTCGTTGAAGCTGCAATCTCCTGTTTGTTGGAGCACCAGCCGCTCTAGATATCAGCTCATTACGGAAAAATACCGGCAAAAGAAAGTAAATTTTTCACATGGAAAACGCACTTTCTTTTTAATTTGCACTGAGAAAGAAATATAACTGATCCTTTCCTGAAGGAAGAGTTCAAGTGAAATCGATCGATTTATGATTTTCGGATAATTTTCTCATGCAATTGAAACAAGAAAACCATGAGAAATGGAGCAGTTTTGTTAAGAGTAGGGTACGATGCAGGCGGAGGAAATGGTTCCTAAATGTTGAGGCGTTCCAAAAATTGTGTCACGACTCTGATCGTTTCTTTACCTACCATAGAGCAGACGATTTCCTTCGGCTTACTTTCACCGTTCTTGGAATATCAATTACTGGTCGTATTTTTCTGAGTGACATTGAAACTGTGGAGTCATCGTCACATAGTTCTTATTTTATTCCCATATTCGAGACTGCATTTGCAATAATCACTAGCATCAATTTATTATAATAAAATAATTTACATGCCGATCCGGATAGCCGAGGTCGCTAAAACAGTTGGGCCATGGCGATCCTGGACGGAAGGATGGGGGGGGGGGTTCGAGTCCCGCCTCGGGCATGGTTGTGTTTATTTTTGTTTGTATTGTATGTTTGTGATTGTTCTTTCACTCTTCATCATCACAATCCATCATCTCAAACTTCATTCACCTTGAGCTAACAACCCTGAGGTGTAAGAATGGATTCGGGATAAAGTGCCGACCTCCCCCACCCTCAAAGGTCAAAGGGAGAATGTTACTGGGCCTCGGTGAGCGAACTGGCGCTTTGGCGTGGTCTTAAAAAATAAATAAATAAATAAATAAATTAGAGTATGTTACAGGTATGTGGTTTTGTTACTCATTACTGCCGTACAACAGACGTTAATCAATCACAAAATTTCCGCAGTAGATTAGTATGAATACTGTCCAAATTATGACATTGCAGTCTTCAAATGAATAACGAACGATACTTTCGTAATTCCCAATTCCAGAAACCGCAAAAACTAGAAAAATACTGGAAAGCTGTCGGTAACGGGAAAACATGTCCCAAAAAATACGACCGCATTCTTGACACGACACCACAGTGAATACCTCTTCTGTCACACAGCTTTGCCTCACAGTCTCCGACATCTCTATTTTTCACCGCGCGCCCCCCAAAGGCTACACTCGGGGTCCGCGCGGCCACCTGATACTCGCGTTGCTTCACCCGAAATTCCACGCAAAACGCATCGCGTTCCCGCGAAGTCCCGTTTGCTCCCGCGGGAAACGACGTGTCTTCAAAGGAACACGCCCCCCTTGCGCAACGCCGCTTCCCGTCTTCAACGCGGCCGGCGGCGCGGCGCCTGGAACCATCGAGTTAAAAAACGCATGCACCTTAATAAACACCGCGGCCTCTTTGGGAGGCGTTTATCGCCATAATCAGTCGCGCTTCTTGCGCAACAAGAACAGTTACCTCGAGCGTTTACATACGAATCTTCGTTTTGACTCCGATGATCCGTTTCTGATTATATTCTATCCTGGAATTTCCTTACTGGTTTGCTGGTAAGGAATGTGTATTATTAGATTTTGCCGTTGGCTTTAGGCCTATCAGATATCTCTTTTGGGAAGGAACCATACCATCTGAGTGTAATCAATAGCATCTAAGTATCACAGTGTAATATCAGGTTGACATGTTTCAAACATGTACCTTATATTTTGTTGGTTGCGAAAGATAATATTTCAGAAGTGGAATTGGTGAAGTTAACTCCACTGGTTGCTATTATAAAAACCTACGCCCAGTTTTTGGAAACATGCGTACATTTACACTTTCTCAGCGATATATCTGATTCAATCATAATGCGTTATTATATATTTTTATTGTTAGTGTTATTGTCACCGAATCGTAGATTACTTTATCGGCTAACAATAGCAAATCAACAGAATGAACACGAACTAAAAACTTCATATTTAATTACTACATCAAACCAAATAAGCAATATTTCAAAACAATTTAAAGCTAGCGCTTTATACATGTAGTTATCTACGTCTTACTTTACAATAAGAAATAAGAAATTTAGATCATCCACTTCACGACTAATGGAATGTAAATAAATCAATATAGTCCTATTTATGGTGGAACCTTGCTCAATCTCTCCTCCCTGTCAATTTCCACTGACTTATAAATCAAGTTTTCTGAAGAATCATAGATAACGTTTGTTTGACTAAACCTGAAAGACATTGATTCCAACACACAACCATTTCACACATTCGGATAAAAATATTTATTTTGAATAATGAGATTAATGAAGTAGTAGAGACCTCGCAACACAATTAAATTTACTTTTCCAAATCAGGTGAAAAACACAGGCAACACAAACAACCAATTTTTTTCCTAGTGTTAGCTTTAACTGCATGGTCCGCAGGGCATCCTGGTGGTATTTGTCATTTTTGACGGGTTGGTTAGGATGGGGCGTACTTCTCCAAGGCGCTCCAGTTTAGATTGGGGAAAATTGGGATGATGACGATAAAGATGATGAGAAGGGAATGCGAAGAACAAATTGCGCTCGGTCCTTAGCCCGTTTTATACGGTACTGCTCCAGCATTCATTTGAAAGCGGTAAGGGAAACCACGGAAACCACTCATGTTAACAATCGGCCCATGAATTCAGTAGCCGTAGGCGTCAAAAAACCCACCGATTATAAAAACGCATCAAGTAAATTGACCAAGATCGAACGCAGAATCCCTCAATCGCTGGCATACTCGAGACGTAATCTTTTAAGCTCGCCACTACTCAAGGCAATACAAAGACAACTAACTTTCCTTAATCCAGAAGTGCTCGTAATAGGTAGACTCACGCCAGTGCCCGCAATGTATATTTCAGATATAGCTGAAACCTTTCGTGAATGGGAATGATCTGAAGCTTTATTAACTGAAATACGTATTTTACTTGGCTTGTTCATGTCTCTCAATGCAATTGTTAATAAGTCGTACACTTGTCACAGACACGCCTGACAATAATATCATGATACGTACCGCTTACGCCAGGAGCTCACAATGCAATGGCTCCAGTGTACACAACGTATCTCACAGATATCGCGCAGCGCAGTGATCAAGTTTCAGCGTCCTCACGGAAAATGACCCATTGAAAAAATAAAAATAGAAGGCCAGGCGTTCTCAGAAAAGTACAATGAAGGAATACAGAAATATCAGACACCAATTGCATCGCAAAAATTCAGGAACACAAAATTGCCCTGGCTTGAATCTCACAGATCTATTTCGAGCACTCCCGGGTTAATTCTTTCTTAACTCTCCGGCGGGCGCGTCCCATCATTTCTCACCTGCGGGCGCGTGCGGCACTCCATGCCGCATTTTTCAACTTTCGCGTCAATATTTATTACCTTTGTTATTGAATGTGAATGAAATATTATTTATTAATGTTTTTATACATTTTATTTCGTAATAACTAACTAAATAGCATGCGAATCAACAATATTAATAAGAATCCTGATGCATCACTTGCTCCCTCCGTGTCTTGGTACGTGTTACATGAAGGGGAATGAATATGGTGCAAACGTGCCTTCTAACGTTTCTTCGGAAACAACGCATTTAAATATGAATTAGTAGTTAGTACTCTAAAATTTGTGTCATAAAGCTCAATAACAAAACAGCAGTAAGAATTCTAATTGATAGAATACGCAAATAGTATACTTACACTGACAAAGCGCGTGCGGTACGGAGTGCCGCTATCGTTGCAGAGTTTGGAGTTACTAATGAATAACGGTCGATCGGCAATGTCTAAAATCGTGATTTAAGTGTCCATCTGGTTGAAAATATAATGAATGAAGAATAACTATGAGCTCAATAGTGCGACACCATTTATTTACACGAAATCAACAAAAATGTGAGAATGCGGCACTGAGTGCCGCTACCCGCCCGCCCCGGTGGGTTAATTCGTAGAACGAGCCACGCCTGAGCTTGATCGCCGGCGAGAACAGCGCGGCACGGTGGTGGCCCCGACGCGGGTGAGCCGCTGCTTTGAGGCGCGCCGGCGCGGCGTGACGAGGCTCCGCCCCCGGCGCGGCGCGAGCTTCAAATAAAACGTTTAGAGAACGCGCCATAAATGTGCGAACAGCCTGTTGGCACACCTTGCCGCTCCACGCCGCGCCGCGCCGCGCCGCGCCGCGCCGCGCAGCCGTGGGCTAGGCTTCCTATCTCTCGCACGTGGCGCTTCCGCCGTTAGGCGCTAAGCGGAGCCAAATGCGAATCAAATGCACGTCCGTTCAGCTGGCAAAGCCACTTCAGCAAATCACATATTCATTGCACCCAGAATTTGGGGATACGTTTGTGCGTTCCTAAATATAAAAATATTAATTGTGTTCTCCGACGGTTTTTTTCAAAAAAGGGGTGGCATTGCTGGCGTAACGTTAAACTGGCAAAGTTCTGGAATAACCATTTTCTTTACAATAAGATTTTGTGCTAGAAATAAATAGGTTTTGCTGAAGTGACTTTGTCAGTTTAAAGGGCGTATTAAATGTGCTTGATGGTATTGTCAGGCTGAGAGCATTTAGTAAAAAGTGAGAACACTTGAATTTCCTTAAGTAACACTATGGCGTCGTATTTTCCCTTAAACAGTCTTCACATGCATTACATTCTTTATGTAGATTTTAGAGAATATCCCACGTTTTCGTGATCTCAAGGAATTAATTACATCTTTCAGCAACTAAGTGATACGATTTTCTTCTTATAAGTTATTGCCTAAGCAAACACGTGTCTTACCAATTTTCTCTTGCAAATAATTATAAAAAAGGTTGTGAAGCCATGAGGATCAAAAGACTGAATTATTTTTCTAAACTATGAATCATTTATAATAAACCAATGTAAGCTTTCTTGGAGGATTCACAATTATAATTGTCCTCCGAGTTGGAGAGATGTGGCCTTTCACATAATATATTATATGAAATATAAAAATTAAAATAATATAATATTAAAATAATATAAAAATTATTAATAATTTTGGTACACCAAATTACTGAAAACTGAGATACTGTCTCACTATACTCGCTATACTATTTAACTGAAAATGATTTCAAGTTTTTATAGTTATGTAATATGATGTTCCTTTATTTATCCGTGGTTAATTAATTATCACATTATTTCATATTTCCTCTGAAACAGATACTTCATTTTTAATACAAAACCCGTGATTTTAATGCCTAAAATATTTTTATTGGGTCCAAATTCCCATTATTTTTCATAGAATCATTAAATGCAAGTCGGAAAAGTGGTTCTATTGCAAACCACAAGATTAGTTTTTCAGGAGCTTTCACTTGCTCAGTAATATTGAAAGGCAATTTTACAAAGAATTCCCCTAGTGAAGTTTTTAGACTACTGAAGGTCACGATCGTGCAACATGCTTGGCCTATCAACTCCATTATCTCTCTTCATTTTGCATTCTTTTTTCATTATTTCATTGGACCAGCTGTTGATCCGCATGCCACACGATCGTGTGCGGTCGAGTAATAGACTTCTCAGGGATGCCTTGTATGACTTCAATTGTTCTTTCGCACAATAGGTTCTTCACAATGGGCAATAAGACTACACGATACAAGAGAGAGGATTCCCATTTGACTGATAATAGGTTCCATTTGCCGCCCGAACGATGAATCGAGTTGAGGATTCCTAAATCCTTTCCGTTGCTCCCGATTGCTCAGCAGGCATTTGTAGTCTTGCGTATTATCCACATCTTACATACTCACTGCCAGAGGAAGAAAGGAAGAAGAGGCTGAAGCTTTTTTAAAGTATCTTAATTCATTTCAAGTATTAATCATCAATATGTAGAAAACAACGTAGTACGATTAAGTACCGATTTCTCTGTTACATTTAATAGATCGGTTCCAAAGTATAAAATGGAAGAATTGTTTAATTTTCTGAACTGAATTACTGATGCATTTCCCTAAAAATGAGCATGAGAAGAAAAAAACATACAGCCCATCCTTCATTCGAAGTTCCACCCACTGCTGACATTAACTATCGTAATAACGAGGATTTTTAAGAAACCACGTTTCACGATTATTATCTAGTAAATTGAATTTTTACGTGCACATACTTTGTTCTTTTCCACTAAATAATAGGCTGACGTCGATACAAGGATTTATGAAAGACAGATTTGCATATTCTCTTCTGAAGCTCCGTAACCGTAGACTTGTGTACTTCAACTTCACAACGTGCCGACAACAGTGTTTACATGGCTAAAGAGAATGTCGACCAACGGAAAAATTCAACAAGAAATTGCATAATACCGTTGCTAGAACTAGTATTATTAATTAACTACTAATTTAGCAAATTGTTTTTGAGGGTTTAGAATATATTGCAAAGTATGTCAAGAAGATATTTTTCGATTATGTTTATTTTAATATTTCTGTGTAATTTTTAGATGAATGAATAAACAGGCTTAATAGTTTAATTTTGTAGTTGCAAAATACAGAAGTTATGTCTCTTTTGTTAAAATAATGTAAAGGATGAAACATGAAATTCATTCTCTTCTACTAAACTTATATTTCTATTACACAATCTAAATTTGTTTTGCTTATTCTACGAATCTTCTGTGGTTTTGCTTTCTCTTTCAACCCACGAATTTTGATGCCCAAGGACCATCATTTTCACTAACCCGATTGTTCTGCCAGCTTGCAGAGTTTCACATGCAAACACGCATTCACGACCGTCACGCATACGACTGTTATCTCTATTTCTGACGCAGAGATAATGATATTATGATGATGATACTGATATGCTTTGAGTCACTTCTTGGCACCTTCTGCAGTCTTTTCCTACTGATTCTTCAGTGAGATACGGTGACTCCAAAGTTATGTTTTTTTAATGAGGACACATTCGCTACCAACTTGCTTTGTATTTTCAATTTTGTGAAAATAATTCAAACAGCAGATTTTATTTTTAATTACTGGGTTAAAACTATCCGGTATACGTATGCATATTAAATAGCTTGCATGTTCAAATTACGTCAATTACTACTCAAACATTGCAGCAACATTTTATTTGATTGGCTTTTTTCTAGTGAACAAAACGAAATACTGCATTTCCTCAACATTATTGACAATTGTTCCCTACAGTAAGTCATATTAATATTGAGAATTAGGTCTTTCCAGGCTGAATTTTACCCTTAACCGCTCTTGAGAGGTTTTTATTATTCTGAAGATACTAAAACACGTGTGGTGGTTTGCTCGTTTCTGGAATAAGCAGGCCAACTTGGACAAAACATACTAGAATTTAAGGACTGTCATTCATTCCAAAGGTGCGATTCTAATTGCTCAGACCTACAGAGATTCACTCTCTAACCCACTCAGACATGATATCTGACAGTTGAAATTCATCTCTGAATACTTATGTATAAAACATTTAACTGAAAATACTAAAAATAAAAACGGCACGATGCCATTCCTTGGTTCGCCATCTTCCATTGTCCTGATTGTACTGAATCTAAAAAAAATTGGGTTTAAAAAAATGAGGCCAGCTTTTTTGCGTTTCCGATTTTAAGTTAACAATTCGACCCGAAGTGTGTATTAGTATTAATTATTGAATAAATATCCGGTACACGTACGAATACGAAGTACCATGCATGTTCACAAGGATGAATGACTTCAGAAGCTACTATTGAGTTAAAACTGTAAGTACTCATATGAATACGTATTACTGAGACAGTCAGTAAAATGGTTGATAATACAAAAGAATGTACCAAAATCCATTACAGTAGATACTATATGTGTCGAAATGTCAGATTACAGTTTGTCGATTGATTGATTATTAGTGATTGCGGGCGCGTCAACTACTAGGGCCATTAGTCCAGTAAGTGTAGTGCATGTTTTTGTTCGGGAGGTGGCGGTGGTCTTCCCCCGCTGGATGGCGAGATCCGGCACCTAACTACCGTCGGATATCGGTTTTTTTCTCAACCAGGTATCTCCCACCAGCGGGGTACCGTCCTAACCGGAATTAGCTCTAAGCTCCCGTCCGGCCTCCCGGAATGTGTGATAGTGTAGTACATGTTAGTGTAAATGTGTGTAAGGGGAGAGGAAAGGACAAGGAAGAGAAAGGAAAGGTCGCGCGCGGTCCGGGGCTCGTTTGTTAGGGTACCGCTCCGGAATTCGCCTGGTGTTGATCGGAGAAACCATGGGAAACTACCGATCAGAGTAGCCGGCCGCATGAATTCTCTTCCAAACAGTGACTGAATTCGACCTGGCTGACAAGGTAGGTCGAAAATCCTCTTACTGTCGGGACTCGAACCTAGGACTGCCCGGTCAGAGGGATTGCAATGACATCAGTTCGATGCTCCTGAGCCATCTCTCCCTGTGGGAGGCTTTGGATATGGTAGTAACGCAGTATTTCGAAATGTCCAATCCTCTAATTTTCCGCCTGCGAGTTTGAGAATCTCCGCTTCGGAGGCTTTCGATCTTGGAATAACGAGGCTGCTCTGAACTCGCCTCGCAGCGCAGCGCCCCGACCTTCGCCACGACGCAACCGAGACGGCGGCGGCGGCGGCGGCGGCGACCTGGCGCTGCCGTCATGCTAATTAGAGCTCCAGCGCCGGGGCCAAGGCCTTCTGGGAAGCGCGTCTGCCCGCGCGCCCATTAGGGTGGCCTTGGCGACGCCGCCACGGGGCGGGGGAGGGGAGGCGGACGAATCTGTAATGGACGCGCCGCGCGACGGAAGAACGCTCGATACAGCTCAGACTCACTGGCGAAGCGACTGTTTGAATTTGGACGCCTCGTTACGATCGCCTCAAGGGCGGAACGGGCTACGGAAATGCGGAGATTCACCTTTTGTTTCCACTTGTACTAAGTATATTTTTTTCTATTGACAATTCGTTTCCTCGAGTCTATTGTTCGGAGTCTTGGAGACTTTAACGGAGTTCGATGGTAATCACATACGGCACGTAAACATTGTTCATCAACTATAATCCATTATATAATAGAATACTATGAGTTAATAATTAAAATAAACAAATAGTTGAAATAATATACATCCAATGGAATTTTGTGCAATTATTTGACGTGTGACTTTTGAAATGAGTTTGGCTAAAGGCAATGAGTGTGTTCAGAAGCGGTATGGCAGATATGGCACGTGCCATGGGCGCCCCATAGAAGGGGCGCTATTTAGCGAGTATACACTCGCTAAAACAAATAACAACAACCATAATTTGAAGTATTCTGGCAAGGGCGCAAGTTCTGTGCTTGCCTATGAGTGCCTGATTTCCTAGATGCGCCTCTGAATGTATTTGGATTTATGCTTAACATACAGAGACTATCTTACTTAGCGCTATACACATTGTTACGCAAATCTTTCTTTCACAGTTTCCGATATGAATATCTTCAAATGACGAAAAACGTTTTTGAATGAAACTTTGTAGAAAGTCGTGAATCCTTAGATACAATGTGAGGAGCCTCTTGTTCAAGCGGGTGCGTAATGTAACAAAACAATTATCTCAACAGGTGTGAAGTGCCAGCAAACCGTGGCTCTGGAAAGCGTAATGTTTAGTTCCGTCACAGAAAGCGAAAGGGTACCTAATGTATTCCGGCTTTAAGGAGATTTTTATGGATGTTTTTGGAGTCAGTTTCGCTTCGAAGGATTCTCTACTAAGGTTTAAGTAGACCACACATTTAACTGTGAAGTAAATAAAAAATAGCACATTAATAGTTTTGACCTTGCGATGTTCCACAACAAACAAAAAGGATTTTTGTTTCAGAATGAAGATATAGTAGCTTATTCTTCAAATGAGACTCTCTCTTATGAGAATATGAGCTTCCAAATAATATTTGCGTGATTACTATTTGATAATCACTTAACACAACAGTAAAACAAATTATGCATTTCTGTTACGGAAAATATTTCGTCATTAAAAATAGTTTTCTAAGAAACATGTGGTTTCTTAAGTGTGGACCTCTGATGTAGAAGTGTGCAAGAGTTTTCTTATTCAGCTGATCAACACTCAATTAGCAAGAAACGAAGAGAGGGATATAGAATGTCTCATCACGTTGAGATGAATAATATGCTGTTGCTTATGTTCAGAGGTTTCGAACATTTACCTTCCGTGATAGCTGGTGCTACATTTCACAAAACCGAAAACATTTCCCTTTCCTCCTGCCACGATTGCTGGGATTACACCTCTAAATCATTCTCGTAAAGCGTTACCGTCGCTGAAAAAAGTTTTCATTTTCGGCAGTTTCGTTAAATTGACACATATTCATTTACTGAAAGTTTGCCGAAGCTGATAGCGGTACTAAATGTTTATATCAGGTAACGCCTTCTAATCCGACGGAAGCCTGCATGTTGAGTAGAAAGAAGGTATTCACAGTAAAACATGAATGAAAGAGATAATGTTATTAAAATTTTTAAGTAGAGGAAAAGTAATCAATTAATAATAATAATAATAATAATAATAATAATAATAATAATAATAATAATAATAATAATCGGCAATAGTTGGCCGTTAAGAACAAAGTTTTTGAGCGTGAACTTTTAAAACAATACTTCTACAACCACGTCATGAGGCTTAGATTTGTATCTATGAAAGAAACAAAATATTGTTTCTTTCATAGATACAAACCTAAGCCTCATGATGCTCATGAGATAATGCATTAGTTTTGAGGATCTAAAACGCATGAAACGAAAATGAACAATAACATTGCATGATGTCATACCCTAACTCTCGCATCTTCAAAATGACAACACGTCATTGTAAAACCAGTTTGAATTAAATGTCGGTAAGAAAAGGAACTTCCGCCAGTTTGAGAGCGTCGAAATGCGGGGTCAATGCGCTGTTCTTTCGTCGGTTCCTGCCTGAGGGGGCCGATGGGGTCCCAACTCATTCAGCGGCAGCGTTCGCGAACGTCGGAGCGTGAAAATGGCCGGGAGCAACTCCTCTCCAGCTCCGCGTTTCGTTCGCCACGCTACCTTTTACTTTTTCGCGTTCCACTGCGGTTCTACATATCCCCTACCGCGACATCATTTCTTGCTTTCGAACCCCGATATTCAGACTAATTGGAAAATTGCACACCTTTCAAGGTTTTTGCAATAAGCGGAGTGACATTCTGCGATGCAACTTGTTTCAATTGAATACGCTGTTCTGACAATCTCTTTCATTATTCGTGGCTGTGTGTGGTTTTTGCCCGCCCGCGACGTGGATGGCCCGCCTGAGGGCCCGGGGTCTCGTAAAGTGGTAGGGGTCTGCGGGGTCTCTCGTCAATTTTCCGGCTCCGTTCCGCTCCGCTGCCGCCCGGCGCTCCTCGCGCGTGTTATGTCTTCCGCGGTGCAATGGAAGCGAAGACGTCACGTGACGCCGGGAGTCGCTTTGGGCGTGCTTCGCTTTTATCGCTTAGCCAGTTTCGTAATAAGCTCGCGGGTAATGGAGAGTTTTTTTATACAGTGCCTACGTTTCATTAGAGTAGATATTTTATGTCAGTGCAAAACGCTATTCTTAAGGTGCGTTTACACGGGACACTTTATTGCCGACATTTGACACTGGAGTGTCGGACACAAATGTCACTTATAGCGACTAACAAAATACGTATTCGAAATTCTGAATTTCATATTACATCGCTCTTATTCCCAGGAAGAAAATCGATATCGATGTTAAAGCATAACCAGCGAACTATTAAACATGATAGTGATATTGAAATATCATGCTTTTCGTCAAAAATTAATTATATTTGAAACATGCTTCAAAATTACGCTTTTCTTACATAAAATAACTCAGTATTGATAATTGCTAATAATTATATTGTCAACAATTTCTTTAGAAAGGGATGGATTTCAAAAGGAAATGTTTCAAACTTCTAGGGCATGTAGGGGAATCAAAACTTATTACTTTTTGCCAATGGACATGTGGTGGTAACTCTTATAAAACGAAGTTTAAACATATGACACTTTGCCCTTGATTGCTAAACAACACTTTGTGCACTGGTCTTTCATGGAAACGAACTCTCGGGGGAACTCTCGGCCTCTTGCAATGACTATGTAGAGATATTTTGTTTGTGGTTTATCTTTGCGTAAGAACGTGCATCACCGTTACTACACATGCATCAAACTTTATGGTTGTCACTTCGTGACATTTTTGTTGTCAAAACAAGTTCCAATGTCCCCGATGTAGGTAAAGCAGATGTTACAAGATACATCATAATTTCAAGTCAATTTCTTACGTATAAATTTGCATAAAATAAACTTATCATAAAGTTCAACAATAATGTATTGAAGAATAACTAGTCACATAATACTTGACATTCTTGGTATATTGATAATTGTATAAGTCTCAAATTACAACGCCACATCTGATGAGAAATAAACCATTTGCTACTGAATTAATGAAAAAGAAAAAGTGAAAATGATGTAGTTTAATATCGTGGATTATTTAATTATATTTAAATTGGTTTTATTAATAAATTTCAAATATCTCTAAAACTAATTTTTTGTTCCTTTCGTGTTTTTGGTTCGATGTCTTCTTCCTACTTTTTTCCTCTTTTCATTATTTTTAATCCTATAAATGAAGGGCTCAGTAGAAAAAGGGGCTTTCCCACATTGACACAGTTCTGAGAAAACAAGGGTTTTACCTAACTTCCCTCATACAACCCAGTATATTTTAAAACTTTTAAACACAGTACACTTGCGTGTAAGTTTATTCTGGATTTAAATAACACATTACACTAAAAGAATAAAATTTGATTGTTTGCGTAATGTTAATGACTCATTTTCACAAAAAAATGTGGGATAGCCCTTGTTCTTCTGATCCCTTCAATTGTTTGCTTCCCTCGAACGCCTTTGAGCAGTGTTGTCAAGGTCGATGCCACGAGCGGTCGATGCCACGTGGCACTGAGTGCCAAAACGAAATCGCCCCTCCACGCAGTTCATTACCCGCCACCAGACAATGCCATCTCTATTGTAAAACGATGGGGTTACTAATAGTTTCCTCTCCTGACGCTAGTGGTGCAGAGAAGCTTATGGCATGGCACGGTGCCGCGAGGCGTGCCACTGCCACCAGAATAAGACTTTGACACCACTGCCCTAGAGCAAATGTTGCTAATAAGTGTTTGTGCTAATGAGTGTGTAGTTGCTAATAAGTGTGTAGTTGCTAATGAGTATGTGTGCTGGTGTTGCGCAGGAGGCGAGCGGCCGCTCCGAGGGCGCGACGCCATGACCGCGGCGACGGCGTCGCTGCTGGCGGCGCTGGGGGCCGCGCTGGCGCTGCTGGTGCTGCCCGCCGCCGCGTCGCCCGCGCGCGCGCTGCCCGACGCCCCCGCCCACGCCCCCGACCACGCCCACGCCCACCAGCAGCCGCCCGCGCCCCACCACCACGCGCGCACAGGTAACAAATATGTCAACGTGGGGCGATTTTTTTATCAAACTTTTGTTTACAATCCGTAGCCGCGGTGGCCCATTGGTAGGGCTGGCTTCCTGACCTGAAGGACTCAGGTTCGAATCCAAGCCTAAGCTGGGAATTCTATCTGGTGTTTTGCATATAGGGCCGCTCCGACTAGCCTCCTTTCCTAGTGAGTACCAAAATCTTTCCTGGGGTAAAGGCGGCCGGAGCGTTGTGCTTCTCCCCTGTGGGCCACATCGGCCTGTGTGCAGTTGCACAGGGACAGGGTACCGCATTTACAATATGTTCGTACATGTGAACAATAAGTAAATTTGTTGACTTACCTAGCATTGATTGAAGACTCACATTAGTATCTCTCTATTAATACAGTTGACACACGTATAGCAACACTTCAAAATCTTAAAGGCAAATTCAGAATGCCTGCGGCGGCGGTCACATTGCAGATTACTTTGGCCGAATAGTCGGTCAGCTGAAGTCAGACGTTTTCGTTTGATGCGATGGATTAGTTCAAACATGGGTTGATAAAATGGTCATAGAGAATCCAAACGACCTTTTCCGACTGCGTCGGAAAGAACTTGCGAAAGATTCTTGTTTTTCGTCAGAAATATTCGTTTATTTTTGCCCGTTTGCCGATTGACTTCCGGAAATTTAGCTTAAAATCGGTTCAACCGGAGCGTAACAACTACTCGGCTGCCATGGGGAACGCCGTGAAATGCCTTTCGCCCTGAGGAAAGTCGCAGAATGGCGGCGATACGTTGGCACCAGTGACTAGGACGCAGTGTCTCGCGGTCAGCAAAGTAGTTACGGACTCTGGTCGTGGAAACCTATGCTCTTTAGCAGCAGCTCGTTTCGCTTACACATGGAGGGGGTGGGGTGATGTGGAATGTGCCTTTCATGCGATGAGTGAAGTGATATTGCCAGGCACATCAACTGCTTTGGCTATTAGTCGCGTTAGCGTAGTGAATGATGTATCCCGGAAGATGGGGGGGTGATTCTTTCCCGCAGGATGATGAAATCCGCCACCGACCTACACTGTCGACTTGCGTGGAATTCCCCCCTCCCCGGGTATATCCCTTAACGGGACAAGTTCTAATTGACTGGTCTTCCGACGTGTGTGATAGTGGAGTGCATGTAAGTGTGTGTGCGTGTGTGTGTGTGTGTGTGTGTGTGTGTGTAAGTAAGAGGCGAGGTTGGGACAAGGAATAGAAAAGAAAGATCGCGCGCGGTTCATAGCGCATTTGTTAGGGTATTTCTCTTTCGTTCGCCTGGCATTGATCGGAGCAACCTCAGAAAACTATCAATCGCTCTGATCGCGATCATGCCGTAGCACTAGATCGATCGATCTTAGCTAGAATTCTCCTCCCGCTAGCAGCTGAATTTCATCTAGCTAAGTAGCTAGTACCGATAAGCTGCCACCTTCGTGACTTGAATCATAAGGCATCCCGTTCCAAGTCAGTGTAGAGACAGCAACATTGCTTGCTCTAAACAGAAGTCAGACCGTGAGAATTTGAAATGTATTCTTAAACATAAGTCGGGACATTAGACAAGCATCAAATAATCCCTAACACAATATTCCCCTTTGGTATACACGACAAGAAAAAATAAATAGAGATTTAATCGTCTAGTAATTGACAAGTAGTGTGCGTGCTTTCCGATTAAGATGATAAAAAATGTTCACCAGCGAAAAAGAATTGAACGTGTTGAAGGATGACTCTAATCAATGTTTTTTCAACTCGTTTCCAATTTACAATCTCATCTACCCTCTCCTGACAAGAAAACTTGATTTTTTAAAACTTTTTAATTACGTAAATACCTTTCTTCTCCTGAAAAAAAATATAAAACAATATTTCCGGTTTAAATGCAAATTTTCTGCATTATACATCTTTTCACACTTTGTGATTTTAGTTTCGAATTTTAAAATATATTTTCGTTGTGATTATTAAGAGGAATTTCTAAGCCCATTGGATCTAGGAAAAAAATATAAGTTGAAACTTAAATTATAAATATTGTTCATTTTTGTAGACAACTCATTTTTTTAGAACTCTAAAAAGTGAAATGTTTCTCTTATTCTCATGATTTTAAATTAAAATGTACAAAGAACATAAATTACATAATAATTATAAGTGATGATATAGAAGCTATTCTGCTTTACTTTTATAAATACTCTTAAAAGCTATTAGAAACTAGAATACACTGCCTAAAACGTAGCTAGCTGATGTGTCGCCAAGTTAGTAGATTTGTTTAATTTGGAGAATTCGCTTATGAACATTGTAATATTGCCTATTGAATTCAATATAGAGCAGTTGTACCCGATTACGATTAAGAACATAAGCAACGTTCGTTCCCAGTTCACAACCCAGTGGTATACTATTACACAGTGCTCGAGAAATAAGAAATATCATCTGTCATGTGTCTCGTCTCTGATACCCCTTTGTCTTTCGAGACGAAATTTGAGATGTTTATGTTCTTGACTTAGTTATGTTGGAGCGGAGTAGGTTAATACGGTTACAGCAGGAAGCCAACGCGAGCACCATCGTCCTCCGAAGAGGTCCATTGAGCGGTCCGACCGCCACGCGAGTTGACATAGGAGGAGACAACAGTAACCGTCCATTTAGTCGCGAACTTCCGACACTGACCGTCTGCGAGGCACTCGGCGTGCGCTCTTGCGCCAACACACCGCACGCGCCCCTCCCCGCTGCCCCGCCCCTTCCCCCTCACGCTCCGGCCTGTCTCGTTCCCCCCTCCCTCTCCCACATACCGTACCGCAACGCTCGCCCCGCCCCGCCCCGCCCTTCCCCGCCCCACCCCGCCCCGCCACTCCCCGCCCCGCCCCGCCCGCCACTCCCCGCCGCGCTTCGCTCCTCCCCGCCCTGCCCTACACTGCCCCTCCCCTTCGCCCGCCACGCCACGCTCCGCCCCGCCCTGCCCCGCCCCGTTTCGACCTGCCTGCCACGTCCCGCCTCGTCCCCCGCTCCGCACCCCCCTCACGCCCTGCCCCGACCGGCTCGCCCCGCCCCTCTCTGACCCGCCCCCCGGCCGCCACGCACGCTGCACCACTCGCACCGCACCGGGTCTCGCGCCCTGCTACTTCCCTCCCGCCGCGCTCCACCCCGCCCGGCCATGCACACATGCTTGGTCGCGAGCCGTTACGCGCGCTATGCAGATGAGGAGCGCCGTCCGCTCTCTCGGGGAACCTAACTGTCCCCGGCCGCTGCCCGCCAAGCCCTCGCCACGCCCTCGCCGGCCCCGACCCCCCGAATCTGCGTCGGACTCCGCTTAACCCAACCGACCGCCGCCCCCGCTGCATCCATGTTATTACTTTGGGGGAACATGTCAGTTATTTTCCGGTAATAGCCAGTAAAAATCATTTATCTAACTCGTGGGGGGCAGTGATGATGCAATGAAACGTGAAACACGGATGAATGCTCTGAGACTACTATCTATACCTAGTAATCAATGATAATGACAACAATGGTTAATGGACTACCAACTTTAAATTTCATTTACAAATTGAGTTCTATATAGTACCTGGCCAGAACGAATGTTTTTGCTTTAGCTACAAGAGAAATAGAAAATTTAAGAAAATGTGTAAATATGATTTTTTTTAAAATGAGTTCATGACTCTGTAAGTTCGTAGGAGGAAGGGAGAAGCGTACATTTCAGATGACACACATCCTAACTTTCGTGAGTCT
Organism: Acheta domesticus; assembly: GCA_031308135.1. Classification (NCBI taxonomy): domain Eukaryota; kingdom Metazoa; phylum Arthropoda; class Insecta; order Orthoptera; family Gryllidae; genus Acheta; species Acheta domesticus. The sequence goes on along the minus strand of JAHLJT010004567.1, from coordinate 43,363,375 downwards.
CTCTCTCTCTCTCCTCCATCTCCCTCCCCTCTCTGATCACCATTCCAAGACAGCCGCATACTTTTTTCGCGTGCCTTGTCTTTCGGGACACTGCTTCCGCTTCATTGCCTATTAAGCGACTGCCCGCCGCCTGCTCACTTTGCCGTCTGCATTCACGCTTCTCCGCCCACCTCCGTGCAACTGTTCTGACACCTGAGCTGTGTTGCCACCCGAGCCACGGGCTACATATTATGACACGACACCCGTGACACTCGATCGAAGAGACTTCCCTGTAGTGCGATTTTCTAACCGTGCCCCTGAGAGGTATCAGCTGACAGTGACGTCACTAGTGGTGATGTTCAAGCTCCCGATTAAATAAAACAGTCAACAGCTGATACCAATCCAGGGGCACGGTTAGAAAACTCGCACTGTATGGTTGTATTTGTTTTGTGCGACTTTTATAAGAACTAAACAGATAACTCGTTTACAAAACAGGATAATTTGCACTCATAATTGATGTTACGAACTTAAAAGAAACTTCTTTAACTACAAAAATCCAACGAAATTGTATTATGAAATGCTGCTTTAACTCGTAAAAGCATACTCGCGATACTCCAAATATTAATTGATGTTACTATTAGCTTCTGGAAGAAATACAAACGGACTAGTTTGCCAGATTTTTAGAAAAAAAATAATGCAACTGTACCATTCAATTCATGCATCATTCACTTCACTCATCTTTCGTCCATATAGTCAATTTAAAAAAAACAATTTCTTATTATCATTATTTTGTGGGTGTTCGCTAAGTGAAATATTGGTAATCGGACCTTTGACACAGTTTTCTATCATGATTCAATACGCAAATATTGCGTTGGTACTCGGTCTTCATCAGCAAAGTGTAAAATACTGACATAGTGCATACCGATGTGTATCGTATTCTGTTTCTCAAAGCGATGTGTAAGCATCCGGTTTACCTGCGTCAGCGAGTTCCACCAAGTTCAACGAGATGTCGTAGTTGACGCTGTTTATTAGTTCACAATGTCAACTGTAATCACTAATGAGACAATCTGACAAAAACTTTAAGTTTCCACAGAATGTTTCGACGTCATCAATTATTTTTTAATCATTGAAATAAATGTATTTCTTTAAACAAATATCAACTAGATTGAGATAGGGGAATTTATCTTTCAAAACATTAGTAAAATCATGGAAACTATCTTCTAAGGAAATTGATTCAACGATTACAACTCTTATTAAATATACTGTTTTTAAAAAGTTAAATAAATCAAAAATCAAAATGAAAGAAGAAATCTCCTTGCGAAACATTTATTTGGTTGAGAAATGTCAGTTGTTTCAGTCACTTAAAATTCTATAATAAAATCTAATAATAACGTAAATATTATTTCATTTTGAAAACATAGCAGGACAAAAGTATATTTACAATAACATTTATGGTTCCATGCAGTGGAATATTTGATTAGATGTCGTTTTGTGCAGCGAGCAACTAAATTAATTTTATTTCAAAGTAGTCATCTGAATAACGACAATTATCTAATTGCAATTAATGCTGTTAATTTTGTCTGGTTGAAATCATCAATGACCGTACTCGAGAAACAAGCATAGGTTTAGTTAAACATTTTAAAACGTCGTAGTGATGACGAACATTTAAAAATATTTTCCATCTACAGAACACAAGAACGATTAGCCGAGCTTTAAACTGGACCTCATCAAAAATAAAAGAAAGCGAATATTTACAACGGTTTCTTTGCATCATTTCGATTAGCGTTGGCAGAGCCATTAAGCGAGGCATTCACGCCGAGAGTATAATTAATGCAATGAGATGCAAGCGCGAGATAGAAACGCACCTCTTCAGCGAGTGGTCCGGCGTAATGGCTCCCGCGAGGAAGCTCATCATAACGTTCTGAGTCGCCCCTTGATGGACTGGTTATTTTGGTCGTGTCAGATGGACGTCCCACTGTGACCTACTAGCGGTCCCTCAGTGAAGATATAGCGCAAGATAACAGCTCTGAGTTATGAGGAAATAATTATTATGGCTAGGTTAGGGTGTGCTTTGCGCCAGGCTCGCAGGTAGCAGAGAATCTGAGATGTAAAGCTACTTCTGGCACATTAACTCGAGGTGTGTTGAGCGTAAAAAAAATGTTGCCAGGCCTAAATGACCGTTGAGACTGTTATATCCATTTAACACCGTACTGTATGTGTCAAAGAGATGAGCCAATTAAAAATTACTTTCTATGGCCAATATAATGTTCGATTTGATTACAGCTAATGTTCGTAGTATTTATTGGTCGGACCATGGGCCTACAACAAGAATGGAAGATGTAATCTCTTTTATATACTTTTTAGCATCAGTTGATATAGCCAACTGACCATATTATGCATTTTCTACAACAAATTTCCGAAATCAAAAGCGTTTCTAAAGGAGAACCACCCATCGCCCATGAAAATGTACAGAATTTAAAAAATTTCCCTTGTACAGTTTTAACATTTCAGTTCATGCATATTAATTTTTCTGTGATATTGTACATTTTAGATATTTAAGTTTTGTTAGTGATTTGAACTGTTAACAATTTAATGAAAATTCGACGTAATGCATTAAAACATAGTATTACCATGAATACATTGAATTAAAGATGTGATTAGATTTATGAAATAACACCATGTTAAATGTTCTAGAGCAGCTCTTGATTGAAATTATGCTTTTTTTCTGGGTCGCATAAATGCGTAATTGATTTCCAGAAATCTATCGTTGGGCGGGACCGTTTGTTGCGGGATAGGATTTGCACCTGCTAAATCATCCACCTTTTTTCAACAAATATTAATATTGTTACAGAACAATTCTTCATTTTCCCGTGAGATTCTCTTCATTCGGCACCTCAAATCTTAAGTTGGGTTGGGTGTGAGAACAGCAAGACTTATCAGAACTAGAGAAATAATGTAGGCTATTCTAAAAACCTACAAAATGTAAAAATGCCTTTTACTGCTTTCACGAGAAATCTAGTTCCACTAATTATAATTCCTCGACCTTAAAATTGACAAGAGGATACAATTAGTCGGAATGCTGTGAAATGTTAAGGAATAGATGGTGACTTCCAAGCATCGGCAACAGAAATTTTGAGTACGTAATGATCTTCGAAGTATACACCAAGTCCATTTCCTAGAGGTGTTAAATCCGAGAGTAAACATAACATTCGGCACCGGAACGACGACGAAAATAACAAAATTGTGCATTTCTCTCCTCGTAAAGCCCCATGCCATAGGACGACGCATCACTGTAGATAACCATTATTGCAAGACAAGAAAATTCTTCCGGGCACTAAGCTGTAAACTACTTTGCATATGTTTGCACGAGAGTGTTCAGCTCTCGTCGAAGATTTCACTAAGTCAGCAGTCCGTTTAACGCATTCAGCACCCGCGGCAAAACGGTAGTTGAGGAGGTAAAGAATGTTTGCTTGCGTACATTTTCTACAAATGTTTCTTCCTCGCGTGTTGCCGTCGATGAAACGTAATGGTTAATATCAAACGTAGTGCATTTCTACGAATGTAAAATATGCTAACAGTGTTGTCGAAACTACCACCTCCATTCACGTAGTTTTAGAGACCGAGGTGATGTGGAAATTAAATAAGGCGAAGCACTTAAAAGCAGACGCCCGTAAGCTATACAATTCAGCCTGAGGTAGCGTCTGCCTGCCCGGAACACTTTGATCATGTTTAGCACCTGCATTTAAACCTAAATTCGGTTGCGTATAGCTCATTGAAAATACCGAAATGTTTCCAAGAAAAACTATTTCCATTATGCTCGTGACATACACAGGCAAAAACTACATATTTATATTTTACCTAATATGTTCCTTGCTTTTACCTATAATGATTGGTAGGGTATTTTCGACTATAGTTACATAGCTGGATCGAATTCAACCATTGTCTGAAGCAGAATTCTAGTGGCCGGCTGCTCTGGTCGGGAGTTTGCCGTGGTTTATCAGATAAATACCGGGGAAATGCCAGAGCAATACCCTAACAAATGGAACACGGACCGCACTCAATCTTTCTTTCTTCATCCTTTTCCCATCCTCTCCCGTTACTCCCATACACTTATACTTACTACATGCACTACACTATAACAAATGTCAGTACATCTGTCGGGAACTTAGAGCTTTCTGGCGGATGGGTAGTCCGTAGGAGAGATACCTGAACAGGGAAAACTCCGTAAACCTGTATGTAGGTCGGTGCCGGATCTCAAGTTACATAGGGGAAGAACACCGCCACTTCCCGGGGTTAAAACACGCACTACATTTACGGGGCTAATGACCTAAATCGTCGACGCTCAGGGAATCAATCCACATTTGAATCACGCGCCCACGTGTAATGCAAACGACGTCCCTGTCTCTTCCCCTTCCAATGCGATGTTTTCCGCGCAATGTTTCTCATCCTCGTTCCCCGCTGGCCGAGGCGATGACGGCCCCGCGGCGCCCGCGGTGTGGGGGAGCTGCATCCGCGCCCCTAATGCCAGTCATCGCGCACACGAGCGGCCGCTCCCCGCGGCCAGCGACTAATGAGGGCTACTGGGCGGTGCAGCGAGCCTAAGTGGCACTGAGAGCGCGTTATGTAATTCATGTGTTTTCTGGACTTCCCAAACAAGCACTGCACGTTTTCATAAATGTATGTTTTACCTTATTCAATATCCTATTTATGTTGCTTAATTAGGAGTATATTAAATAGATCATTATTTTATCTATTGCAATGAAGTTTCTGGAAGTAGATAAGATGGCTCAGAAAGCTAAATACTGTCTTTGACTAATAAAATAAGTTGCCGGAGTCAACGTAATACCCTTAATAATATAAGTGCACAGTTCGAAAATTATGACGAAATATTAAAAAGGCGATTGGATGAGATAAAACGTTGTATGCTTAACATAGCTAAAATATAATTATGTGATCGTTCGTAATCATACGCTCGTGTTACCATGCTCGTGAATATTCAACTAATAGGCACATAATGATCTCTTTCAGTCATTCGTAAGATAACTATTAATATGTCGCTCTTAATTCGACAACTCTGTGCAGAAACTTCGGTTCTTACCACATGCTTCTATTATCCGTCCTCCTTCACCAACCATTCTCATTGTTTTGTCTTAAACGAAGTTCAAGATATTTCCCTTCATCAATGCCAATAAAATTTAGTAAGATTTAATATATTATTCTGCTTCATCCTTTGCACACTTCATTCCTGCTTCTCTCCCAGTCTTAATACATCATATTAATATATACCATAAAAATGTGTTAGTAAAATCCAACGACATAAACTTAATGAATGTCTGTTTTGTAAATAATTTTGAAATTTATGGGTAGTCGATTGTTTTCAAATGAGAGATGTCTCAAAGGCACTTGTACTAATAATTCATTTACATATTGAAACATTACAAAACCTCTCATCTGAATCTAACTTTACCTCTCACATTCTTTTCTTTTAAGGGTGTATTGTTTCTATAAATCATCGAAATTTCCAAATCGTGCGAAATTTCACCAGTCTTCGTAAAATCTTTACATTTCATTCATTCGTATACATTTCAAGAGTTTTGGACTTTGAAGTAATATATTGCTTATTTAATTTACGGTGTTGTGCTCGCTCGTTTAGGCCCAGTGTGTGGGCCTGGCTTCGAGCCTTGGGGTACGCCATTTGCGTGGATGATGGACGACGGGTTGCTGTCGCTGCGGTTAGGTCTCTTCTCGAGCGTAATTGAGGAAGCCCCCACGTTTATTTACATTTGCCAACTCCAAGGCAATTGGAGCCGAACACACGCACGGACGATTTGCGAAATTCCTTCTTCGCTCAATAATCGTCAACCAGGGCGTTACCCTTGGAAATCCTGACGTTCTAAGTGTGTTGGAAACTAGAGAAATTGATCAACGCTCTTGGTGATTGCAGTGTACATCATTTTCTTATAATTAAATCTGAGAGACAAATGACACTGTGAAACTTTATCACCTTCAGTTTCTCTGACACTTTCATGGCCTATTAAAGCTATATGGCTTTACAAGTCATAAAACGAAACATTTATCGGTGATCGTTTATTACATCACTCAGTTATTCATAGCTAGAATTGTTTTCTTAACTCTATAATTAAAGTTAATGCAGAAATCCTTAATCTGTATAATTTGTACGGCAATCCTACACGTGTAAACATAAACATCAAATATCATCAAATATATTTAAGTGTCTGAACTCACACAACTCCAGAATTGGATTCCCAACATGGATGAAGTATTAATGGGTAAGGAAGTTCCGTAATGGCAGTTTTACGATTTCCCTAACAGAACATAAAGAATTTTAAGTGTTATCTGAGGCTATTTTCTCAGACATCTCAGTGTGAGTTAGTCTAACCAATGAATTATTCCTTCCTACAGTAACCATCCATATTCACGTTCAACCTTTATTCAACTGTTTCTAAGTTTCATTTATAGCATATTAAGATCGACAATATAATAACTTTATAATCTTTTAGTATTTTCTTTTCATTGTAAGCATTTGGAAAAATATAGTTGAATAATAAAACTACGTTTCTTTCAAATTTACGCGTTTTAAACTAAAAAAAATATTCATGTACTGAGACAATACAAACGAGAATATAAATCGTAAGTCTCAATGTTCATCAGTGTCGTCGCAAAACGCAACTGACATCTGCTAATCCGAACGTCGACCTCAGATGTTTTATCCTCATTGGAATGACTGAAGCCTCGATCGTAAAGTCGTCGCTTCGAACGTCAGGTCTCTCACAGCAGCGCTTACTCATCCTTTTGGCCACAACTCACTACCGGCAGATCGCCAGATACCGCTTCCTTGTCAGATTTACGCCAAGAATGTTCAAAGGAATGTGTCCAAAAATGTATGATTTGAAGGTAGAATTTCACATCCATATTAAGCCCTTTCAATGTTTCATGTTTTGATGACATTGCAAAGATTAGTTTTAAAAAATCTTTATCAAAAACGCGAATTAAAAAGTAATCTTAAACTTCACAACTTTATTGAAATATAATTAGAATACCGTAGGCAGACTAGATAACTGCGAATCGTCAAAGTATTAAATATAGAGATATATTCATATCCGATACAAATGAAGGCTAATTAATCAGAGCGTATTCGTCCTGACATTAATCAGAACGCCTGAAGTATTACCTGAATAATATAGGCAACAACTGAAGGGGATAAATGCAGACAATCATAAAATTGGCGTCTTTGCGCTTACAAACTGAAGACTGGAATGTTGACGGTTATCCAGCCGATGGCGTAACATGTTCGCATATTGGATACCTCACTAGATATTTTTTGTCAAGCTGGGAGCTTATTTGAATATGGAGAATCAATTGCCTAGCAGTAGTGAAGGGCATAGAAAGTCACGTAGTAATAATTTCTTGAAAATGTTTTTTTGTTAATTAATAGGTATAGCTTAAAATATAACATTCTAAAATAACGTAAATTACATTATTTTTGTATGATTTGAATCTCCCAATGGCAAACTACATTTCAAGAGGCAATTAATATTTTGTATTTTCTCTGATCGTAGCTGGTATCTACACTTCCACTAGAAATACGTGGTCGTGGAAAAATAGATAATTAACAATTGAGATGAGCAAAAAATATAGTAATTCAAGTCTATCTTTGCTAATCCTTGCCTCATCAGATTGAATTTCTTTAAAACAATTGTTACTTCCATTAAAAATTAAAACATTTGGTTTTGCTTCAGAAAAAGCATGATGAGTACTTATAAATAATACGAAGAGTAATATTCAGAAAGAAATTATTGTAAAAGAGTACGTTCCAAGGAATTCTCGCCCACACGTAACGGATGCTCTGGGCGCATTGTCAAGTGCCGGGCGCACCCCAAACATGGAGGCCAAGGCGCCGTCTAATTGAGAGGCCCAGGTGGAAAATCCCCGTGGCCTGCCTGGGCGAGCGGAGAGCGAGCGGCGCGGCGCGCGGTGCGGAAACTCCTCCACGTGGTCGCCCTCTGCGCCCGTGCGCGTGCCTCCGATGGCGCAACACGCCCCACCCGCCGCCGCCGCCGCCGCCAGCGCTGGGCGCCCCGGGCGGCGGGGCGCGGAACCGGCGGATAACATCTCGCGACCTGCGCTGACGCCGCCGCCTCCCAACTCCACGCCTTTCGCGTGTTTTTTGACCACTGGTGGCTCCAGGGGCCAAGCCCAAGTTTTAAAAATAATTTACTCAATGTGTTCAAAACAATTAAATTTTGATGACATTAGATCGAAAGGAAAATTCTAGAATTCCCATTATAGTATTCTTTTTCATTTCGTGTTTAAAATCTTTAAATTTTGTTTATTTCAAAATAAATAAGGAAAGAGGTTTGGAACTGAAATTACCACCCATGATGAAATATTTTTGGGTCTGCTCTAGTCCCTACCTCTCAATGCCTGTGGGCCTCCAATCAGCTCCCCTTTGCTCCCTTCGGAGATTTTTCGTTTATCATTCCTTCGTTTCCGACTTCTTTCCTTTTCCTCTTTTTCCTTTCTTCGGTTAATCTTTCTTTATTTCTCATAGATCTCTCACTCTTTCCCGTCTGCTCTCCTCTGTTTTCAGCATCTCCAACTTATTTGCGATTTTATCATGTCTGTCACTACTTCCTTCTTTACACGCATCTTTGACTTTCCCTTCTTGTTCTTACTACCCTCCGCTTCTAATCGTCGATTTTTTATTTGATTCCCACTCCTTTCCTTATTCCCTATCTTTCTTTCGTCTTTCCATTTTTCTTCCCCTTGTTCGTCATTGTCGAATCCTCTCCGAACTCCGCTCCCTATCCCTCCCCACTCCTTCGCACAACTCACGAAGCCTCGGCCTTTGCCTTCAGGACCCGAGGAGTCTCTTCTCATGCCGCTGCCATAATCGCCGCTATCTGTATTTTTGACACTTATCTATCATAATCACAAACATCATTTAACATTACCCCCAAATAGATTCCGCGACATCAACTTGCACTTCCCGAGTCTCTTCTGCAGCCATTACCACCGCAATGGCATCAAGCATGCACCAACAAACATGTAACATCTGTCACAGCTGCATCTCTCCTGTACTTGTCACCGCCTATCAGCACCATCTTAACCACTCCAGCCACCACCTCTCTTCCCATTAAGATCCTCCGGCGCCTTCATAGGCTCCGCATTCTCTGTTGCCGCCTCCACCTCCCCGACATTCAGGCGTCACAGGCACCACCGCGCTGACCCGATGCACGGCCTTCTCCTTCATTCCCCTCCTCCAGCGCCAACTCCTCCTACTCCTGCAAAGCCAACTTCTCCTCCAGCCCGCTTCCGCCGCCACCGCTGACGTCACCGTCACCTCCACCGTTGCCACCACCGCAACTGCTACCATACCGTCGCCACTACCGCTGCCGCCACCGCTGCCGCTACCACCGCACCGTCGCTAACACCGCCACCGTCGCAACCACTGCCGCCGCCACCGCCGTCACCTCTGCCGCCACCACCACCACTGCCGCCACCGCCACCACGCCGCCACAACCGCCGCCAACGCCACCACCACCGCAGATTCCATTGCCATCCCTACCGCTCTCAACCGAACGCCCCATCACCTCTTACACCGCCTCCACACCGCCGCCACTGCCTCAGCCAACGCCACATCACAGTCACCACGACCGTCACCGCCACCTCCTCGTCCTTCGCCGCCGCCTCCAGGAAGCACGCAACGCGCCGCGGCGGCGCGCGCCGGAGGGCGTTCACCCCTTTAGCTGTCCGCGGCGCGTCACCCGCTTGGCACGACCTCTGCTCCGGATCCCCCTGGCGCCGCGTTCGTCAATGTCGCGCACATCGCAACCGCGACCACTTCTCAGAATGCCCTTTGTGCCCGGTGAACCTCAAAGGAATGTTTTGGGAATTTGGGCAGGAAACCTTCATACATGACAATAATACATTGTCTCAGTAGTTCATTTTAGACGTTTTTCGGAAATAGGGATGAGGTTTTTTGCTGTATGAATTCTGGTTCCTTGAAAAACAAATTTACAAGCAGGTTGTAAACACGTCAAACATGGTCGTTAAGGAACATTTTATGTTTCTGTAGGGTGTTATTTGAGAATGCATACATAGAAACTAAAATTCTTTCTTATCTAGTATCGACATGTGTCATAAATATTACTGGAAATTTTCTAGTTTACGTTAAAGTTGAAACGATCCACTGAGGATGTAATAACTCAATCATTTTATTTATTAATCTTGCCTACGCAGTCCCATTTATTGTGACATTGGTCCAATTTTTCAAGTTTTGATTTGACATCGGAGGTAATCACAGTATTGCTGAAGTCTTTCCAGATTATACCTTTACGGAAGTAAACTATCAGGCCTGGCCTTCGGAATGGGGATGGAGACAAGGCAAGGAAGAAAGAAAGTGGTGTGGAGTTTACGATGTTCTCGGTAATAAAAGATCTCGGACGTAGTTTTATCACAGTTCTGGGGCGGCTGGGGACCTGGGATAAATTGATCTTACTCTCCTTGCTTAATTGTAGCATAGTTGGTATTGTGTTGTAGTTTTTGTGGTGTGGTGTACTTGTTCCATTTCAGACCTGTAAAGGGCTTTATCTACTGTTCTGGTACAATAAAAGATATTCTCCAGGCCCACTGACATTACAGGTTGCATTGAAAATGACCGCAATACGGAAGAAAAAAATTTGACCCACTCACGAATTACGATTATATGAACTTACTGTTGAATAAGAAACGAAGGATGAATTGGGTACAGAATGTGACAGGTTGTTTAAAGTAGTGGTACGGCATTCCTTTGGAAATGATTGAAGGAAAAAATCCTGTGACGCGATCGCAGCAGCCGAACAGTCTGCATCGCGAAAGCGAAAGCGAAATAAGGTGCGAAATAGAACCGCCTCTAAGAACGCATCGGAAAGGCTCTTCGCTGCAAGAAAGGAAGAACCCCGTTGTTCGATCGCGCGGCGGCAGGGCGCGAATCCTGGAACGAAGAGCTGCGGAGCGTGCAATCGCAGCGGCCACTCCAGAGGTCGTGATCGAAGGCCCATTGTCATGCGATCTGGAGCCCCGTATGCGGAGGACGCGGCGGCGCAGCGGCGGGCAGGTCGTTGCCGCGCCCGCTCGTCGACCTCCGGCGGCGCGCCCGCGGCCGGGCCGTGCCCGGCCGCGCGTGCGGTCGCGGAGGCAGTCACGGGCGAGCGAGCGCGCGCGGCAGCCCCGCCCGGCGCCAGGTCACGGCCGCGACACGACGCGTCAATCCCGCCCCCACCCTCGCACGCGTTCCCGCTCTGCACGCCTCTCGCGGTCCACACTCATCGTACCCGTATAGAGCTGTGCCGCAATCAGCATAGAACCATCATTTCGATTCCCAATTCGGGAGTAATCGGCGAGTACAGATAATTCGCGTGTCAATGCAAGAAACCTTATTCACAAGGCCCGATCGGATGCGATCCGCGGATCACCCATCACGATTCTGGTCCGTGGATTATACTTTCCATCCGGTCTGTAATTAATGTGTCGTCCTTGGTTTCCGTGATTAGAATGCGAAATAAAGTTTTAATAAAGTAAGTTTAATTTGTGTTATTACTGATCTTCCGAGTGTTCATTCTATTATAAATTAGATTCAGTTTTATGTACTTGTTTATAATAAAATGATATTAAGTACATGATAGGCAATTACGTGACCTATTCCGTGTGAAGTATTACGAGAGTTTTACGCAACGTTTTCATTTTAAGGCCACAATAATTGAAAGTTATTTCGAATTGTGATGGCTGAGGGAAACTGCTAACTCTACATTTCCATATTGCTAAGCTCTCTTGGAGATTTTCTATTAGAGCTGTCTAGCTACATGATGTATGTATCAAGGTAATTTAGAACTTTCAACTCTCTGTCGCTACGATTTGGAACTACTTTCATTACAAGGGCTATGTAACGTGTAGGTTCATGATACACGTCACTATAGTAGCTATATCGTAACTATTGAGTTCGCGCATCCGCACAGGATGAAACGTGGGTGCATGGCATACACTATTAACCTTCACGCTGTACAAATCTTTTTCGTGTACCACATTCGGTGATTGATCATATCGAAGAAAATTCTAGTCTGCAATTTGCAACTTTCCTTATTTGAAATAAGCAGTAAGAACTGAACTAAAATAACGATTCTTGGGAGGCACTTGCTCGCCAGAGATTCTTACTTGTAATTGTATTTCTTGAGGTATACAGGGTGTCCCACCAACTATGGACCACCCCATAACTTCTAAATGATTCAGGATATTGAAATGCAGTTTTCGATTAACAATGCGGAATCACGGGGCAAGTAACATGCCGAAGAGAAATTGTCTATAATATTTTTAGTTTTCGAGAAATTTAATCATCTTCGATTTTTTAAATAGAAATATATTTTTCTCACCAGCAAGGGATAGATCATAAAAAGAGGAATAAAATGATGTATCAAATGCTAGTATTTTGATGGTAATTTGAGTATAAAATTAGACTTTCTGACATGTGTTTTGTAAGTAAACGGTCTTTTCTTGTAACAGCCCTTGCAGTAGTCGCCGTTGGTAAAGATGGCCTTCGCGGCGTCGAGGACTGTTTCGTGGAGACAAGGTGTGTGAGAGGAGAGGCCATGAGGGATGGAGGCGTAACTACAGCAATTCATGGTCTTGACATGAAGATCATATGAACAAACATCAATATTAACGATCAGAATGAGAGATTTTTGCCATTTGTTCATCTTGGATTGAACTTTGCTTCTACTGAAATTCCAAAGCAACGATAATCAAAAAGAACAAAATAAAAATAATTCGTAGCGGAAGGACGATAATAATAAAGGTCCTTTTCAAATTTACAACAATCGAGCTCAGTGTGTTTTGGCAGAAACAAGCTTTAATTTTAAAACATGGAATGGGAATGAATGATTAAAGATTTTCATTGTAATATCGCGATTAATTCAATAAATAATAGATAGGTAGACATTTTCCTTATTATTTACTGTTAATAAACTTCTTATGCAGACGCGTAAAAAAGAACAAAGCAATAAAAGTTTTGAAAATACTCTTGACAGTCTATCAGTGTAAACTTAATAAACTTGAACACAAGTGCACATCTGCAGTCACAACTGCTAATACTGATTGGAGAGTTTCTCACTTCATAATACCACCTGCTGCCATAAACTTGAAAATCCACGGCAGAAGACGGAAGTGTACTGTTTTCTTTTCCATTTATGAACAGCTGTATAGGTACGGTTGCGCAGTGGACGAATAATCATCTTAATTAAAATTAAATTTACCAACGAAGAAACGATGGTTGGATTCTTGTCATGTTTGAAAATGATAATTATTATTAAAGAAGACAAGTTAAATGCAGATAAATCAATGAAGAAAAATCGCTTATTCTGATCGTTGAAATCAGTGTTTCTTAATGTGACCTTTGTGACAGGACCCTGGATTGCTTTAGTTAGGCCTCTTATCCCTCATTGCCATCCCTCTGTCTCCTCTCTCCACGCAAGTCTTGACGCCGCGAATACCACGTGTCCCGAAGGCAAGAGTTGCAAGGGCTGCTTCACGAAATATTGTCCGTTTAATTCAAAATCACATATCAGAAAATCTAATTTTATACTCAAATTACTATGGAAATACTAGCATATGATACATTATTTTATTCCTCTTTTCATAATACATTGCCGCTGAAAAAATCTTGACGAATTATTTTATTTTGTTCTTTTTGATTATCGTTGCTTTGGAATTTCAGTAGAAGAAAAGTTCAATCCAGATGAACAAATGGCAAAAATCTCTCATTCTGATCGTTAATATTGATGTTTGTTCATATGATCTTCATGCCAAGACCATGAATTGCTGTAGTTACGCCTCCATCCCTCATGGCCGCTCCTCTCACACACCTTGTCTCCACGAAAGTCTCGACGCCGCGAAGGCCATCTTTACCAACGGCGACTACTGCAAGGGCTGTTACAAGAAAAGACCGTTTACTTAAAAATCACATGTCAGAAAGTCTAATTTTATACTCAAATTACCATCAAAATACTAGCATTTGATACATCATTTTATTCCTCTTTTTATGATCTATCCCTTGCTGGTGAGAAAAATATTTAGTTCCATTTAAAAAATCAAAGATTATTAAATTTTCTCGAAAACTAAAAATATTATAGACAATTTCTCTTCGGCATGTACTTGCCCCCTTATTCCGCATTGTTAATCGAACATTACATTTCGATATCCAGAACCGTTTAGAAGTTTATGGGGGTGGTCCATAGTTGGTGGGACACTCTGTATACATTTTCGATTACTCTTTTCCTGATTGAACAAAATGGATTAAATTACAACGAGCTGTGCATTTATAACCGTTGTATCCTTTTGTAGCATACGTAAGGAAATAGTAGTAATAGTAATTAATCCACTAACAGCAATAATATCAATGAAAATCGTATTAATGATTATTAGACCTGCTATTGAAGGCGTGGCACACAACCAATTCAGGTCTATCAATATCAGCGTCCAGTAATATAGCAACTAATGTCTGCAATCCTGTCATTCAATGGGAAGTTCCAATGCAGTGAAAAACGTATTTTGTAAGATAATCTTTCTAGTTGCTTCACAGTTTTCTTGTTTACCATTTGTCGTATTTTCATAGAGTTGTATATTGAGTTATAAAAGAAATGGATTTGCAAACTAATATCTTTAATCAGTTTCTTTTGAATTTTTCATGTTATTCACTGCCTTAATATTTATGCATCTTATTGTATGATTCTTTCAAGCAACTTCTTCCATCATCGCTTGGCATCTTCTCCTTTTATTTTCATCCAGGATCCTGTATTTAACGATCTTGCTTTCCGATTCTTTATGACATTTTATTTTCGAGACTCTTACTTCCTAGTTTCTAACAGTGCACCTCCCATTAATTACCTCGATTTGCTTTATCTGCTTATCTTTTCCGCCTCAAGATTCTACAGCACAATATCTAAATTGCAATACTCTCCTTCGTGGAATTATCACATTTTATGCTGTATTTCCCTCAATAACCTTCCTTTAATGCTCTCCAAACGACTTCCCCAAATAAGTCCAATCCGTCATTTCCGACCTCGATGTATTTTAAATTGTCTACTTGCACTCACATTCACATTCAAATAAATAATGAACGCCCAGGTGACACGCTTGGGAGTGGGTGCACCCAAGTATGCGGTTGTTAGCGCTGTGCGTTGGTATGACATAGATGTTTTCATTTGGTATGGGGTACATTCCCATTGATATTTTCAGTTAGTGTTATGGGATGTATTCTTAGAAACTCATATATCACGTATATACTCTAATCCTTTCAAGTGTATGGTCTGTTTATGTGGTTGATAGCGGTATTTGCTCCCTAATCTTAGAATAATGATACAAGAACCGAGATAACAATTTTTTTATATTAAACACATCGATGCGATGATTTTATTAAAACTTCGATGTTTTGTAAACATCGACATCGATGTCGCATTTCCGGTTGGCGCATCAGTTTCCTCCGGCGCCTTACCGACTTAGGTGGCTCAGGTCATCAGTTGATAACACTGCAGTGCCTCTGACTGGAAGGTCCTAGGTTCGAGTCCCGACGGTGGCAGGATTTTCAACACCAACTGTATATTTAGGTCGAATTCAGTCTAAGGGAGAATTCTAGCGGCCGACCGCTCTGATTAGTAGTTTTTACGCGGTTTCTCCGATCAACACCAGACGAATGCCGGAGCACTAACAAACAGCCCACGGACCACGCGCGATCTTTCCCTTCTTTTCTCTGTCCTATTCTCACCCTTTGGGACACGCAGTCCACATACATTACACTACCAGACATATCGAGAGACCAGTCGGGAGCTTAGAGCGTGTCCCGGCTGGGGCGTGTCCCGCTGATGGGAAATGCCTGATTGGGGAAAGCCCGCAATCCGACGTGTAGGTCGACGCCCGATCTCGCCACCCTCCTCGATAAAAACATGCGCTACACGTGCGGGATTAATGACCTTAGCGCCCGGAATCACTAATCAATAAGCTGCCGATTTTTCCTATTTGCCGATTGTTATTCTTCAATTAAAAATGCTGTATTTTAGGTTACTTATTGATTTTGAGGCATTAGTTGTATTCTATTTTAATACACCTAATGCTTCAAAATGAATAACTAATTCAAAATATTGCGTTTTAATTGAAGGATAAAAATCGACAAATAGGCAAAAATCCGTAGATTACTATACTTCGTTTTTTCTAACGTGGCCGATGACAAACTGGCGATATCTACGTCCAGCGAAGGCGGTCGCAAATTTTTCTCAGAAAAATAAGTGACCTGTAACCTTAATTTCTGAGAAAAATTCGTGACCGGCGGCGGCGGCTGATTTAAAAAAAATACTTCTTGTTATAAAAAAATATGTAATAAAATTGAAGAAAATTGATAGAATAAGAAATCTATTGTGAAAACAGCAAAATATGTAAAATATGTAATCTAGTACTAAATATGAAAAAATATGTAACGAAAAAATTGGATTATGTGTTAGGAGGGAGATGATTCGCCAAGATTACAATTTTGTGAACGGTAAGTAGAAAGACAGAAAATATGTAATTACATAAAAATCCGGTCTCTAATAATCAATAAATGAAATTGGCGTCCGTCGCCGCCGGGGCGCGCCTTGTGGGCGTCCGGCGCCGAGGGCGGGCCAGCGACGCAGCGTCACGAACTTCACGCGCCAGGTGCCTGGGAAAGGCGGAGCAGCGGCTCGTTTTGTTTTGACGCTGTGCATCCACACCCACGAGGAATGCGTTGCTGTATTATACGACGTCTGGCCTTGGCGCTCGCGGATTCGCTCGGCATATCTAATTCCCTGCTCTCATCATCCTCGGGCGATGTGCAGAACTAATGAGATTGAAATGAGACGCAGAATTATAACGTGCCATTCAATGTGTGCAGAAGTAAAGATGGCAATCTAGCTGAGGTTTCCTTTGTAATGTTTATTAAAATTAATTTTGTTAGGTAAGTTTTAAATAATGACGCGTTCAAAATGTGAAAGTACAATCCAATTGCCCTATGGAACTGATCTAAAACAAATGAATATCTTTGAGCAACATTTATGTTTGTTTTTGATCATGCGTTCAGTTCATCGGATTTTCAAAACCTGTTTTGCTTCACTTGACCGAATTTTGAATTAAATTAAAGTATCTCTGCAGTTATGATACAGCACCTTGGGAGGTCAGATATGAGCTTTAAATGAAAATCAATCTCGGAGTCACGTCCGAATGATTAAATAAATCTTCTAAGAACTTGTGAAGTGGAAGAAAATGAAATTGCCTTTTTCGGCAGGTACGTTCTCAATATTATTAGATTTCAAATAATAAAGGATTTACGTTAGATTTTGCAAAAGAACAGTTTGCAATAATATAGTAAACAGGATGAAACTTTAACAAGAAATAAAAGTATATCTCGAAATTAATTATTAAGCTTAATTATGCGACATTATATTCATTCCCATGTCACAAAATGCTCCGATAACGTGAACATCAAATAAGTACGTAACCTGAAATGATAGTAATATCCCATCAACTTTATTTATTTCGAAAGCTTAGAGAGTTGGATTGGTAATTTGTAATGACCCTTCTTCGAACATAATACAGTGGCGTATTCAGAGACAAATCGAATTATGTGGAGCATTTATTCGAAATTAACTGTTCCGAAGCTTGTCAAACAATATTTAAAGGTACTAACTGTCCTTGTTTAATTAAATACGACGATCCGGAAAACATTTGAAATACGAATAAAGTGTGCAAAATACCTTTGCCAAATTCCTAACGGTGGTGTTCCCCATAACTAAAATGTGACAAATGACAGTACGGATTTAGTGCTGCTGTTTTTGGAACTGAATTATACGCTAGGCAATACTTCCGCTTGCTTTTACCATACCGGTCTGACGGGTTCTTCTCATCATTTTTTCGAATTTTAGTCTATAATTATAATCTAAATGGCCGACAACATTCTACAGTTATGCTCATAATATAGGCCATCGAATAGAGATATTCTATCGACGTCTTAATGTGATGGGCGGCATAAAAAATATGGGTTCTTATGGCCCTTCCTAACAAGAACACGAATGGTATAACTTACTGGCATATAAGTATTAGTGGATGTAAAATGCCGATTAATGTTACTCTGATTTTAATGACATTATAGTTTCATGTGAATTATTCTAAAACGAGTGTGTATTTCCAGAAGTTACTCCAAAACAAAAATTTAATTATGATACTTGCTGCAAGGAAAGAGATTTTTTATAACATACAGGTCTATCATCTTTTGCTGTTAAATGTTGATTTAAATTGTTATGGACATATTTCTTCTCGTGTTTCGTTCACAAGAACACATTATATTAAAACTTATGAGAACGCCGATGGCTAATTTGTCGAAGTTATACATTCGTTGTTTATGACTTCAATAAATGCAACAAACAATAAGTCAATTACAACATCGCATCGATGATTTTCATCAATCGACACAAAAGTCTCCATAGTCTGCAGACTAAATCTTCCATACGCTATAGACTAAATCTCCTTTCGTCTGTTTGAAGATATAAAAACAAAACAATTAGTAAATAATTTACTAAGCCGTATAATCGTGACATTAGATTTAACTTACTAACCAAGATATAAGACACCAGATACGTACGTATGGTCACAAAGCAAACAAACATACAGGAGCATGATATTAATGTCATATTAAAACCTCTTATTTTTTTAAATGTCTTCCAATGCATTGGATGTAAGACGGTAATATGTTTAAAATGTCAGTTACAACATCGCATGTCATAATAAGTCTATTTGTATAATTATTTATTAACCTGATATTTATATAATCTTGAAGCATCCCTGTAATTAGTTTCATACATTCTTCTAGACGTTCAGTAAACTTTGGACGTACTAGTAAAGCCCCTTTACTGTGCCAGCGGTAGTTACACTCATGAATCTACCCAGTGACGACACTCCATATCAACATAAAGAGCCTCTCGCCGCCGACTCTTGTATTTGAAATTTCTGAAAAAAATATTTTTCATGCTATGTTCGACGATTTTGCGTTCAATAAAGCGGTATTCACCATATCTGGCTTCGAATTTCGAAGTACATTTCAATAATTGCTTTCTTAGCATGAGCAAAGAGCTTTTAGTAAAATATCTCTCCCAAACGTCTATGAAAACTCTAAATGTTGTGAAATAACAACTTTCTCTTCTCCAACTTAAAATACCCACCCCTCGAAAACTACAAACCTTCTCTATCTCATGGCTTGTTGTTTACACAAACATCCCACAAAAAGTCCCCCGATATATTTTATTTCCAAGTAGGCCCATAGATCTTTGAACTCCGAGGCTGAGAAAGAATTACCTTCTCTACTCGTTTCTCACACATCGGACAAGTTACCATATACCTCTAATGGCTTAGAGATTTTCAGTTAAGTTTTCTAATGATATTAATAGTCAAATAGTCAGTGTCTGTCATTTTGTTATGTTCTACGGGTTGTCAACAAACATCTCAAGAACCGAAGTCTGAACTGTAAATATCATCACGAAAGGAAGTTAATTGAAAATTTAAAAATGAAGAGGAAATGTCAGTGAGTGTACATCGCGTCAAAGGCTTGTCTTGCAGCCAAACGATATCCGTCTGTTTGCGTCGTTTTTATAACAATAATAATAATAATAACAATAGTATCTTAATTTCAGCTGAGGCTAAGATTATAAAGTTATTTCTGTTGCCTAACTACTTTAATAAACTGACATTTACATAATTACAAATACAATCAGAGGTTTAAGCATTTAATGACAACTGACATTTCACGTTCGATTGGGAAATACAATTACACCTCTATCTACATGCTTTAAGCTTAATACGTGATAACATTTAAGTAAAGTATTTGATCTCCGTTTAAAACCTCTTGTAATATAAAGAGAGCCACTTCCTCTTGTTTATAATAAAACTACCAAAATGTCAAAAATATTGATTGTGCAAAATGTCAGTAGTCATTTCTTACACTCCAATGCCTCAACTCCTAAGACTTTGCGGAAAAAAGAAGGAAGTTTTTACATTTATACCTGAAATGCTTGGTATACTCTTTAGACTTAAATGGGGGTTTCATTGATTGATTTTGATTGATTAATTGATTGATGATTCCGGGTACGTAAACTGAGATACGTAAACAACACACACAATCACGAAACACACACAATCATGCCCGAGGCGGGATTCGTACCCACGATCCTTCGGCCCAAGTCCGCCACGGCACTACTGCTTTAGCGATGTCGGCCATCGGATCGGCTTATAGAATAAATAAATATTTTGTGAAAAAGCAAAATATGTAATATAGTACTAAATATGTAAAAAATTGTAACGAAAACTTGGTTATCGTGTTAGGATGGCGACGATTCGCCAGGATTTCAAATTTGAGAACGGTAAGTAGAAAGACAAAAAAATACGTAATTACATAAAAATCCGGTCTCTGGTAATCACTGGCCGAAACGCCTTCCATACCCCACCTCACCCCGCGGAATGCGAGGCTCCGCGCAAACAAGCGCCGCCCGCCGCCCGCGATGCCCGGATCTGACGGATGAAGCAAAACGCCTTCAACTTGAACGAGAACGGAATAAGAAATGGCGTGTTTTTGGAATTCTGTCTAATGTTGGCCTGCTCAAAAAAAACAAAAAAAAAACACTGGTCCTATATCCGTCGCCCGGGTAGTCGCGGACACGCACGCAAATCTCTCGTGATTTGCATTAATTAAAGAATCAAGTGTGGATATATTTCCTACGATAAGAAAATAATAATCGTCAAATGTACTGATATTTATACTTATCTTTTATATATTACTTGGATATAACTTGATGGGTATAACCAGTAATTAAAAGCTCGTTTGCAAAACAATAGAAATGCCTAAAAGAACTCCAATTACCACAAAAATAGTACCGATACCAATTTACGCATTTGAAATGAAAACATTATTGATAGTTTGGATCGATTTTTCACATTTTATTTGTTCAGCTCAATATTTTATACACTATTTACTTACACTCTCATGAAAAACATATGTATAGTTTTCCAGTTAGAGCATTTGCTAATAAATACATTTCCATTCCAACCTGCAACCCATCGCGAACTAATGCCACATTTCTTGTGCCAAAACCCACTCATAACAATGTGGGACACCGCAACCCCAACAAAACCCCTCTTCTTGGGCAGCCGCCTCATCATCCCACTTACTGGCAGTGCTACCACCTCAGCCCCAGAGCGCGACGCGGCGCCGTGGCGGGAGGAGCGCTGCGCGGCGCGGCGGCTAATGAGCGGCGATTTCGCGCTGGCGGCCGCGAACAAAAAGGCATGCAGGCGCTCGCGGGGCGCAGCGCCACTGCCGCGCGCCGGCTGCCGAATAATTCGCGAGGACGCGCGGAATTCATTAGCGGAGGTCGCCCGAGGAGTTTTTTGCTGCGGCCGCGGCGGGTGAGGGGGGGGGGAGTTGTTGGAGACGCGAGCGTGGATCCGGGAAAATGGTGCAGGGTTTGGAGAAGTGGTTATTGCAGTGGATGATCGCCTGCACGAAAGTGAGGAGATGCTGTCTCGCGTGGGTTAGCGCATGGTAGACTAAATACATGCTGGGCATTAATTTTTATTTGATCTAGCTTGTGCAAGCGCGTGGGAGTGGAAGGTTGTAGTTAGTGAAGCCAAAATGGTGAAGTTCTTGAGTTCGCAGACTGATTGTTTTTTAACGCAAAGATTAGGAAGTGTGTATAAATGCAATGTTCAGCAATAGTTTAAAACATATTCTCTTTAAGAACGTATTTCAGTAATTATAATTCTGTGTGATGCATTATGTTTTTAAATTAAAGTGGGTAGCAGGATTTCCTACTTTAGTCCACTGTAACATACATGTCCAGATCTTGATAAATACAGATAATATCAATTACATTTTCAGATACATTTTAAATCTGTACTGACTAGTGAATTCTGTTGTTAGAGAATTTGTAAACTTTCGTCTCATTAGTCTTAGAGAATAAGTACGGAACGATATAAAACATTTTTTTTGGGGGGGGATATCGATTTACGTATAGTGCGAATGTTGTACTTTGTTGGTGTAACGTTTTTATAGTTCTTGCTTTTATGGATGCTCTTATGGATTCAGCTAGTTTTAATAATAAATGTTGACATTGTAAAAGGTTATACAATACTTCGGTTGTACTTTCATATTAGTTTTGGACACATATGTTTAGTATTTTAATACTATGAGGAGGAATGTATCGTAATGCCCCTGGTTCTTTTAATATATTATACGATTGTAAGTGCGGTGAGCCGGTTGTGAGATTATGTGCTGAGATGCAATGTGGTACGATGACGGGTACGGCGAGATTCTATGCACGAAGCTGGAGGGGAATGTAGAGGTTGTAATAGGGACAGGCGACGTGGAGGTGGCGTGGATACCAGAATGGCCATTCAGGTGATGGTGGAGCGAAAATTAATAATAACAAGCAAAAATAGTGACGAAGATAGAGGCAGTGATGAATGTGAAGGCGGTGAAGGAGGCGAAAGCGAAGAAGCTGGAGACGCGAGTTTGCTTCTCGGAAAAAGGTGCGGAGTTGGCGAAGAGCTCCTAGCAGCGCGGTTGATCGTCTGCACGAAAGCGAGAAGGTGCAGTGGTGTGTCGAAGTGGCGAGTTTTTTAGTATTCGATGCATAACGGCCACAGGAGAAGGCGGTTTCGAAAGCAGAGGGGTAGACCGAGGGGGTGCGAGGCTGTAAGTGAGGCGAAGGTGAGATGGAAATGAAGAGTAAACAAAGATAAGTGTCTAAGGCAGAGATGGAGAATGGAGGTCTGACCGAACGCGAAAGCGGTAGAGGAAGCGAAGGCGGAGGAGAAGGAGGAGGTGACAGAGGAGAAAGAGGAGGCGACAGACGAGACGGGAGGAGGCGACAGACGAGAAGGAGTCGACAGAAGAAAAGGAGGAGGCGACAGAGGAGTAGCTGGAGACGCCAGTGAGGATCTGGAACTGTATTTGGCGAACAGCTTTTAGCGGTTGATCTTTTGCACGAAAGTGAGAAGATGCGATGGTGTACTGAGATGCGAGGAGGCGTGTTTGGCAATAGTCGAAGCATGAAGGCAGGAGGTAATGACGGAGGTTGCGGTAGGGATAGCAGAGGCGGAGGCGGTGTGAAACTTAAAGAAGAAATTTGGAAACTAAAACGAAGAGCAAAGATAGTGGCAAAGGTGGTAACGAAGATCGGAATAAGGGCAAACGTAAAGTCAGTAGTGGAGTCAGAGGGGAAGGTAAAAACGGCGGAAGCAATAAGGGAGAGGAGAGAAACCCAGGGCCAAGTTGGAAAAGAAGGCGGAGGCGGTGGTGAAAGAAGAGATGGAGATGAAGAGGGTCGAATGCCCAGGTACACGGTTTCAGAGAAAACTGGA
>JAHLJT010004567.1:43300887-43339830 GCA_031308135.1 Acheta domesticus | reverse complement strand
GACGCTACGATGCGGTGGAGCTCCGAGAAAGGGCTTTTGCGAAGAGGGACATAAAGCCGAGAGGGACGTGGCAGTGATGGGAATTGGAAGTGTATTGGGCGGCGGAGGAGTGGCCCAGCCTGTGACGCAAGAGAATCGCTGCGGGATCGAGGACACACGTCGGCAATGACGTCATTGGGATCTGTATCAGAGGTCGCGGTTACTCATGGGATCGTTCCTTACTCTCACAGTGCATTAATAAAAAGATTCAATAATTGAAATCATAATTACAAGAAATGAGAAGGGATAAATGAATTGTTATTTCAGAATCAACATAAGTCAGGGTTTTTTTTGCCATTTTGACTTTTTAGTGCAATCATTTTCTCTCTATGTATATGCCTATTTTTCATACGGATATAACGTATGTACAGAAATTCTAGAGGTAGGTTTTGAAGAGCATGTAATGGGAATTAATGCAGCAAACAACATAAGTCAGTGACTTGTGTCCATTCTGCATTAAAGCGCGAGAAGCGGCTTCTCTTTGAAATTCAAACAGTTGATCGATTTTAAGTTTACAGGACGGTGTAATTGCAGTGTGTATTGTCGCAAAATTTGAACCTTCCTACAATACCAGTCCAAAACTTGCACCGACACTTAATACTTGTGTCCATTAACTGACAGATGGACTCTGCCACATTTTTGTCGTATATCATGAAGGAATGAGGTCTAAAGAGCTTAGTGAAATGGCGAAACTTACTATGGAATATCTAAGTCCCTCAAGGTCCAATGTCGAAACTTCAAAATGTGTTCATATGGCTGTGGAAATCAAAATTGAAATCACACTGTATGGAGGGCCATGTCAGCCCGTGTTTCAATGTTTTTGACTCTTCACGTAAAAGTACCCCTCAAAAATCAAATATGCGGTTGAAACCTCGCAAAAACTCGAGTTCTTTTCAGATCAATCAAAGAATATCAATTTTGGAGAAATAGTCGGCTCTGAACGGTTTAGGCGCTAGCGTTGACCATAGAACGGTCAAACGGACAGACAGACGTTTGCTTCTCAATCGGTAACAAGGCCTCTCAAAACATGGATTCTGGCTACACCACATCTTAGAGGAACGTAATTTAATATTTGTAGGAAAAGGATTTATCCGTTTTTGCGTTACCAGGGCCATCCATAATTTTTCTGTCGAAAATTCGCCCGTTTTCCGTCGTCGCATAATTACATAACTTCCTCTTCTAACGAAGTAAATGCGACAATGTAAAAAAAGATTGACTGACATTAAAAATTTAATGGACTACTAGTACATTCCCCCACGAAGAAGTGGGTGTATTTTCTGCAGAATTACAAAACCAGGCAGTGCATGAATCATTAATTACGGAAATAATTAATTAAATGTAACAATTTCTTGTAATTGAAGTGTTCATTCAAATATATTTCAGATAAAGAAGCATATAATGAATAAAAATACTTTTTGTCCCATTATGGTTATTTCAGAAACAACATAAGTCAACCATGTTCGTTAGTAAAAAATAAAAAGATAACTTTACTTTTTGCTAAATGAGACAATAATTCTATAAAATATGCGGAAAACAACTTCTAAAAAAATGTACAGAATGTTAATGATTAATATAATCGCATTATAAGTGTTTTTTGCCCATACTGAAAAGTTTCTTGTTACTGACTTATGTTGTTTCTGAAATAAGCCATTCAAATAAAAGGATTCCGATTGCTATTGTTACATGTGATGCTTAACTATTTTACAATCAAGCATAGTAATTATTGGGACGTAATTCGGACTCTTGTTGGTGAAGGTTGCCTGCATGTGATGGATACAATCTTACTTCTAAGCGCATTAGTGTGTCTAAAACTAATGGCATTGAATGGAAAATTTATGTCAGGAAGGTCAAATAAAATGGGGAAGGGCTTTTGCACGCACTTGCACTAAAGAAGCCTTGACAAAGGTTTCTGTTTCTTCCACAACTTCTCAAGGAGTATCAATAATATAACAAACTTCTCAAGGAATATTCGGGATATCCATCCTAAAACTGTGTAAAATTGAAAAATTGTTTCTTCTTGTATGTCAAAATTCTTCCACACACACTATTTCAAGCTCTACAAATTTCAGATACCAATGTGAGCAGTGGTTTATTCGATCTAAATATTTATTAATTACGTTGAAGTGTCTGTATTTTCAAAATAAATGTCTTTTTTTAAACTCGAGTATTTGCTTGATATAAAAAGCCTTTCAATTGTTCAAAGGAACACTCGGCATTGGATATTTGGTATTCACGTGCTGCTTTATGGAATATAATTTTTTTAACTGTTTGTACCGTATATACCCAAACTTACCTGTCGAAAAAGCTGTTGAGAGAACTGTTGTACATATTGTTACCGAACCTACATTCTTTTGGGATTTGATTGGTGTTCGACACGTATTAAATCTCACTTTTGTGGAGATCTAGAATGTTGTAAAAGAACAAGGGATCATTGTAGGTGGTGTCACTTGATAAAAACACAGTCATGTTTTACATTAATTATTATAATAAAAATTGTACAATACACATCATTCTCGATTTTAATTCCCTTTTGAGGATGAGTCAGCGCTGAATACCAAAGAAAATCACACATTTTAACCGTACACAAGAACATTTGAATATTCCACTACATAGTGCCCTCAGACTCTATAAATATGGCCTCCCTTCATCCTCTTATGTTCCAGGTCTTATTTTTCCCTTACTCATTCTGTTATCCTGATCCACCCCTTTTTGACTGTCACTGTCCGTAGAAGTTCTCTATAATCACCTGTTAGTGAAACCCTTCTTACTTAGATCACTGTTCCCCGACATAATCAATGAGGTAACCCGACATTCTCGCCGTAGCTTGTTTATTTCATCTTCTTCATTCGGGTTGCGTAGGCTGTGTTCAATCGTTGCTCCCCGCTGCTCCCGGAAAAGCACTGTTGCGCCCGGCGCGCGACTTCGGAAACTCGCGACCTTCAGCCGCTCGCCACACTGAATAACACAGTCCACAGCATGCACCGCAATAAACTCTGACTTTTCATAACCACTCCCTCACTACTGGTCTTCATTTACGTCCAACACCTAGGCCTTCACACGTGTTCCTGATATGTTCCGACACTCATATGGCTGCCATGTCCAACATCGTTTATTTCAATGCTTTGAATGTTATGCTACATTAACTCATATGTGTGGTAATCATCACTTCTTCCAACTACTTTTGATAACTCACTGCAAAAAAACTGTTCGGGTGAAAACTCTTCCACCACGCGAAGAGCCTCGACCACGTGCGATCTAACATGCACCGTTCTCTTCCTGGGCGATTATAATTGGCATTGCATATAGACATATACACCACCAGTTTAAATACATTTTCGTTCTTCCTGTTACGCTAGATGTATAAGTCGAATTGACCTGACATTTTTCGCACACACATGGTCCTAACGCAATTCGGACCTTGCGCGACACGGAGCCTTTTTGTGTGAAGGAACCAAATGGGGAATAGGAAGATTTGACCCAGGACCCCAAGATTGGTAGTGCGGCTAGAATGGGGAGAAAAGGGATCGCACGCGGTACGTAGGCCTGCTGTTTAACAGCTGATCCTGGGGCACTTGTACCTGAAAATGATGAGGAGGAAGCCACAAGTAGCCTTCTCAGTCGGAAAATTCTCCCACCATCGGGAACTCTAAACTTAGGATGAATGCACAAGCTGACGCGGCCGGAGTCATTATATTCTTGCATGTTCGGGAGACACCGCGTACTAGACACGTAAACCACATTTTGACCGTCTTTCTGAACCCTTCCTCAGGACGAAATGTCGCAGATGTTCAGCATTATTATGTGATCATGCACATGTCATCCCGGGAAGGTCACACCATGACAACCGAAATGTTGGCATCAGTGTCTAGGGCGCGGAGCCTCCCGGCCAGTCATGTAGATTGTTGCCGACAATTGCTCGTATGTTTTATCTCTTTTCGTATAACGCATCACATATTTCGGTCGGATTAATCAAGAACTTCGCATAATTGGACTACCCCTTAATTTACTGAATACGCACTTTAATTGATTTAATTGATCAAAATATACGGTATCGCTATCATTAAAATGTACTTTCAAATGTATATTTATCATTTATCAGAAACTTTAAGTCAAAAATACGACAACCTCTGGTAGCGTCGTGTTTATTGTCCTACGACGATTGTGAATTTCCGCCCCAGAGTCGCGAGGTGAAGAAGATAAAAGGGAGAGGTGTGAACATCCGCTACCTCTCCTTTTCCAACATATTTTGCTGGTCTTCTCTCCACGTTTTATTGCTCTCTGACTTCCTTTTGTTTCTGGATAAGCTTTTATCCGCAGGTTCTCAGATTAAATGTTACAAATTTCTAGGGCTTACAGAGGTCGAGGATGGCACTGTTTACTTAAAACCATGTACGGAAAATCTCACACAACGAAGATACACTATTGATATTTTCTACTGACGGTAGGCTACTCCCTACACGCTGATACTGAACAGGTAAACATACTGGCAAAAACAACGAAATTTGATGTAACTCCCAAACTTCAGTGCAAAAATGAGCTGGCGTGCTAATGAAGGGCAAAAGTCACATGTGTAAGTTCGTTATATGGGATTTCCTACCACTTCTTCACTGGTAGAAATTGATCATCACCGTGTCCCCTACTTGTTCTACACTTTTGTTACATATATTCAGAGATATCCTTAATGGAATTACCGCATATAAAACGACCTTGAGAGCGAGATATATTTTAGCGTCTGAAGGGAACTCTCGCTTGAGGCTCTCTAATCGTGGGAAGTCTCAGGGCGTGAATTCTTAGGGCTCTGCAACGGTCATCTGACGTCACGCGATTGCATGGTGCCCATTTGTGTGTGACGCAATTTGCGTGTGACACGTGGGACGTCCTTTGCGTGTGCTTCGATTGCCACCGATAGCGAACGCCAGGTGACAGCACGTCAAATGGCAGACAAGTTACCCAGTGAGAGTCGATGGTTGTAATGGGAGTCAACCAATATTTTAGCAGATGCGCAATCGAATAACTTTCTCGCTGCGGATTAGAGAAGAAGTTATCAAATGATGCGTGAAGAAAGCGAATTTTCGGCAGAAAAACTTATTACAGGCCCTGGTAACGAAAATGTGGATAAATCCAGTTTCAAAATTTAGAAAAAATCCTGTAACACATGGTGTAGCCGGAATCCGTGGCTACCTTGCGTCCTTGATTTCGAAAAGTCGATTGACGGCAAAATGTCTGTCCGTCTGTTTGTTTGTCTGTATGTCCGTCTGGGAACAACGCCAGCGGCTAAACCGTTCAGTCGAGTTTCTCCAACCCTTGACAATAAAAAAATTTCCAAAATTTGCAAATTTATAAACAATTTCCAATTTTTGCTATTCTAATGTGGGAAGGGTACCTTGTGCCAGAATTGAAAACTGCAAATTAATAATTTTGCAACAATTAACAATTTTATGAACAATTCCGAAACGTGCGCTCTGTGGCCCGGGAGGGTCCTCAAATTGTATCTGAGGTGAATATTGCAAAATAACAATTTTTACAAGAGGTGCAATATTATTACTTAATACCTAGTTTAATTGTTGCTAAAATGTTAAATTTAATAAACACTGATATTTGAACACTATTACTTCGCCAAAACGTCTCACTCCCAAATATTTTTCTGATCCTGGAGTCGCCTTCGCACATTTTGTTTCTTCGTCACGAATGTTCGTTCACATACTTGAGTTGTTTTGCATTCAAACAGGGGAATATATTCATATTCACATAATCCAGATTTTTCGCAAGTAAATCTGGATTATGTGAAAAATGTAATTAAACGTTTTCAAATCCGCTAATTTTATTGCATGTGCTGAACATTTAATGTCGTAATGTATGATACAATCTTTACTGATATATTTCTTGCCAGTGATCGAATGCAACTGCTCCCGCCCCCCTGTGTCTTCTAATCCAATACTGTCAACCCTTAGGGTAAGCAAGCCTATCATAGGGAACGTTCACGCTAGAGACCATGATTGGGAAATATAGAGGAATCTAGCTTATCAGATTTCAGTCGTTGGCAATTGATTCAGAATGTTGTTTCGTAATAGTTAACTATGAGAAAACTAAATGGCGTTATCCCTTGCACAGTGCTGCCAGAATGTGCAGAAAGACCTGGACTTAAAATTTACCCATTTTATGTGACGGCAACTGCACATTTTTCGAAAATTTGAGTAGTTTTGGGTACGTTTGCGTGAAAGTACGGGGGAGAAAGTACGTGTTGTTTTAGCTCCACTAGTTTTTATGTGCGGTTAGCCTAAAATATTAAAGCTTATAATTCACCTACAATATACACATTCCTACCTCCTAAACCTTTTACTTATCGTGACATAAATGTTGAAAGGATAGCTGTGGCAAGAGTTGACTGAAAACGAATTAAATGTGACCAGGCGTGTACTTACCCATTCCTTTTTATTTCCGCCAAATTCACCGGAGAGCGGAAAAAGAGGGATCGCTCGCGATCACCGGATGGAGGGCGCCATGCTGCACACTGGGTGAAAGTGCTCCAAAACCTGGTCACAATAAGAAATTTGAGAAAGCGTGTTCAGGATTCTGAATTATCAAATCTTATACAGAAGACAAGGTATCACAAAATTTTAAATTTTAGGTGTCGGAACACGCCCCAAATTATTTACTAGCTTATTTGAAGTAATTTCATATTTATAATATAATTGAATAATTATTCCCGAGGTACTAGAACACCATTCCGTCGCGTCCCTCCAGAAATCAATGAGGCACCTGTGAAACTTTTAAAAATAATTATGTTTGATACTTTTGAATTCAAACCAATGCCGTGTAACAACAATACTATTAACAACAACAATTTATTTTATAAATATAATAAGATTTCACGTATTTTCGCTCTAATCAATTCCTACACTTATCATGTCGAATTCCTTCAATTGAAATAACACACGTTCTGGCCATTGGCTGGGTTTTGTCTTATCTTAATTACATTACAATGCTGCTTACCAAGATTAAACTCAGTGGTACCCGGAGAACTATTTTCTTTATACTTCCAGGATTATCCGCTTGATTTGTATGAGTGGGTCTTTTATTTTGAAATTTGAAACTTTATATTCGAAATCAGCTATCGCGAGTATCCTTATATCAGTATTCTAAGTATAACGCTCAATTTTTTTATTTTTAGAAACTTTACTTTTGAATGATAGAAATTTAATTATCATATAGATAATAAGTGACTTCCAGAACTTTGTTTAATGTTTCAATGCATTTCTGTATATTTTTAAACGAGTCGGTTAGCATTTTGAAGACACCTTTTTAAGTTTTGTGATTTCATTACAATGTTCGAATTTAGCGACCTAAAAGATTTTTAAACGTCTATTTCTACGCAAATCGAATTTCTTTTCCATTTCCAAATGCGACCCGGTGTTCGGGCGTTTCTTCCCACGCGAGCGGCGCGGCGGGTCGAAGGGTCGGGTCAGCGGCTGCAGTGCGGCGGAGGCGGAGGCCCCCTGAGCGGAAGGGCGGGCGGACGGACGGACGGACACGGAGGGATGGACGGACGTATTTACGTGCGCGTTGGCGCGGGCCCTCCCAAATTGAATTTTAAAGCTACGTTCTCGCGGCGCTATTTCTCGTTCGAGTTGGCACTAACTCGAGATTGCGTCGGATAACGAAGGCCGTTCGGGTGCAGCCAGCATTGCGCCAGACAGTCATGCAATCCCCCGCGGATGCAAACGAGCTGCGGAGTCACAGCGAATTTGAGCCACGAGCCATTTCCCGCGAACGCACGGCGGAGCGCGTGCAGAAAGGCAGTTTCCCTCTTTTTGCTTAATAATGATCTTGAACCCACATTTTGGTTTTGTTAAATGGGCCAGGATGTCGTCCTTACACTTTTGCTTATTTAATGATAGAATAATTCAATAGCTAGTTTGACTCAATGACAATGAAATAGATAAATAAATAGTGATATATTTTTGATCTGGACTATCCGGGTGACGTCGCGTCAAAGACGGATGTGCCGACGTTTCAACCATCTTATCGTGGTCTTTTTCAGGGCTGTAATACCCGCTAAGAACACTAAATGATGGTTGAAACGTCGGCACCGTAGCCTTCGAAGCGACGGAAGCTTTACAGTTCTGATCATGGCTCTGGCCGCGGAAGCCTACATGCGGAAGCCATCATGATATATTTTCGTTTTTATTATTTCAAGCTACTGAAAGCAGTGAATTGAATATTTATCCTGGGAGACGGCGCTGTTTCTCCCGCTCTGGATAGTGAGATCCATGGCAAAATTTTACAATTTTATACTCTACCTACTTGCATTCATTGATTAATTTTTTCCTCTCTGGAAAATTTCTCAGTACATTAAACTAAAGAAGTTTATCTCCGAAATGATGTTTTTTGTGAAAAAGAAACAACCACATGTTAATCACTCGGAGGTCATCAGGTTGGTTTTAATCCAAGGAAGTTACTGCAGAACTGTAGAAGAATTTTGTTTCATTCGTAAAAAAGTTTAATGTTGGGGTATTATTTAATTATTACTCGTAGTTCTACAACATTCCTTAAAAGTGTATCCATGACAAAATTGGATTGGATATTGTATGACTTGTGTAACAATAAGTTTAATTACATACAATAATATACAATACACATTTAACATACAATACATGTACGTTACTTTACAACGCATTGCCAGATGACATAAAACAATTAAAGTCGGTACACAAATTTAAGTTAAAAGTAAAATATTTTCTGCTGCAAAACTGTTTTTATACAATTAGAGACTATACTGATCGTGAAAAAGAAAAATAATGTTTAATGTAACAAAACAAAGATATATAATGAATTAGTTTATGTTTGCATTGTATACATTTAAAAAAATATTTAATACGCCTGTAACAAGTAATGTACTTCAGCTTCCGGGTCAATGACCCCCATCTCGATCAGGTTTTTGTCCAGTTTCCCTGATCCATTGAGCAAATGCTGAGATGGCCCCTTGTTTTGCTTCTGGACGTAAATGTAGCTTCACTGTGCGCACGTTTTGTTGAGCACTCCTTTTGCTTGTAGTTCATTTACCGTTGAAATTGATTTTCTATAACTCGGAGAAAAAAAACATTTTTCAAATATTTTTATTTTTTCTAAATAATTATTTTCTAAATTCATTTTTTCGTTTTTTTTAGATTCTGGCCCTCAAGAAAATGTGCGCAGATAAATTTCTTTCCCCACACGTCATATACAGTTTTTACTGTTTTTGACAAATAAACAAATAAATAAAATAAATAAATTTGTAATAAAACAAAAGTTACGACAATCTTGGTTGTCCGGGTGACGCCGCATCGAAGGCTAAATTGCCGACGACCGACGTTTCGACCATCTTGTCGTGGTCTTCGTCCTTCACCGGAGTGGTCAGAGCTCGGATTTATAAATGGGTGGAGGCCGAGTACGATTGGCTGAAACAGCCGGCCAACACTCGGAC
Source organism: Acheta domesticus (assembly GCA_031308135.1). Lineage (NCBI taxonomy): Eukaryota > Metazoa > Arthropoda > Insecta > Orthoptera > Gryllidae > Acheta > Acheta domesticus. Next base: position 43,330,328 of record JAHLJT010004567.1, on the reverse strand, counting down.
AGCCAAAATCATTCACATGACTCTAGCCGCGGAAGCCTGCGACTTCAAAAATTACGACAATTTTCTATTTAATTTTTATCCGATAAAAAGTCGCCCCCTCAAAAACTGACATTCCGAGTAGCTGTCCCGGCTGTCATCATAATTACGCCACTGAAAATAACCACCTTTTCAATCATATGATGAACTGAATACCTGCGGGAAAAAACGTTGAACCCTCAAATGAAAATTTAGCGACATATGACTTTCCTCCTCAGTTATTACGTTTATACACTCGTACTCGTGGCGAAATTAAAAAAGAAGAAAAATGTGCTTATTTACCAACATAGTTTCCTGCATGGCTCAAGTAGATCACATACGACCTTAATGCGAGGAAACCCAGCATTCCAGAAAAGTGAGGGTTATAACGGTTTTGCGAGCAGGTATTCAATTATAGAAATCCTTACTGAATTTCAAGGAGTGATATGATGAATCACTTAAATATTTTGCAAATCACTGACGATTTTAGAGTACCATATATATCTAAGGATGCATGTGAAAAGGAAAGACAAATTGCGAATATCATTAATATGAGGAATATGTATTTTTTAAATACAAATAATTATAGTTGAATAGGTTGCTAGTTATAAATTACTTCCTCCTAAAAATGTTATAGGAACAGTTCTTATACAGATTATTTCTAAAACTCTCTGAAATTAAATCTGCTTCGCGATATATGACAAAAATATACATCTAATTTTATTCTTGCAAAATAAAACAATGTTATTTTTTTAAACGCTTGAACCGATGATTTAATCGGAACTCATTCAGTTCGAATTATAATTACAACAGAACGTAAGAGCACAGATATTATACCTACGACGTCAAGCGAGAAATCCCAAGTAAGTAGGTAATCTCGTAAGCGTTATGATCTGCAGTCTATTCTTCGCCCAACGTTGGATGGCTTCTCGCAGACCAACTCCTCTCGCTCTAAAGGTTCAGTTGCTGGGCTTCGCACTTTCTGCTGTTTGATTGAATAAAGAACAAAGGCTACTGGTCTTTGATCTGGCAAACGGCCATTTAAATTCGCCGACAATATTGTGGTCTTCAGTGATTGACACTGTTGTGAAAGTCTATTTCACGAGTACTAAGTCAAACTTTCGCAATTCAATCCGTTGAACAATAGTATTTTATCCTGTACATCCACCTACATCATTATTTATTTCGTTGTTCTTGCCCACATAAATAACTTTTGATTTTCTAGGGAATTTAAAGATTTTAATTCACGGTTGAGCATTTTATTTCACTGTTACTACAGTTTAAATAAATCGCATTGGATCAGTGCCCTCTAGAATACAAAGCCTGGCGACGGGCAGCCATCTTGCCAATGACGTCACGATGAGTAGGCCCAACAGCCCCGCCATGGGCCTACGATCTATTCTGAACTTAATAGCAACAGCATTTCACAATATATTTCTCCCTGGCACTTCATTTTACACCAATAGATTTGGGTTACGAAAATTGAAGGATTCATATTTTAAGAAATATGTTGCTTTTATTTCAGGACAATGTTTCTTTGAAAGAAAAAAATATAATTTTTCCTACAACTATCAACAAAATTAAAATCAGAAGTTAATAAAAATATACTTTGATTAATTACAGAAATAGTAATTTATTTTGAAGAAAATCATGTCACAATTTACATATATTACTCAATAGATAGTTTGTGTATCACAACAAGAACATTTAAGTATTTCTCAATACATATGCATACATATTCCTACATTAATACACACAAACATCATTTTTACAGAATAGGCGATTTAAAATATTTTGGGAAAGAAAATTACAGAAGCAGAATCATGCTGCAGGCTAGATTTCGACCTGAGATATCACGTAACAATTATGTATTTATTAAAACACATAAGACATCCCACATAACGTAATATTTGAAGCTCTGAACGAAAAACTTGATAAGGGAAATTCATTTAAAATACCGAATGAGGAGATCCTGCTAGCAAGTAGATTAATGTTGAATAACAAATTCTTCAAGTTCAGTGATTCTTGTTACAAACAAAAACAGGGGACTCCAATAGGTGGACTCATGAGTTATCTCTTTTCTGAATCGGTTATGCAGCAGACACAGTCATCTTAAGTCAAAATGAAGTAATATTTTGTGCTAAATATGTGGATGAGACGATATTAATTGTTGATGAGGCAAAGATTGAATTCATTTTTCAACAATTCAATAACTATCACCACAACTCTATCACTATCACTGTCACTGTCACCAACGTTTGCAAGTTTAAAGCATTTTTTTAAATACCTATCCTTGAGTTATTGTTGGGTATGAAAGTTTTCTCTCTAGAAATAGCTTTGATCCACGCACTCCTTGGCTCTTTCTCATTGGGAAAGCCGAACACACTAACAGCACGGCCGTTTCGGTAGTTGCCTTTACAATTGGGTACACAATACTTGAAAGGCATCATTATGATGAGCTGTAAATGAAACAATGAGGGTTTGAATAGTTACAATTTTTTAACATATGTTTACTGTCTAATCACTCAAGTTCTAAACACTGTATGATCAATATGCACAATAACCTAGAAGCCTCATAACACATTTTTACAAATTGAAGCACAAATATATCATTTGCTTATATTTGCCTTAATTTTAGATCTAAGTCGTAAAGTGAACTTAATCAGAAACTACTGTTAATAAATTGTACTTACCAAGTTAGAATTTCCGTAAATAAAAATAATCAAATTGCTGAAAATCACAACTAACACAACATAGCAACACGCATAACACACGGAGTATCCGGCCGGAGAATCTCTTCTTGGGCCTACTCGTGCTTACGTCACAAAATCGTCGCCAGGCTTTGTATTCCAGAGGGCACTGATTGGATCAAATTTACAAACAATTTGATCTCTTTGACAACAAAATCTAAAACAATGAGATGAGTATTCCGTTGGAGCATACATAAAATACGTATTCGAATATTTTATTTTAACATTATCGCTTTCTTTAACTCAGAGGTAGTAGATAAAATCTATTTATTCTTTAATGCTAAATATCTTTGGGTTAGTGCAATAAGAGCCAATGTCAATATTCAAAGTTTCACAGAACGGGCGGTTTTCTTACACCATCGAAATGTCAAAACAAGGCCAATGAAAAGATCGATAATGAAATCAGATAGGATCTACTTTTGATTTTGACCTTTCTTGCACTGAAAGAAAGGCTTTAATGCACACATTGGCCATACAAAACGAAAATCACTAAAAATGACAATGGCCCTTCTTGCACCAAGCCACAGATATTATTTTATACGTGCACAGAAGAGAAAATGTTAAAAAAAATTAACTAGATATTGTTTGGATGCTTACGTAGGTTACGTTTTCTATTCATTTAATAAGATGGTTGCCCAGGAAACTTTAACAAATCAATTAATTTTGATGTACGTAAATTGAATTAAAATAAAATAAAATTGACATCAGGTAATTAAAGTTAAACAATTATTCATATTATCACGGACAAAAGAATTAATGATGGGAGACACATCTACAATGAATAAAAATTGGTTTATATATTTAAAAATTAATCTCTCGATAATTCATACTGATTTATTTTCTCCCTCCAAATTTAAAGCTATTTCGTGTCTGTAGCAATGTCGCTAAAAATTCAAGAGATTCTTATAGAGAACTCTAGAGAAGAGTCTTGTTGATTTGTAACATTTTATTCATACCCATATAATTATTGATAGTAAAACCCAAAAACATAGCGTAATGATTCGCTTTTCCATTCATTGGGAAATCGCAAGGCACTTTGGGAATAAAAATATTGATACATGAGGACATGCGTTGTTACCATTCATAAGAGACGTTGATATTTTAAATAAATAAATTCCTTACAGCAGAAAAAAGGTTTCGAATACCTGAATTGAGGTACTCAATTGATTTTAACTGAGAATAAAAATATCGCAACGAAAAAAGGTACTTCAGAATATTTTAAACTAAGTAAATAATGCTATCGATACATCTTCATAGCGCTTGTACAAGTAACATGATTCTTCAATATTCTGCATCCTACAATATTCTACTTCAATAATGTATTTCTAATACTACTTTCTTTCTCTCATTCGTAAACATGTTCGTAACTTCAAAACACGTATGTCATGAAATTCACGCTGAATGTGCAGATAACTACTTTAAAACGTGAAACTGTGTACAGGGATGTGAAGATAGCAGTTCCTCTGAGATTACTCAGCAGCAGTATACATTTTATGACTAATGTGTTACGTGACACCAAATGAATTAAGTCAACCTCAACATTTTATGTTCGGGCAACTACTGTAGTAATGCTTTTTTAAGAACCACTCACCATCTTCTCTGGGGACAGTGGTCTCGACGTTTTTCACCAACCATATGTCACGTAAAGCTTTTTTAATTCGGTTTAAGTGCTAACACAATAAACAGGAATTGGGTTTGCTAATCATGAAATGTAATTACGCGTAACATTGGTGTTTATTTTATCCTGACAACTTGTGGGAACAGGTTTAGTCTAAAAAGCTTGTATCACCGTGTGTTCAGAAAAAAAGCTCTAGATTTCCAATTCCAAACCCCTTTTACACTAGTTCTATCGAAATCTATTAAAGTTTTCATTAAATACTCATCGAACGATGAGCATTTGCGACTTGTTCCATATCGCAGTTGAATATCAATTGATATCTGATAGATATATCAATTCTGCAGGGCCGTTTTAACAGCCCTTGAGCCTAGGTTAATTTCGGGACCCTCTATTCTTATTTCACCGATTCCCTCCCCCCGATTTCGGTGCTGAAATATAAAGAAAATCTTATCAATTTATATGTATTTTGTAATTTTTTAAATATCTTTTGGAAGCATTTTTTAGAGTTTCAATTTAGCACTAGGCAATGTTGAAAACTTCATGCACATGAATGAATTTAAATTATTCAAAATAGTTAAATAAGCTCAAATTTAATCAAAACATTTAAAGACAAGTTTTGTAAAAAAGTAGACTCATTATAGATAGACATTCTCACACCAACCACCAACATTCCATATTATAAATATTATTCAATAATTCGCGACACCATTCCTATACGCCAATTTTTTGGGTATAGTTTAATCATACATCATATTTTCATACGTTTCTTATTTTATGTTTTGAAAAATTTAGTATTAATTTTTTTTAAATATCGGGGTCTCTTGAACATTGGAGCCCGGGCCCCGGGCTCTTCCAGCCCGTGTGTTAACACGGCTCTACAGTCATGTAACTTCCAATTTGAAGAATGTAAAGTACGTACTTACGTCTTTTAATTCAGACTGCGCGCCGGTTCATATAACACGATTGTTTGCTATCCGTATTTACTGCGCGAAACACACAAATATTCTCAAACGTTAATTTAATATCTAGATCCTCCTATCAATATTTTCGAAGCCTTAAAACTTGTACGATCATCTATCCAAGCCAGACGTTCTGATTTATAAAAATGGCGGGGAGCCTGAGAAATATGCGCAGAAGTTTTAAAGGGAACAATGGAAACAAAGAACAAAAAAGATTAAAAACGCTGATATTTTAGGAACAACTTATTTCGGTCTCTGGTGATAGGAAAAAGTCCGCGCGAAGTTGGAAAGTTGAACGCGTCGTCTTCCGCTGCAGACTGTTGATTGCTTCCGTGGGCGGGAAGACAGAAGTAGGAACGGGAAATGCGAGGACGGTTAGAGAAGTGAGTTCAAACATCTGGTAGTAGAATATGCAAATTTTAAGCTGAAAAGAAATGTATTCTCATGTTTTTGCTGAAAAGAAAGAAAAGAAAAAGAAAAAAAAATAACTTCCTCAAAACGCTTTTCTGATTGTTTACAAGTTTTCGTGAGTTTATCCCTTCACAATTTCCCATTCACGTTTCATGTTAATATATATGTTGCAACATGTATATTTTACGCAAGACACTCAATGTAAAAACAAATATTATTTCAGCATCTGTTAACACACTGGCGGCTGAGTTATTTTAATACTTTTCACGGTCTGCTCTAGTACCTACATATACTATAGGCAATTTCGTGTTTGTGCTGGTCGTATTTCACTTTTAGAGCTCCAAATGTTGCTAGGATTTCCTGGTGAACGGGTACCTAATGAGCACGGCGAACCCCATGTGCTATGAGCAGTGTAGCGCGCCACACAACCGCGACGTGAAACGCATTCAATTGTCGTGGACAGTCATTGACTCGCATGTGAATCCGGTTGCGCCCATCCCTTGGAGATGCGGTGGGCTGGCAGGGCTTTGGCTGCGCAGAGGCCGGAAGCGGGGGGTGGACAGAGACAGATGCGAAGCGTACACAGGGGCGCTCTGGGCTGGTGGGGCCGCAGAAATGATGACGGATGAGGACGGAGGTAGCGGCGGATTCTCGGAAGCGCGAATCCTTGGAACCCAAGTTTGGGCAGAGACATTTTTACTCAACCGACGTAAACTCCAAAATCCAAAGTCAAATAGTGCTTGAAAGAAAACATCTGTTAGGTAATCTAGTGGTGGTTCTGACGGTATAAAGTTGAAGAAAGGTGCAATAGGCTGAATATAAAAACAAAATTTCGAAAATAAAATAAGGACATAAAATGTCATTATGATCAAAATGCAATCCATAATGAAGTACTTTACTTAGCGTTTTTAAAGAAGAATACAAATCTGGAGGTTTTATAGATACATGGAATTAAAATAAGAGTGTATTATTAACAGTAATCTGGACATACTTTGATCAAAATACAGTTACATATTTAATCCGGGAATATTTAACTTCAGTTACATTTGTTGAAACCGGAATCACCATTCTGTTTTTCCTTCACATAAATGATACAATTTCGTAAAAGACATATGATAGAATGATGCCAGGAAAAGTGTTTGAAAGGAGGTTCATTCTTAAAGGTTACCCTTGTTGATAATGATCATTTTCAGTTTATGATAACATATTTGTGTTAGTCATATTACTTGGAAGTTAATTACGAGGGACATTCAGTGATTAAAGGGACAAATAGGTCTCGAGAAATAAACGTTTATTTTTACAAAACAGGATCTTTCGTTATTTTTAATGTAATCCTCACCAATATTTATTCACTTGTCCAAACAGGTTACTAGCTTTTTTACACCGGCTGCAAATAACTTTTTATCTTTGTGTGTGAACCAATTTCCCACAAATGTTTTGAAATCTTCATTATCCTAGAACTTCTTCCCAAGCAATGTCTCCTTCAGTAAATCAAACAAATGGAAATCAAAAGGTTCTAAATCAGGGCTGTAAAAGGGATGAGGCAGTACATCCCAACCCATTTTGTCGATGGTTTCGCGGCTTCGTTGAGTAGTGAGAGGGCGTGTGTGGTTTTTCTGGAGTGCTAATAGGAATCTGGACAGCTAATAGGAATGAGACACCTGTTCTCTGAGATCCATGACGTTTCTCTCTTATGGCTGGGTTCACCTTGTTCAAAAGCATATAGCAATATTGGCTATTTATTGTACACTGTTCGTCGAGATAATCACTAATAAATGCAAATAAAACACCGTCAACGTGATTTTTTCTGCTCATGCGGCCAGAATGGTGTTCGTCAGTCAGTGAGTCTCGACCACTTTTGAACTGTTCTACCCACTTGAAAAAATTAGGTGTTTTTTCACATTTAGCAAATAAAAAACAAATTACAAAACGTTGTTCAACCAATGTGGAATTTTCAAATCGACGCGCCATCGTTCAACTTAATTTTGAGGATATGAACACAACAATGCTGATCATCCAGATGGTCAGGGCTCATCCCAGTGATACAAACTTAAAGTAATAAAATTACCAAACTTGTCCTACATCGGAAAAATGTGTCCGGAGGTTCGGTTATGTACAATTTCATCGACTACTGAATTAACTGCTAATCACGTATACTTTATTGTGATTTTTTTTACAGTAGATCCAGAACGAACATAGAAAATTGCAATAGAATGTTTTAGGCGAAGAGAACGATCTGTGATAGAAATCTCATAGTTGGGAGGGAGAGAGAAAGCGAGAGAGGAAGATAGAGAGGGAAAGAGAGTGAGAGGGAAAGAGAGGGAGAGGGAAAGAGAGGGAGAGAGAAAGAGAGAGAGGGAAACAGAATGAGAGAAAGAGAGTGGGAAACAGAATGAGAGAAAGAGAGTGGGAAACAGAATGAGAGAAAGAGAGTGGGAAACAGAATGAGAGAAAGAGAGTGGGAAACAGAATGAGAGAAAGAGAGGGAAAGAGAATAAGAGTAAAGAGTAAAGATAACTCTCGGGTTTTGTGCAATCATAAAAGGAAACCAACATGAGTTAAGGGAAAAGATCTTGAGTATAAATAATTCCAACCTATTTTGGTAGTGATGCAATATCAAAATCGAATAAAAACATTGCATTTTGCTACATTTTTATGATAAATTAAGTTTGCTGTCAGTCAGCGACTTGACTGAAATAAGTGGTGTAATGGGCGAATAATACTTAATAATTAATACTTTTAAGTTACTGTAACTGGAGAAAGATAAATCAACAAATACGAGTACTACGAGGGACCAAATAATGACCGGAGAGGTAATTTGTTTTTTACTTTCCCGTATACGTACGTATACACGGAGTGATATACGTAGTATAGGGAAAGTTATGTAATGCTGCGCGAAAAAATGGCCAATTTTCGGCGGAAAAAAATTAATTGCCGGGCCGTGAAAACGAATAAGTGGATAAAACCAGTTGCTAAATTAAGAAAAAAAATCCCCTAACACGTGGTGTGGTCAAAATCCATGATTTGTTGCTTCTTTATACTTAAAATCGATTGACGGCATTCCGTCCGTCTATCCGTCTGTCCGTCTGTCCGTCTGTGGTCAACGCTAGCGCCTAAACCGTTCGGTTGATTTTCTTCAAAATTGATATTCCCCAGTCGATCTAATTCTAGTCGAAGCTTTGTGATTTTGAAAAAGATTCTTTAAAATTTGGGGGTACTTTATATGAAGCCCCCCGGGGATTTTCAACATTTTCTCAAAAACGGCTCCAAATTTTTTCTTTAAATTTCTTGTATGAATAGAGGAAAATACACTTTTTAACATGGCATAGGTCCGATTTTCACGTACAGCTCTGAATTTTCGAAAATTGTGAAAGTTCGAATTTTTTTCGGCGTCTTTCTCTAACTACAAAAGTGAAGATAGAGATGTTTTCTTCAAATAAAATTTGTTCTGCATATTGAGTTCTTTAATAAAGGTCATGTAAACGTTTTTCACAATTTTGGTAGTTTTCGTGCAATATTGCGTGCAATATGTGCAATTTTAAAAAATTACAAAAACAAAATTTTCTCAAAAACGGCTCCAAATTTTTTCTTTAAACTTTTGGTAGGGATAGTGGTAAATGTACTCTATCAATGACATAAAAGCCATTTTGGTCTATCGGTTGTTTTTTTCAAAAATTACCAAAATGTAAATTTTTTTACTTGTCTCTCACGTCGTTAATATTTACATTATCGGCGATTTTTTTACATTATTATATTTACGAGTATATATGCTTTGAATAATGTCAAGTAAAGTTTCTCGAAATCACTACCGTTTTCTGTGAAAAGTAGCTCAAATTTCGGCATTTTCAGAAATGCTCAAACGTCATTTTCTCGTATATGGCTGCAATTTTTTTCTTGAAACTTTTGTAACGGATAGTGCTAATTACACTCATTAGTATTGCGTGAAGTTTATTTTGAGTTTTTTTTGTTTTTTTCAAAAATTATATAAATGTAAATTTTTTGAAAGATCTCTCACATCTTTAATATGCACATTATCCGCAATTTGTAAAGATGATTATATTTGTGAGTGTAAGTGCTTCAAATAACTTCAAATAAAGTATTTTGAAAACTCAAAAATTTTCTGTGAAAATGAGCTTCAAATTTCGCATTTTTAGTAGCGCTAAAACGCCATTTTCTCTTAAACGGCACATAATTTTTAAAAGAAAATTGCCATTTACGGCTAGGTTTTTGTGTTCTTTAATATTCTAAAATTAATGTTTCTGTTCTACCAATAGGAAACCGAAAAATTAAGAAAATGACCAAAAAAATGTACTTTTGGCGATGATAGATGGTAGCTGGCAAGAAAGAGTATGTGGCAATTCCGAATATTGACAAATAAATAAATAAAATAAATACGGTCATGCTTAATTTTTTCAAAATACGAGTAGTTTTTCTTTAATTTTGTGACAAACGTAATAGGCCGCTGTAAATTTACTGCGCTTTGGACAGCTGGATGCGTCGTAAATTAGAATGTGCAATTTTGTATATTATTTCTTTCTTCGTTTCTTACATTCAAACTTTGTTATAGACTTACACATTAATATTTTAGAAATTGTTTATTTTGAAATATTTGCAATAAGTAAAAAGAATTAATAGCTCTCAGAATAGCGACAATGCAGGGTCTGCAACAATGGAATTCACTTTGCGCTCGCGAATATCTGTGAATTAGTGTCATTGTTGTGACCTAATGGAGCTGTATGAAAAGGAGTTATAATTGTCTAATTTATGTTGATATTTGCAGGCAAATATTTAGTTTTGCACCAAATGCTGTACCATTTGGAGTGAGTAGAGAATTTGTTGCATGGTTTTAAAATACTCTTCCCTAATCATGGCCCAATGGAAGGCATTTCTATATTTCCAGGGTATCAGGCTTCTTTTTCCAATACAGGGTTACAAAACTTTTGCATTCTATTTTTGTGAAGTTGTAGAATTCACATAGTTCTGACAACACTGCAATGGAAATAGTGAGTTCCAAGCGAAGATGTTAGTAGCGCATAAAGTGCAATATTACAGTACTACTTAGCTGTTTCCTCTAATACGGGAAAGTAAGTGCTGTTGTAGCACCACTAGTTCATTTGACATCTGATATTTTGATGAATGCAGCTAATAGGAATGAATAGATACCATGTTTCGTCACAAGCAGAAAAGTTCAAGGCTAGACATTGTCATGACATTTGAATCGTAAAAATGCCGAAGAAAGCGAACACAGCGTACCAAGAGGATGAGAGAATATCGCTGAGGGAATTTCCCAAGACCTTTCAAAATGCCTGTACGTGCATGTGAGGAGATGTTAGATGAGAGCAGAAAACGCGGCTGAGCATCGGTGCAACTAGGGCACGGACGAGATGGGCGGCTACCTTAGGAGACATATTTCTGAGAATGCTCTGCACAGAAAAATATCAAGAACAAACATTACGTGATCCATACCTTTGCACTAATATTGGGAGGATTTTCCTTCTTTCTATTCGCATGTGCCCATACACAAAAATGGTTCGTGTGTCACGTTTGATTGCAATTAATTATTCCACGTTGGGACTTAAAATATTTGGACACATTAAGGGGCTACTTTTGTAATTGTTATAAGTAGAGAAATAAAAATGGCTCTAATCAACAATATTCAATTGAGAAAACAAATTGTATAGTAATTACTTTGTTATTAGTTATGTATCTCAGATTGGTGTCACAAAACAACTACATTTAAGAAATAGTATCTCTTTTTGCAAAAGTTTGATTCTTTTAATCTAGTATTTGGTTCCTGAGTACAATGAAGATCCTGTTCCTCCTTTAAGACTATGATAGTGACGAACAACATAACTTGACGATTACCTTTTTACAGCGTTATTTATAGGCATGAAGGATACGTTTCGTTTTGTAATTTTTCATTTTCTCAAGTCATTGATTTGACAGACTCTCCTTTCCAGTTCTATGACCTCTGATAGGTTGGGATGTGATCAAAATCTCCTTTATTCCCCGAGTGAAAATTTTGCCAAATCAATACGTAACTTTGCATACAGTTAATTTGAATGCAACAACACAATATTTCATGGCATCGCGTGACTATTCCCGGAAACAGTCCGTTGATGATTGCTGCTTGTTTTCAGTGATTCTAATAAATGGTGTGGTGTTGCAATTTACCGATTGTAAATTTAGAGATTACGTTAATTGGCTTTTGTTCGTGTTCACACCCGAGTGATTCAATAAATTATTCGTAAACTACAATATACTCATTTATTTATTTATGAATTTATTTATTTATGTTCTGAGAACTTTGAAAAAGAAAGTCAGAAAGAAAACTTCGAAAACTGGACAATGACCAAAAAAGATAGTACAAGACTACAAAGCGCTGAAATGCAATTTCTGAGATCAGTAGCTGATTATAAGCTGATGGACAACAAAAGGAACTTGGAAACTCGTAAAGAACTTGGAGTATGTAATCTTCACGAGAAAATTAACTCTTACCGAAATTCCTGGACATAGCACATTGAAAGAATGCACGACAACCGCTTACCGAAAAGAATTCTACATTACCGTCCACAAGGAAGAAGAAATCCTGGCCGCCCGAAGAAAAGATGGGGTGGCCAGATGGGACTGGAGGCGTAACAGGCAGTGCCTGTATACCTGAAGGAGGAGAAGAATAAGAATAAGAATTTATTTATGTATTTATTTATTTGTTTTGTTTATTTATATCTGAGTTGATGTACCGGCGCTACTCGACTGTGCAAGGGGGCAGGGGGATTCGAGGAAATAATGCCGTGGGGTGCAATGCGCCTGAGCTGTGCACGTGGTGTGGGTGCGCGAAGTGGAGCGAGGCAGGGCGGTGGCGTGGTGGGAGCGGGGTGAGGTGAGGGGGTGACGGGGGCGGGGAGGCGAACGTGCCAGGGCGGGGGGGCAGGACGATGGCGCGGGGCGGGGCGGGGCTGGGCGGGGCGGAGCAAGGCCGAGCGAGGCGGGGCGAGGCGGGGCGAGGCGGGGCGAGCGGGGCGAGGCGGGGCGAGGCGGGGCGAGGCGGGGCGAGGCGGGGCGAGGCGGGGCGAGGCGGGGCGAGGCGGGGCGAGGCGGGGCGAGGCGGGGCGAGGCGGGGCGAGGCGGGGCGAGGCGGGGCGAGGCGGGGCGAGGCGGGGCGGAGCAAGGCGGGGCGAGGCGGGGCGGAGCAAGGCGGGGCGAGGCGAGGCGGAGCGGGGCGGGACGGGGCGGGGAGAGGCGGGGCGGGGCGGGGCGAGGCGCGGCGGGGCGAGGCGGGGAGGGGCGGGGAGGGGCGGGGCGGGCGGGGCGGGACGGGGCGGGGCGGGGCGGGGCGGGGCGAGGCGGGAAGGGGCGAGGCGGGAAGGGGCGAGGCGGGGCGAGGCGGGGAGAGGCGGGGCGAGGCGGGGCGAGGCGGGGCGAGGCGGGGAGAGGCGGGGTGAGGCGAGGCGGGGAGAGGCGGGGCGAGGCGGGGCGAGGCGGGGCGAGGCGGGGCGAGGCGGGGCGAGGCGGGGCGAGGCGGGGCGAGGCGAGGCGGGGCGAGGCGGGGCGAGGCGGGGCGAGGCGAGGCGGGGCGGGGCGGGGCGGGGCGGGGCGAGGCGTGGCGAGGCGGGGGCGAGGTGAGGCGCGCGCGTGACGCGGGTTCCAAGCAGCAGCGCTGCAGAGGCGAAGCGGCGCTAAGCAGCGGCGGCGAGGACGCGAGCGAGGCTGATTGCTCCCGCGTGCCCGGCTGAACATGCACCCGGCTGCCCGCCCGCGGAACGCTCATGCGGAGACTGACGCGCTCCGATGGAGGCAACGCGAGAGATACGAGATTGAAAGGAGATGCATGGTTTGGTATGCGTCCAAATGCCCTCGTTGGAATGGGGCCGAGTTCTTTAAATGAATTCTTTCTTATGGCACTGATGTAATAATATGAGTGATTTTCTTCTTTTTCTCCTATACTTCAAGGAGTAGGCACACGCGCGTGTTCCGTCTTCACAATGTTCATTCTTCTTATTCTCCATTTTCATCATTATCATCATCATCATTATTGCCACCTTTTTTTAGGTCTTCCGACATCTCTTTTGCCAGTGGGTCGATAAAGCATTGCCAAGTGGGGGATTCTATTGGTGTCCATTCTTCGTACGTGTTCCAAGCACCTTTATAATTTTCTTCATTTACGTTATAAATGTCCAGATCTTTTCGGATATCTTCATTTATTACGAGATCATATTCGATGCAGACTTTAATTTTCCTGAGAAATCTCATTTCAGCTGCTTGGATTTTGCTTTTGTCTTTCTCTTTAATTATTCACGATTCACTTCCATACAAAATAACAGGGACAGCCATCGCCTTGTAGAATTTGATTTTTGTATCTTTTCGTGTTTTATTATGGAGGGTTCTTTTTATTATCCCACATTTGCTTGAAAATTTCGAGTGATTATCATCTCGAAAATATCGAAACAAATTAATAATCCAAGAGAGCAATTTAATGGTTATACGGATAGAACAAATCAACTAATGAATATTTGATTCAACACTCTCAATCTATTCCTTGTTGAACATGGGAAGAAAATGAAGATGTCACGATTGTTTTACGAATTCTTACACATGAATAATAAAATGCTACAGGAACATTAATGTTTTTACTTATTTAATTTCAGTACTCGACAAATGCAAAACCAATATCGGAAAACGATAATACCTAAGCATAATTGCTGTATTTAAAGTATAATACTCACATATTCGTAAATGCTAATTCATGTAATGTTCAAGTGAAATATGATGAAACAATTAGTTCGAGCGATCATTATTTGTATGATCAAAGTGTTCTGTTGTAATGAATCTGTAATCAAGTAATAATCCAAAAGTTAATTATTTAATTTCATAATACTTTTTTCTGAACAAAATTGTATACGAATACAGATTCAGTTTGCTTACATATACTTACTAAAAAAAAAGGAATCTCGATCCTTCCGAATGTAATCATATGATTAGTGCTAGACAAAAAATTGCGTTATTTTGTTAAGCGAGTTTCGAATTTATGCATACAATTCAGCATCCTCTGCCAGGTATCTTCCACTCAGCGGGGCACCGCCGTAGTTGGGACAAGCTCTAAACTCCCGTCGTGTGTGGTAGTGTAGTGCATGTAAGTCTAAGTGAGGATAGGCAACGAAGAGAAAGGGAAGGTTGACCGCGATCCGTGGCCCGTTTTTAGGGCGCTGATTAGGCATGCGCGTGGTATCGATCGGAGAAACTACGGAATATTACCGATGAGAGCAACCGTCCGCTAGAATTCTCCTCCAGACAGCGACTGAATTCGACCTGACTGTCTAGCTCAGGGGTGTCCAACTTCCAACGCCTCACGGGCCAAACCTAAAACTCTTAATATAGTCGCGGGCCATATTTTCATTACTCGGACAACCCACACCTCACTTCCCCGGATTGTTGATGTCGGCACTTTGCCCGGCTGCTCTGAAACGGGCAGGGTGGATTGATGGAACCATGCGTGGTATCAGACCGTAGAATGCATAACGCAGTGAAACACATTGGGATGGTTCTGAATTTCGAATTCACTAGAAAAAATCCTTAAATCTACATTTAACTATTTGTACGTTAAGAGAATGTTAACCACGACAAGGCGCGTGCGTCAGCGCAGAGTTTTCTCGCCCTACATGGACTAAGACTAACGTGGACTAGACTCTACGTGGACTAGAGAGACTAACTTTCCTGTCCTATCCTACCCCTTGCTTACACACACACTTCGCGTGCATGTAAGTGTATCGGGAGACCGGTATATCGGGAGACCGGTAGGAAGCTTAGAGCTTATCCCGGCAGGAGTGTGCCCCACCGGTGGGAGATACTTGGTTGGGGAAAACCCTCGTAGCCGACGGTAAGTCGACCCTGAATCTCATCATCCAGTGGGAAATGATTATCGCCACCTACCAAGATAAAACCTGCACTACATTCACGGAACTAATTACCTTAGCAGTTGAAGTGGCCGGAATCATTAATCAACCAATCTAAAAACGTGTCTGAGGCATCCAACCTCACAATAATGCCACGACGTCACGACGTCGCAACGTCGCGTGGCCCAGGCGTCCCCAGTTCGTCGCGTCGCGTCGCGTCGCGTCGCGTTGCGTTGCGTTGTGGCGGTGGTAGCAGAGCTCGCTTCCAGGCGTCGCCAGGGCGTCAGCTGTCGCCGCGCATTTTTCTCTCCCGCCGCTGTCACACCGCTAACCAACTTTCTGGCTCGGCAGTCGCGGATTTATCTCATTACTCAGAATGTCTTGAAATAGGCCAACAAGCTGTTCATAATGAGGATTCGTGTTTAGAAAGGGTTTAGCGGCACGGCGTAGGTAGACTTTTTCGCTGCGAGTGTATATTAATTAATAATTCTGCTTTTCTGTACAATGTATTGTGGAAGAGTAATTTGTATTTTTCGAAACATTTGGACTGTTCTTTACCTTTCAAAAAAATATGTAGCCGTTATTTAAAAAATCTCATTTTTTATAATTAACATTTTGCAAATAACAAAAAAGGCCTTCTTGGACATTGGTTTGAAGTGAAAAAAAAGTTAAGTATGTTCTGGGCAACTTACCGATACCGAAATAATAGAATTCATTAAGGAAATTCGTTTTCATTAATACATAGGTCTATGTTTCAACACACCCTAATAAACAGTTTTGGATTTCTAGAAAAACACGAAAAACGTTTCATTCTTGATACAAAACACTCATATAATAGCATTTTTTAAATCAAAAATAGTTGCGGAATTACTCATTGTACATGTGAATATACAGTACTGGAATTTTTATTTTATTTTCAACTGAGTTCAAAAGGAGGACGTTTTAATTATGCAGCAATCGTCATGTGTTTCTGTACGATTGTTGGGCCATAACTTCATATATTTTCCCATTAATTTTTTTCCCTAAAATAGTAAAATCTCCCAGTTTTCAATGTTAATTTAATGCCATTCTTAAAATGCGGTTCAAAGATATAATAAATAATGAAGTGGTTTAAAGAGTTAACTGTGCAAAATACCTAGGGCCTAACCATACGTAGGATTATTTTTCAACATTGATATTTCAGAAACGTTCTCACTTAATTTATGGTACTGATCTTCGAAACGGGTAATTTAATTTGTGAAAGCCCATTTATAATATATGTTCAAAATTTACTTACAAATAGCTCCAGATTTTTTATTTGAAATTTCTTGCTGAACTGAATCAATGTGCGCGTATAAATATGATAAAATCTTTGGTATGCATTAAAATCTTTGCACTTTCTAAAATTACAAACGTTCCACTTTGTCGAAGTACTTCTTCATTAGGGAAGCTATTCTTGAAGATCTTTATTGAAGTTTTTTTTGATTAAAACGATTTGCCAATATTAGCGCTTTAAATGTTTTTTCTTATACTTTTTTTGTCAAAATATTAGTGTTATACATAATTTCGTGTAAATCGAATCAGTATTCTAAAATTACGTGAAATTTATTTTCTTAAAAACTGTTCCTTGTTTTCTCTAAACTTGTATGGATAGAGAACATTGCAATGAATCATACAGCATAAGGGTTTTTGTCTTAAATCCTTTCAATTTTAAACTAGTGGTGCTACAACAGCACATACTTTCCCATGTTAATGGAAACAGCTACATAGGATTGAAATATTGCACTTTCTGTGCTACTACCATTTTAGCTATTATTTGAAAACGACCAATTCAACCAATAAGCGAACAACTCACTGTTTCCATTGCAGTGTGGTCAAAACTATGTGAATTCTACAACTGTATAAAAATATTATACAAACGTTTTGTAAACTTTTGAGAAAGAAAAAGAAGTCTGATACCATACAGCTATATCAAGTGTAAATAATACAAACTGCAGATGTGGTTTAAGAATGAGAACTTGTAATATATGTCAAAATATGTATTGTTAAAGAGGTCGTTAATGACCATAGTATATATGAAGTGAGCTAAAATAAAGCAGAAAAACATTGGAGATAGATATTTTCTTATTAAAATCTGTTGTTCAAAGAAGATTTTCAAACAAGGTCGTGGTACAATTTTCCAAAACTATAACTAGATCGCCGGTAATTTGGCGGTAAATATAGACTTTTTTAACTTTTGTTTTAAATTAATAAATTTTCAAGAACGGCTCCAAAAGAAAGAATGCTTGAAAGACTAACGCAGATCTCTTTTTCATTGAACTCTGGATCTTCGAAAATTGCGAAAGTTAAAAATAATGCGAGAAAGTATCTGCTCTCTTTGCACTTATAGTTGGTAGAAGATGAGTTTAAATGTGGTACTGAAAAAAGTAAGATCAAAGTAGAATGTATATTTCCTTCAATGTCTTTTGATGGAGCTTATCACAAAGCAATTCTCGTACGTGTGTTACAGAGATTGAAAAAATTACCGAAATAAATAATAGTTATTAATGGTTGTAATGAAATTTAATAATTAATATTAACATTACAGAAATCGAAACCCAAATTCCAAAAATCAACTTCACTAATTCATTAAATTACACTTCAAAATTCAAACTTGTGCTTAAGCGGTGTTGTTAATCAGTAGTGGCTCGTGCTTAGGTTGCAATGTTGTATAACCCCAGATAACCCTAAAATTCTTATCATGTATTAGTATTATATCTTTTTGATTTTTAATGTCATTCAGTAATAAAGATACTGTTGCAATAGATATGTACGAAATCATCTTCATTTCAAAGAGGTACCTTGAAATTCTCTTTTTGCGTCTAGTTGCAAGTCACGTAGAGCACCGATAAGTGACGTCACTCTTGTGGACGATTAACATTACTAAAACACTGAAAATCAAACATATGAACATCGGATCTGTGGTTACAATTTAAATCAGGTTATTTTGGACTGAGCATAGAACGATGGTGACATTTTAGAAAATAGTGCAAGTTTGATTTTTCACTTCATATTGCAATTCAACCATTCAAACGCTCTCAAATCAGCACGAAAGAAATAAATCACATCACCCGCAAAGCAAACGAGGAAAAGTTTCGGAAAGTGACGCCAGGAGCGCGGCAGTCAAATTGGATGGAATCTGGACAAAAATGTAATAGTACCAACGTACCGTTTTCTGTTCTGAAATATACGGTTTTCTGTACCGATGATGAATGACGAAAATATGTTCATTTAAAAGGGCTTAATGCTCAATGATTGGTAATGTAATTTTACAAATGACCGCAGAGATATGCTAAAATGGACATAAATGGCTGTATTATTTTATGTAGCCGTTAGTGACGCAAGAAAGTTCGTGTTGATGTTGCAACACCAGTTTCAGTTAGAATGAAATTACATATTCGATGGGAAAATTACCTACACAAAAACCATTGACCTCAGTGGGATTCGTTTCCCAGACCAATTAATCGCTTGATATAATCACAAATAAAAAGGCTAGGACTGCTCTGAAGTGAATAGTTTTGAAATAACGTGTGACTTTAGACATGCACATTACTCGCATTCACATAACCAATTATTCTAACACAGAGTAAAGGAAGAGGTTTGATTAAAAAAAATCATTTAATTTTTGCACTTTATTCGCATGCCGAAACAACGAGGCATCAGAGATTCAAAGCATCGGCGACGAAGGCAAGAGGGGGGGGGGCGACCTTCCCTGCCGCCGAAAGTATAGCATGCACTGCACAACGCAGGCCTGATGCAGCAGCCAAGGCTATATCCCGGTTTTTCTAACTTTACCTCTCAAGGCCCGTCTTCACAATGGAATATGTCATGTTATTTCGCGTCTTTGTCAGTCGTGTCGCAAGATATCGCACGATCGCCACCGTATCAAGCAGAGCTTGCAATCATGTGACTTCTAGCGGCACGAGCGAGAAAGACGCGAAATGCCGTGTGATATTCCATCGTGGCCATAGGGGATTCAGAGGCAAAGTCAGAAAAAATCGCAGTGCAGGAAACGCCTCGCAGGTGTGGCGCTCGCCGCTTCAACGGCTCCCAAAGGGTAGAAGGTGTAATAGATGAGCCGTCTCCGAACGTTTTTTCTTTTTTTTTATTTACGTCGTAATTTGCCACACAATGACATAATGCAGGGTTGTCCACATGCGGCCCACGATGCCATTTGTTGTGGCCCGCGTATGTTTTTTGGTCAAAAGTGGAAATCCTTTTCTATCATGTCGGGCGAGAACATTGTGGGCTGGTGCACAAGCTCTGCCGAGGTCAAAATCCCCTTTAATGTAATAATAAGTTACGTTTAGATGTAAGGATTTTTTTCTAGAAATTCAAAATCATCCTAATGTTTCACAGTGTTAGGCATGCTACGGCCTGATATCATGCAGGGTTCCCTCCATTCCATTTCAGAGCATTCGGGCGAACTGCCGATGTCAAGAATACGAGAAAGTCGGGAGTGGATCGCCCGAGTGATGAAAATATGGCCCACAACAATACAAAAGGTTTTATTTGTGGCCCTTGCAATTTGGACACCCCTGACATAACGTATTGTAGGTATAAAGATTCAGTGTACATATGAGGCATCAAAGTTCAATAAGTTCCCGGAACGGTGGTTCAACGTGTTAATGTTAGGAACCTTGCACATCCATGTATTTGCTCCATCGTTCCTGACACAGAGAATCAGCGACAAAAGGCTTCTTTCGGCACAGCCCGCATTTCTCCAAAACTTGCACATAGAAGTTTTCAGCTACAGGCATTTTAGACCACGGTGTGGCAGAGCCGATAGTGTGTATACGCCGATTTTCCCAGTTTGCACATGAAGTTCAGGTTTGTACGCTGTCCACTGCCACACCATGTGACATGTAGCAGTGAAATCACTGCGCACTGAAACATGTCCAGATCAAATGTGCCCGCCGCGTGCAAACTGGCCAAGCTCTCTACCTCAAGAACGTGAACCCTCTTATCGCTAGTTTTTTTAATTTAAAAAAATTTCAGAATGAGGTAATTACACAACGCTCAGCCATACTGCTTTTCAGTTGTTAGGAGCGAGCATTTTCATTCGAAAAATATGCAACGGGGGTAGCTACGGCGACCTCATTAGAATGAATCAGTGCAAATATTTAAGTGGAGGAATACATATTGTTGACTGCTAATGGGAGTATTTATTTCGTTACCTAATATCATCCAGATTACGAAGTTGTGACAGATTATGAAATGGTTACGTAGACGAGGACTGCGAATTACCGGCAAAACAATAATTGACGGACCTGGAGGCGAAAAAGAGACAATCTTGTTCCTACATCCAGAACATTACTTCCTCTAAAAGGTGTTCTCATAATCCATGTTTTGTGGGTCCTTCACACCGAAAAATCTATTGTCGGCAAAACGCATGTGTCCGTCTGTCTGGCCGACTGGTCAACGCGATTGTCCACGTAATCAAATTTACAATTTGTGTTGTGTTCATTGTAAGCTTGTGATTGGCTGCAAGACTCCCCGCTCGAAAAACTATTTTCACAACTTCTCATTTCATACTTGTTTAACAAAAAAATAACCATAATTACACAATTTCTCTTCTTGCTCACTGCAATTTTTGTAACGTTGAAAGAAAATGTTGCATGCAATTTGTAGGAAATTACATTATCTCATTATTAAATTAAACTTCGATTTTTATTTAAAGAATATAAAATGTAATGTGATATGAGAAACAAGTATTTAAAGTCAAATTTATACTTCAATAAATATTAAATTTACCATATTATGTGTTCTTTACTGGAAGAAAGGAAAATGATTTTTTTACTATCGACATTTATGGTTTCCATTGCTGTAAAATTTGTTGAATTATTTTTGGGTTTCGGAGAGAACTGGAATAGTTAACATAAAATTCAAATTCAGAAACCTTATTAGCAAATATATTATTGTGTAAACTAAATGAAAATACATGCACACAATTCTAATTTCAACCAATGTTTGAAGTAACAAGATTTTTTTCTTCATTTTCATAAAGAACATTAATATAAATTTTGTTTCATTTGAGGGTTTTAGGAACATTTTCATACATTTAGGGAGTTGATAGTATTTTGGAATTCTTTACAAATCATCAGGAATAATGTTTTCATATGATCTGGGAGATGCCCAAATATTTCTCTCTCCGAGATCTTAATACAACAATATTATATCATTCAATAATCTCACTTTTACAACGCTGTTATTGCACAACTTTTATACAATCCAAGCTCAAAATTAATTACGAATTCTCAAAAATATAATTAAATTCATCACAAACTTTGAAACTTTAATATTTTTTTTGCATTTTGAAACCACCTCAAATATAGAAATCAAACTGTATCTTTCTGAAAATGACCAATACTCCCAACCATGTCCATTTCCTCAAAACTTTTAAATTAAAATTAACAAAACTAGTTGGGTATCTAAGACTGCAAAGAACTTTTGCACAATGTTAAAATATTTGCTTATTACAAATCCTGTATTTTAACTTCACTTCCTCAGTACATCTTGACAGCATTATCCGAAGCTCCCACTGCGAATTCTCCTGAAACAAATTAAATGTTGAAACCTGTGTGTTAGAACCGAGTCAGATATTCAATTTCACGTAACATAACTAAGATCTTAATGTTTTAAACCTAGTTAGCATTCTGAATCACTATTACATACTCATTAATGCGTTTTTTTTTATTCCAATAATATTTGTGGAACACCACAATATTTAGTCTTTGACATTTATTGCATTTTGAATTAAGCCAAATAAAAATAATATCGTTAATTTAACTCAATATTTCGTTTAAGTCCAATTCTGCACAATTGATTTTTTGAATTTATAAATACGGAAGTCTTAATTTGGAAAAGTATAATACTTTCCCATCTGAAGGTAACCTATATTTATTTATTTATTTATTTATTTATTTATTTATTTAGTTTTGCTGGTAATTCCATCTTTTCGACTTGCCCAGCACTACGAGACCATTACGATTAAATTAATTTATATAGTCTACAAATAATGTTCCTCACTCTAGGGCATATGGGGATGTAAAATTAATTTTTGCGAATGAATCCGTAGATAGAGCCTTCTCGCAACACCGTATATCGAGGTCGAGCACGGCGCTCACCAGAAAATTATACTTGAATGCGTGTTATTGCCGATTCCAGAGGTCAGAGATCCCTAAGACAGTACTGTCAATGATATCGTACAGCGATATCGGGACGAAGGGTCTCGGGTTCGAGTCCAGCCTCGGGCATGGTTGTATTTGTGTTCGTCCTTTCACCCCCTATCATCACATCATACCATCTTAACATTTACACCCAACAGTGGTCGCTAATGACCTAGATGTTAATGCGACCTTAAATAACAAAAAAAATGCGTTATTATTTTGTATTTTTTTGCGTGCACGTTGTAAACGTTAGGTCACGTTATAAATCTTTATTCTAATACGTATTTACATTTTTTGTTCGGTATCTTGCCATGAGAAAAAGACTTTCATATGACCCGGAGATTTTCTGAAGTAACCCGAAGCTCTCCTGAAACGCGGAGTCTCCGAGTCAAACCCGGAGAGGTGGCGACCCTAAGTGGAAAATGAATTTTATTCGAATAAAAGAGCCTCATGGTTGAATATTAATTCTGGGTTTCCTATGAAAACGTTGGTAACAGGAGACCAAGAATCGGTCATTTTGTGCCCACCTCATGTTTTCCGACTTTATAATTTTATTTTGACTATTACTAACTTGACGGTGATTGGATCCATAAACTTAATGCTATTTCTGACAAAATCAGAATATAGCTATTTCAATCTCATTCCTTCAATTTTTATTTGAGTTTTTAAAATTTGGACACAACATGGCACTCCCTTTGTCAATGAAGGGTTAATAAAATTTATGGGCTATTCAACATTTAAGAACATTGGTGACCTTGTCAAGTTATTTAATGAACCACCTTAAATTATCCTTAAAATCTCATTAAAAAATTTAAGTAAAGATGCTTGCTTCCGTCATTTTTAAACTCTTCCGACGATCGAGAATGTGCTTACGACCCCATCGTCTATAGTGGTATTTTATTTGCCCCTCAAGGCCCGTCTTCACAATGGGATATGTCATGTTATTTCGAGTCTCTCTCAGTCTTTCCGCTAGATAACGCATGATCGCGACCATATCAAGCAATGCTTTGCGACATCTAGCGGCACGAGTGAGAAAGACGCGAAATGCCGTGTGATATTCCATCGTGGCAATAGGGGCTTGAGGAGCAGCTATGTAAAAATCGTACTATACATGCGTCAGGATATTACCAAGATCGCCTGGAACAGCTACGCTTACTGGGGGAAGGAAGAAAAGGGGCGCCAACGCATCTGACGAACAGTACAAATGACTACACAATTTAGTAAGGACAATTTCTTCTATTCTCGTGCAATTGTTACTAAGCTACACATTAATTCTACGTATTTCGAGGCTTTTCGAAACTGTGTCGCCATGTAATGATAGAAATACATACTTCGTTGCTGATAAAAAATTGTGTTTTCTGATTTATTCATCTTTTACGTCAATCTAGAATTAAGACTGAAAAATTGAACGTTACATGTCGCGCATCTCAAGCAATCCGATCATTTTGTTTACATTGTATTTAACTTCAATGCAAAAGCACCGTCAGAAAAATAACTTAGTTTCAATTAAGTTACTTTGTATTAATATAAGCTTTTTCTATTAATAGTGTTTTTATATTTCAATCGTTCAAAAGCAAACCTCTTTTCAAACGCTTTAGATAGTTTACAAGACCCGTACCTTCAACTCAATCAGAACTATTTCAGTGCTCTTCTGCTGAGACACTCCGAACACTGCCACTAGCGTCGCCGGCTCCATCTCACACGTTTGCAAGACGCTGCAGGCACCACACGACGATTGAGAGTCAGCTCCCGTCCATGCGATGCCGAATACTCTCCGGTTTCTTCGTCGGGACTGCTGTTGAGGCCTCTTAGGATCACCATCTTCATTTACGCTGTGCAGGATGATAGTATGTAGCCAACCAATGCAGATCCCGCGCCAGCTTATCTGAAACATTTCGTCAGTATCATTAAACAACAAAATCACGAATATCAGAACTGTCTTAATCACTAGTTTCTTAAAATATTTTCATAACGATTTAATATTTAACATTAAAGATTTATTTAACAAATTCCCTACATACAGTTTATAAGTATCATTTCCTTGGTTTTTATTTTGCATCAGAAAAACAGAATAATATTCAGAATATAATTTTTTATAACCGGACCTTTCAGAGTAAATCGAGGTCTCTTAGTTAACAATTCTCGTTTACGAACGGACAGCGGTTTTAACAGACAATAATACTTTTTGTTAAACCTTCTAACCTGAAGGTAGGAAGTTCGTGCTTTTATATCACTCTTGAGTAAACAGAATTACAAAATGATTTTGATTGAAATTTTTTCATTTTACTCTCAATTGAGAATTTGAAATCTGGATTATTTTATTTCATTTTCATGGATCATTTTTTTGCCTTAAAGAGAAAATGGGAATTAAAATAGCTAAATTTGTGATAGTAACTGTCAAGTAACTTCTCCCAAAGATTATCATGGGCCAGGTATCCAGTGACGTTACGCCACTCCGGAATTTTGTACAACCCTTACTTTTGAATATCGCGGTAATTTCTCTGAAAGCAGTTCCCACGAGCTCTAGGAAGCTTGTTACGTTGCTTGCGACCTTGACATGCCTGTCCAAGGCTTATTTAAAGAGCTTGTATAAACAGTCTCCTAGCAAGCTTTCCTCAATGTCATACAACCGTCAGATAATAATAGAGTTCTTACTTCTCTGTACAATTTCTCATTCCAATTTTGACTTTAACACTTTAGGAGTCTTCTTAATTTCTATGACGTGTTTTAGAGTACTGACCTGCTCATCGAGATGGCTGTTCTGTGGTTTCTTGAACAAGGAGAGGTTTGAAGGGATGTGGAATACCAAGCACAGGAACACTTCCCCTGGTCCCCTCCTCGACTAGAGGTTGCGCTAGGGTAGGTTTGAGGCATCACTGCAGCTCCGCGAGGACACTGGCCGTCGAAGAAAGTTCTCTGCTCTGCCGACGCCCTGCGGAATTGATGCAGCCGTTCTCCCTTTCCCTCTCATTTCAACCTGGAAGAGAAACATTCATGAAACTGCAATATACTTTCTAGTCTTGTGGCAATTTAACAAACTATTGCATCTGTGCATGCAGTAGCCTCCTTCATACTCCTTTTACATTTTCTCAATTTCGATTTTACTCAAAAAGTTTCATGTTTCGCGATAAACTGTTCAATAGCTTTATTTTGGTGTTATTTTTCAGGCATTACCTAACCCACTATGACTACATCATACCACTACCACTACCACCACCATTATTTAACCCACTATGACTACATCATACCACTACCACTACCACCACCATTATTACAACCATTGAAAATCTAATATGATATTCTAATTTAGTTTAACTACTCAAGTTTCCTACATTCCATGCTTCAAAACCATTTCTGAATGCATGTTTACCCATGCTTTATTTCATGACTTGCAGTGTGATGGAGATTTAAAGAATTTTGGTATTATCATCTTTCTAAACTAATTTGAAGTTGGTTTCCTGAAAATATACGAAAAAAGTTAATATTCCTGAAAAGAAACTTATTAGTATTTAAGAATCATTATGATGTTTAGAGAGTCCGGCGTTCCACAAAACCACCTCGCTTTCAAAGTATATTGGATTCGAGCTAAAAACAAGTTTCTGGAAAATAATGTATCAATTACATGAAATTGATATCTAATTCCTTTTTAAAATATGTGGAGGTCTATCAGCATTGTATCTCCAATATGCTGGATAGAAAATTTCTCACTGAAGGTTATTTGCAGCCTGGTGGCAAACACCAATTTTCATGCCTTACAATTATGTATACGATACATCAACTTTACGTTATGAAATAATTCGTTTACTACGACTCTTCTTCGAAAGTTATTTTAAAATCCAATCGAAGGATTTTGTGACCAAACCACACCGCACAGCACTAAACCACACTACATGGCATATAATTTTTCTTGTGTTTACCCAATTTTCCAAATTTTCAACAACAAAAATTCGAGTATTATAGGATCGTACCAAGTGAAGGTCTATGAAATTGTACCGCTCTACCGTAACAGTCTTTGTAGAGTATTATTTTTTGTTATGTTTTCCCGACTGATTTCTTTCGTTATTTTAGAATGAAGGCAATGTTTAAATGCTTAGAAATTATTGGTACCAAATGCTATCCTTTTGAGGCTTGTTTAAAAATTTGATCCTGACAAATCTGGCTTCATGTGCTTTAATTTCTCTTGAATTGTGCGAGCTTTTTGTTTACATTTATTGAAGGAATCATTATTGTTTGACGAACATTTTCTTCATTCGCTTCTGAAATTTGTAGTTATAATTTTCGTAATTCCATAAGTTTTACTTTACAATAGCTTCACAATTTTCAAAAGCGGTGACTTTTCCTGGTTGATAATGTTAACATTAAAATACTTTAGTAAGACAAGTTTTTAACTAAACCAACCGTTCGATTAATGTGCTTTGTGATTTCAGCAGAGCCAAATATTCAATATCTTCTTGGTCGTCAGGTATAGAATATATCAATTGTGATCGAAGGTCACCTCGCTGGTGAAGGATCTTGTGCAGAGTAGAGAGCATTGTTAACTTCAACATTGAAGAAAAGATTGAATTTCTTCCAGAAGTTTCCCTCTTTCTCAAAGCGTTGTATTAAATTTAGTACACTTTTGGAGTAACCTGATCATAGAGATTAGCATCGCCCGTGATTTATCTCTGGGCGAATCTTTATGTTAATGGATGATAAGGCCTGAAAATTATAATACATGAAATAAATACTTTGAAGATAGCGCAAAGAGGGTAATGGAATAATCTAGGCAAAAGTATCCCCCGGGAATAAAATGTTTTAATGTTCAAAATCGTAATCGAATTTTAAAAATAAAAGTTTTTCGCTGGATATAAATCAATTCACCCGAACTACTTCGTACAAATAAAAACGCTGTTTTTAGCTCCTATGAATAAAATTAAATCCATTATTTACCACTAGATTATAATCAACCCACATTCACAATTTCCGGAACATTCGTAAATTATACCTTATGAATAAACTTTTACACATTGCAAAATTTTTAATATTTCACGTATTCCTGCGCCATATCTCCAACGTTAAGTAATTTCATTTTAATAAATATTAACGAGAGTCTAGAAAAAATTTAACATTTACAACATCCACAGTTAATATGTTTCGAATGACCTCAAGGGAAAGCCATTTCAATCATTCCAGAAAATGTTTCGATAATTGTTTTAGAAAAGTGCTCAGACGAAATTGCGGAAGTAACGTATTGAGAAATATTGCCACTTTCAAGAAAGCTGTTTAACTACCTAGAATTTGTTCAATATTTTAATTTCTTTCTTTACTAACGCAGTTCTTACGTCAGTATTACATGAAGACAAACATTCAGCGCTGAAAGCTACGTTTTGCGTTCTAAATTTGTCTATAACTTTTACTTTGTAAGGAAGGATATAGAGAGCTTTAATAATATTTTTGTTCAAGTATCTGGTTTATTATAAATCATTTCTGCATAACTTATTTGGCACCAAGAAACGTTACAAAATACTTTCCAATTTCCCAAATTATAATTTTGTTTTATTAGAATGTTTAATACAAAACTTTCATTGAAATTTCCCATGTAATTTTGTTTCCCTGTATTTAACGAAAACTTTTCTATATTGATTAAAAGAACATTGACTAATACACATTTTTAATGAATATAAACAAACTTGCTCCGATTTTAAGTACGAAGAAACATGTCTCCAAGAGTCATTATAGATTTATAACGATTTAGAATAGATTGAGAATAAGAAAGTCTGTAATATTTTCATTAATATACAGACTTCTTGGGATGATAATTGCTTCACGTAAAATATCTCGATAAAAGAAGAAATAGCAACGATTCCTGATTAATTTAACTTTGTATCCAATTTATAAAGTTTTATTTCAAATGTATTTTAAATAGTTTTTAAAATTAAGATTTGAAAGTCGTCTCTTGAAATAACTTTTCCAGTCTACGAGCTCTCTGTGCTGTCTACACATATTAGTTTTATTGAAAAAGGCTGAATGTTTTAAAGTTTTCAACATTTTCATCTTTTTAATTAAGTTAACGCTCTTATCAAAACCACAGTTGTCGATTTCAGTTCTCAGTTATACACGTTTTCGTCCATGTACAGAAATTTATTATTTGAACATTTTAGTAGCTCTTCATTTATTTACACTTCAGTTTTCTCTCTTCCCACAAGACCACCACCAACGAATCTCGCGCCAACTAAGCTCCCTACCGGTCACCCGGCATGAGTAGTAGTGTAGTGAATGTAAATATGTGTGTATGTATGTATGTGTGTATGTGTGTGTGTGTGTGTGTGTGTGTGTGTGTTGTGTGTGTGTGTGTGTGTGTAGAGAGAGAGAGAGAGAAAGTAAGTAAGGGGTAAGATAGGACAAGGAATGGAAGGAAAGTTTCGGGCGGCGCGTCCGTGGCTAGTTTGTTAGGATACTGCTCCGCCATTCTCCTAGTATTGATAACGAGAAACCATGAACTGTACCGATAAAAGTAGACCGCCGCTAGAATTCTTCTCCAGACAGGGCTAAATTGGACCTTACTACGGAGCTAGTGTTGAAAATCCTACCACTGTCGAGGTGGACCTAGTATCTGCCGGTCAGAGGCACTG
>JAHLJT010004567.1:43271739-43300787 GCA_031308135.1 Acheta domesticus | reverse complement strand
GATCCACAATTTATGAATTCTGGCTACACCACGTGTGAAAGGACTTTTTTCTATACTTAGCAACCGGATTTATCCACTTTTTCGTTACTAGGACCCGGCAATAAGAGTTTTTGTCCCGAAAATTCTCTGTTTTCCGGCGCAGGATTAAAATACTTCCTCTTCTTACATTAGTAAGTGCGGAAAAGGAAAAATAGGTGAAATTTAGATTTAAGGATTTTAACTTTAAATTCAGAAATTCAAAATCATTCATACGTTGTACATGGTACGACCTGATATCACGCATGGTTCCATTCCCCCGCCTTTTTCAGAGCAATGGAACAAACTGCCGAGATCAACAATATATGGCCACGTGTGGATCGCCCGAGTAAAGAAAATATGGCTCGCAACCATAAAGGTTCTAGTTGTGGCCCTTGACATCTTATAAGTTGGACTTCCCTACACCAGGCTTCATTTTTCTAACGTGGCCGATGGAATTAGGTCGTTATTACACCTTTTACCTTTTAAACGAATCTTTTTAACAGTGGTAAGCTAATTTCTGAGGCCACCAGCTTCGTTGAGAAGAACGTTGCTGAATTAATGAAAAATGTTCATTTTATGTGGCAGAGTGTCTAATAATTTTCTAATGTCATCGGACAAATTAGAAAAAACGAAATGTAAATGCTGACCCCCTCATTCCGAAGTGCACTCTCTGAATCTGAATCAGTGAAATTGTCGCTGATTCAATCAGTGAGAGCCGAAGTCACTGTTATCATCAGTCGAAATATGTAGTTTGGCTGACAATCAGCGAATGTGCGAACCTTTTCATAATGACCGCCAGCATTTCACTGGTCGTCAGTGGTAAAAGTGCCGCGCCACCATCACTCACTGATCGTTCAGTCATTCACGTTCTGCTGTTTTCAAAGATTTCTCTGATTCAAAAAGTGAAATTCCACCGATTAAAAAAGGGACCCGATTTTCACTGATTTGTTCAGTTCAGATCACTGATTGTCGGTGGCAGGGTTATAACTGACACCGTCAGTGAATAGTCACTCTCAATCAGTAGTTTTTCACTGATTCAGACTTAGAGAGCACTGTGTACGCTTGGCGGCGTGCGCAGGGCGGCGGTGGCGGAGGCGGAGGCAGCCGCGCGTCGAGCGCGGAGGGCGGGGCGGCGCGCGCGGCGTCGCTGCTGGCGGACGCGATGCTGCAGCGCGCGGTGGCGGCGCTGGGGCAGCGCGAGGGCGCCGCGGCGGCGGCGGCAGCGGCCGCGCCGCGCCCCCCGCGCTCCGCCCCGCTCCCACACGCGCGCGCCGCAGGTGGGCGGCCACCGCCCGCCCTTTCTCGGCCCCCTTCCGCGCGCGGGAGAGCACGGCCATTACCGCGTTACTATCATTGGATTGAAATGTGGTTCTGTGCCCCCTCGCGCGGGCTTTAGAGAGTGGCGCTTGAGAGCACGGTCACTACAGCGTTGCAGTTGTCCGGTTGGAATCTGGTTCTGTGCCCCCTTTCGCGCTCTTGAGAGCACACGAGTTACTATTGTCCGATTGAAATCGGGTTCTGTGCCCCCTTTCGCGCGCTTGAGAGCACAACCACTACCGAGTTACTATTGTCCGATTGAAATCTGGTTCTGTACCCCCTTTCACGCTCTTGAGAGCACGGCCACTTCCGAGTTACTATTGTCCGATTGAAATGCGGTTCTGGGCCCCCTTTCTCGCGCGTGAGAGCACAGCCACTACCGAGTTACTATTGTCCGATTGAAATCTGGTTCTGTACCCCCTTTCGCGCTCTTGAGAGCACAGCCGCTACCGAGTTACTATTGTCCGATTGAAATGTGGTTCTGGGCGCCCTTTCTCGCGCGTGAGAGCACAGCCACTACCGAGTTACAATATCCGATTGAAATCTGGTTCTGTGCCCTCTTTTTCGCGCTTGAGAGTACGGCCACTATCGCGTTACTATTGTCCGATTGAAATGTGGTTCTTTGTCCCTTTTCGCGAACGTATCTTGAAGGGTTGGTTGGGTTGGAGGGTTCGGGATTGGAAGACGTAAGGCACATAGTGAATGGCTACAGAAAGCAGAATTATACGTGAGCGTGAATTTCCTTTAAATGTAGTAAAGCAAGGTAAACTAATGAGTAGGTATACTTTAAATGTATATATTCCCACAGCAACTAGTAAGTAATATGCAATATACTTTGTTCACAATTTACTTTTGATAGGTAAAATCATTATCATTTACATTAACACACAATTATTATGTACATTATTCGATTTTATATTTCTTTACATGTACATCAAACGTAATTTTAATATGTTCACAGCTGCAAGAAATTGGACTGATTTTGATAAATCATCAGACACTTTCTGGTCCAATCTTGAATAAGGCTCTTATGCAAAACAACATTAAGCCACAAATGTGTATATAACCAAGTCCCAGAGAAACAGTACTAACCAATAATGCAGAATTTACGGGTCACGATGCGAGCGCAATCTACCTTTTTCCTCCAGGCGCCTTGAGAACCTCTCCCTAAGGCGCTGCCTCTTCCCCATTGTAATTTCCCTTCCCCTTTACGAACTTGCGAACTGCTGGCTCGCGCCCCAAGGCCGCGTTTTGGCCAGGCCTGCCGCGGGCAGAACGTGTCTTCGAAGGAGCTTCCCAAGGAACATGCGAAAGGACTATAGCAAGTTATTAATTGTTTTCATTATGGTAATTTGTAAAGCAAAGTTGACGGAAATTCACAATTTTTTCTGATTTTTATAGCCTTTCAGCTGTTTTCTACAAACGTATTGTAGTACTGAGAACACGTTTAATACAGCATTTGAATCATGTTTGTTTTTAAATTAATTCTAAACTAGCGTACCCGTGCGAGAACTCTCGCATGTTAAACCCCACCCTTTCCCTATCCATTTGTCTATTCTTTCCATAAAGAAGCAGAGAAACTACTAATGTGCTTACAGAATATCAAACAAAATAACAATGCACTTTAATGCACTTAATGTTGGAAACAAATGTTCAATAAAAGTTTATTCAGCATTGTAGAGAGATGTTCTTGGAACTATTCATACTTCTTTAAAAACAACATTTGAAGAAATTAAAGAGTTAGCTTTTCGCTTTTCTTGATAGTCACAAAAATAGTACAAAAGGTTTTTACTCTTGAGAAAGCCAAGTAAAGTAGTACGAAAATACCGGATCGGGCAAGTACAGACCTACTTTTTGCAATATTATTTAACTTTCCTTGATTTGTTATAAGGAACCGAGGGGGTTTTGGAGAGCCAGGGTGCCAGCTAGCTGGGGTGCGAAAATTGAAAAATTATTTGTATACTAAAAAGTATTGAATTATTTTCTGCGTTCTTACGTACCTCAAGAAAATAAATTCCGAGCCAAAAAATAATCAAACTAATATTTTCACCTTTGGGTACTAAATATCATTTGTTACCATTAGAAACAATTTAATAGGCTTAGACTTCACTTCGGTACATCAGAATGTTGCTCAAACGATGTTTGCATATTGAATATCTTAACAAACCGACACCTTCAGTTTAATATCAAACGGTGTTTTATTTGCAATATGAGTTTGCAGCTGGGCGTTGGTGTATATACTTCCAGATACCCCCAACATTTAAATCGTGCGTTTGGACTGCGATCGTTGACAGTTGTCGAGCGACTTGCGCTATTCTTTCTATAATTTTAAATTTAGTTGTTTTTTTAATTAATTCACGTACTATTGTATTCCCGTATTGTAGGTTAGCGCATTTTGGTTTTTGTTTTCCACTTATTTCAAGATATTTTACTTTAGCTACTTTAAAAAGTTTGTTCTTTGTGTTGTGCCATTGCACAAGTTTTCCCCCACTACCTCTGCGTACCCATGCGAGAACTCTCGCATGTTAGACGCCACACTCATCCCTATCCTATTTTCATTCTAAGAGGGACAGTAGTTAACGAAATGTTTTGTTTTTGTTTGTTAACAAATAAACAATAACAAATAAAAATAAAAAACAATACAATTGATGTGTAAAAGAAATTTTCAATAAATATTTATTCAATATCATGAAGAATTTTCTTGGAACTATTCCCAACACTTCCCACAAGACATTTGAAGTAATTATTCAATATTCTTTGTCAGGTTTTAGCTTTTCGTGATAGTCACAAAAATATTAGCTTTTTACTTCTGAGAAAGCTCCTTGCCTGAACCCGCTGACTTGAAAATTTCATCGAATGATAACGAAAATATTGGTACAGGTAAAACACACAGTCATCACTCTTCACTGTGCACCTATATTCCTCCACAGTTGAGTACACAGCACTTACAGACCATGGAAAAACGTTAATTGAATAGTTTCACTACACGCATAAGAAACAGTCTTCATAGGTATCAAGCAACTATAATAGTACTTCTAGTTGTTGCTGAAGAGCAAATATTGAATTAATGATTATGCAAATAAACCTAATCAGACTGCACAAACCACGGTGTATACAGAAAGCGTAAATATAAGATTGAGGAATCTAAGCCTTCTAAGCGCGTCGTCACAAAAATTGCTACCAGCAAGAAGGGCTGAAATATTGAGGTGGCCTTGAAAGTATTGAAGCGCGGACGCGAAAATTTAATTGAATGCCGAGGAAGGTCTTATCTTATAGATTGTAATGTGAGAACCGTTTCCTTGAGGCCCCAGGCCAAAAAAAAATTAGTTTTTAAGACCCTAAAACACTTGGTTTAGGAGTTATTTGACAAAAACTGTGGCAAGTGTTGCGGGTTGCATTTGAATATTTAGATGCGTTTTTTAAACAAATCCTTCATATTTGTAAAGTCAAAGTGCAATTCGTCAAGTCTCCGTGAAATTATATTTCATTAGAGACCTCATTTATAAAGATTGGTTGCGTGTAAGAGCCGCAACGGAAAGGTATACTACTGAAATAATACAGGAGACGATATTTTGTATTGGCTGTGTAATCTGCGGAATATTATTCATCACTCTCGACCTCTTCACTTCACACAACTTAGTACGAGTTCAAACCGGCGGAGATTGTTGTCCGTATTCAGGGCTCACATATTTTCTAACGGTAAGA
This sequence comes from Acheta domesticus, assembly GCA_031308135.1. Taxonomy (NCBI): domain Eukaryota; kingdom Metazoa; phylum Arthropoda; class Insecta; order Orthoptera; family Gryllidae; genus Acheta; species Acheta domesticus. Next base: position 43,295,747 of record JAHLJT010004567.1, on the reverse strand, counting down.
ATAAATAAAATATATTTACGTGCGCCAATATTTCAAAAACATTCTCTACCATTTGGACTGTTAAGGATACATTGATAAAAATAACTTATATAATTTTGCATGTTTTCAGGAATTTGTAATTCAAAATCTATTATTGTACAATTTATTAATTTATTATTGTATCTGCAATTTTTACTTGATAAACTATATTTGAAGTAGTAGAAACGTAAGTAATATTTTTTGTTTAGAATCCATTTCGTAGCCACTTTTTTCGGTCCGTTTTTTAAATCATGTTCTTCTGAAGAGATTCACCATATTAAACATTTATTCTGTACTGAACCAACGAATAATGGCTTTTCCATCATTTACAATCTCAAAATATACTTTCAAGTAACAACACTGTATGTTTTATTGAATCCTGATTATATTTCTTAACTGTAGATATTTCAAAAATATTGGTGAATACCAACCAGATCATCAAGTTAGTGTAAATTGTTGCAGATGGAAATACTTTTGCTTACTAGATTTAATTGCACATTATAAACGTTACACAATCTGAAATAAGCGAACGCGGTGCGTTGTATGTTTGGCGCAGGGCACTCGGAATCATTGCCTCCGCAGCAGATGCTATCGCAGTCCAGGGAGGCTCACACCGCTTCCCAGCAATCCTCGCGCTGTATCAACTTTCCTAGCGGAAGGTGGGTAATACTTATATAGTATGGAAATTTTCCCGTAATTAATAATAATGATTTATCTGATACTTTTATCAAACAAAATACCAAAAACCACATAATTTAAAATATTGTTGAGTGAACATCTCACTTATACGTTTCTACATGTCATATTTGTACAAATATGTAGTTAGAATTTGCCTCACTTAGGGACTAGATAATAAGCAGAAACACTTAACATTCGTTGTTGAAATATTAGTTTTTAATTTAAATAATTAATTTTAAATGATGTAGATGTAAAGAATATGAGACATAAATAATGAATGTATATATTACAATATCTCGGTCCGTTCAATATTCTTTTGCTCTACATCGCCCTCAATCTAGGCAATGCCACCTACAACAGTTCCTCAATATTAGATCTTATCTACCAAGATAATATTATCATGTTTTCCTCCTTGTATGCTTAAAAGCACAAATGGCCTTGCATGTGACGTAAAATTCCCAGACGTAAAAACCTGGAAGTGTTACTGTTTGAGCCCCCCCCCCTCACCCCCCACCATGAAGTGAAAGTCCTTCTCCAGCAATGGGATAATAATAATAATAATAATAATAATAATAATAATAATAATAATGATAATAATAATAATAATAGTAACAACAAGAACATTGTCGAACTGGATAGACGAGATAGCTAAAGCAGTAGTGCCGAGGCGATCTCGACGGAAAGATCGCGGGTTCGAATCCCGCCTCGGGCATGGTTGTGTGTTTGTGTTTGTATGTTGTGTGTATGTTTGTGATTGTCCATTCACATTTCATCATCATCATCATCATCTCATACTTCATCCATTCAGGGCTAACAACCTTGGGGTGTAAAAATGAATACGGAGTAAAAAGTGCTGCCCCCCCCCCAAAGGTCACGTGTACTTGCCTTCGAGAAAATATGACTGGGCATCGGTGGGTACAAGTGGCGTATTCGCGTGGTCCTAGGATTTGAGCAATTCGAAACCAAACTAATAATAATAATAATAATAATAATAATAATAATAATAATAATAATAATAATGTCGGCCCCATGGCCGAGATAGCTAAGCCAGGAGTATCGGGGTGATCTCGGACCAAAGGGTGGCGGGTTAGAGTCCCGCCTCGGACATGGGTGTATTTGTGTATGTCTGTGTGTGTCCTCTCACCTATCATTATCATCATCTTCAGTCCATCTTCCATATCCCCAGGGCTCTCTACCCTGGGGGATAGCGTAGCGCTGATCCAACCGGAATTACACACGCTTATCTCTCCGGGCCTCGGAAGATGACGTGTAGCGTGGACGTAAATGGCGTATACGCAAATAATAATAATAACAATAATAATAATAACAATATTAATAATAACAATAACAACAACAACAATAATAATAATAATAATAATAATAATAACAAAAACACTCCAAGGAGTGTCTTGATAAAACACTTGCCTCGGCTGATGCTGCTCCATTCCGCTGCAGGGATCTCTCGAAGCCAGGGATCTCAGCGCCGCCAGCGAGCACCCCGGGCCCTTCGTCGCTGACGCTGTCTCCGGCCCGCCTGGCGCTGGCGCCGCCCCGCAGCGACCCGCCCGCCGGCGCCGGGCCTTCGTCGTCGCCCCAGCAGGCCTCCCCGCCCGCGCCCGCGCCCATGTTCCTCACGACGCGCCCGCGCACCGCCCCCTTCGCCAGGCCCGCGCACTCCTCCCTCCCCGACGCCGCGCGCCCCGGCCAGCTCAGCGACTTCCTCGACTCGCTCAAGATCGCCGGCAAGGCCCTCGAGCCGCGCGCCGAGGCCGCCTCTGCCACGGTACCCTCAACAAAACTCAAATGTTCCAAAATAAGGTCCTCAGAACAGAAATTATCGCCCGTTGGCATATAAGCAATACCAAGCATATACAGGCTGTCCGGGGAGGAAACGTCAAAACTTGGAAAATAAGCTCTTTAGACAATTCTAAGCGTATTTTCTTTAATAAACTACGTGGATATTCTAAATGGTTAAGCCGCTATTAGCACTCAAAAGTTGCTTTGAAAACATGGTTTTTATGAAAAAATATGCCTTATGGAAGCGTAGAAACACTCCAGAAACATGAAATTTGTTTATTATTTACAAAAGAAATGAAAATATTTGCTCAAAAAGAAAAATTAAGCGAGAAATAAAAAAAACAGTCGAATTGTGTAAATTGAGTTTTTTTTATTTCTTGCTTAATTGTTCTTTCTGAGCAAATATATTTTGCGCATTTGTGTTTGCGTATTTGTGTTCGGCGGTCACACAATACTTCAACTGCTTCTCTCCATTTTGTTCAACCACTGCTTATCCTGTTATTTACGTATTCCTTTATTCTTTCAATTTCCTTTATTCCTTTCCTTCATTTCTTTTTTCCCAGCCAAATGGGCATCGACATTAATTGACAATTTCAGTGATTTTTTCTGGAGGGGAGTTTGTTCTGAATTCGAGTAGGTTGTATAGGATTTTGGCCGAAGTTGAGTGTATTTAATGTGCGGATTTGGGCTATGCAGAAATAGAAGTTGAAAGAATTATAATTGATATGGTTGGCTGTGGGTTCGATGGTTAGTTCTTTGTGGAGTTGGCCGTTGGTAACAAACCAAGAGGAGTTTGTGATTATCCTTAGGTACTGCTTTTGGAAAATTTTTAATTTGTAACTTGTTAATTTTTGCTGCATTAATCCAGATATCTTGAAAAATGTGCTGCTCTCTTACAATCCGCAAGAGAAAAACACGTCCTTTTTAACAGTTGACAAAAATGTTAAGAAAAACTTTCTATCTTAGTTTCTCTCTTCTAAACACATTGACATTAAAAAAAGAAAAAAAAATGATTGTATTGTTTTTACGAAGAACACAATGTTTTTTAAAAGTTATTTTAGCAAATCACATAAGTTGCTTGCTTTCTCTTCCACTTTTAGAAAAAATTTACAAGCACAATATGTGAAACAATTCCTTTGTTTTATAATTTATTTGTAATTGTTCTACCCGTTTCAAAATAAGAATGATTCTTTTGATTAAATACAAGTTTAAAACTCTCCACAATTTGATAACGTGTCTTTCTGAGCCTTTTCCTGAATTATAGAAATTTCGACGAAAATTCAGAGTAATGTGATTCCGTTTGCAACGTTCTTACTTATTGCATATTTAACCTTCAGGAAATCTGTTGAAATCACCTCGCGTCGCAGCAGTCGATTTTGCGGTGCGCTTTGTGACCTTGTTTGACCACTCGCGTCGATTACAAAATTGTAGTCGTGCAGCCACGCGTTCACTTGGGTAGGGATTTTATATCTTATTATTTTAAGAATTTGAACCAGATTGAGTAAAATTCAAACCAAGAAACAAAGTGAAAGAACAACCACAAAAAAAGGGGGGGGAAAGGAGACATCCAAGTATGAGCTTATCATTCTGTACTACTCTTACGAACTCCCCTTTTCCCACTGCTCTTTATAATTTATGAAAATAATTTTCTTAAATATGTTCACAGCTATTTACATGTCATATAAAATAAAGCAATTTACCTCTTCTATGTCTCTACGAAGAGTTCCCGTCGCTTTGTGGAAAGGGTAGCTCGTAACAGCACTATTCTCGTAGTGATCCGTCCTCACCTCCCGACTTCACAGGTCGGCGTTTTATTTCCAAAAGAGCTTGAAATGCGTCATGTAATTCCTTTCTTCATGGTACGTTTGCGAACTCTATAGTTACATTTCTACACTTCCGTCTTCTGGCGCGCGTCTTAACTTAAGGTCCCCTTTACCCAGGCGAGGGATGTGACAATTTTTACCTTGTCTGTGGGAAAACGGGTGGTCACAATAGCAAGACCGAGTGATTGATTAGCATTTGATGTAAGTCGCCCTCTAAATCCGGCGGAATAGCGGGTTCCGCTGGTTGATTTCCGAGTTGGCGCATGCGCAGAGGCTTAAAAATGAAGTCGATAGCTGTACGCTGTGCCGTGCCAAAACTCCCCATTCTTCAGTCTTCTCTGCCTGTTTTCATTAGAACGGTTTATCTGGTAATAGGCATTCGAGCATCATCACCTGTTAAGCGATATTCCGGATATATTCGAGAGTTACTGTTACATTCACTAAAACATTTTTGTATTGGATTTGCTTACATATTCCTCATAGTTTGTAAAGCGTAATCACAACTTTCTTGATCATATGTTTATCACATTTACTACCCAGTTCTTTAAAATGTCATTAATCTGCTGGACGGGCGTTTCCCTCAAAATTGGAAGCATTATTTCTGATAAAAATATAAATAGCTTTCAGATAGATTTCATTTTTCTTTCATAATTAACTGGCTGTGGTGATTGGTCTTACTTCACCTGTTGGCAACCATAGGTAATTTCATTTGAATAAAGGGTTCGTATTTGTGTTGGCTTCCTTGTTCAAATCGAGATTTATGACCAAGAATTGATTATATTAATGCAGAGTAAACAGGTAGAAGATAAAACAAAAATGATAAAATTTCATGGGCAAAATATTTATCTTTGGACGACTTTGATTCTTTCTAGCGTTGGTTGCTCTAGTTTGTAAATTTTCCTGGATTCTCATAGCAATACTAGGCGAACGCCGCAGGAGTACCTTAACAAGGGGTCACAATCTGCGCGCGGTCTTTCCTTTCTCATCGTTGTCCTCTCCTTTCCTCTTACAAGCACTCTTACACTTACACTGTATCAGGTGACTAGTCCACAACTTAGAGTTTGTCCCGGCTGGCTGGTACGCCTCTTAGGGAGTCACCTAGAGGAGGAAACCCGCAAAGCCTTCTGTAGGTGGCGACGGATCTCACGCTCCAGCGGGGACGGACCTCCCCCCTCCCCACGGCTTTTTAGCTCAGAGCCAGCGTTGCCGCTAATTCTTCAGCGACTCTGACCGGGTTTCGAGTCTCGACGGTGGCGGGTTTTAGACACTAGTTAGATAATTAAGTGGAATTCAGCCGCTGACTAAGAATTGTAGCGGCTTGTTGCTCTGATCGGTATACAATTCTGTGGAACACCCTAAAAATGGGCCACGGATATCTCCATTCTCAACTTTATTATATCCTCCCTCCTTCCACAAATACACATACACACACTTACATGCATTACACCACGTACTGGGACCAGTCGGGAGCTTAGAGATTTGCTCGATTTGGGCGATGCCCCGCTGGGGGGGGATTTCTGGAGCAAGACCCCCTCCCCCGCTCCGACCCCACTTGTATAAGGTGGGTGCCGGATCCCACCAAACAGGGATCACCGCGACATCCAAGCATAAAAACCATTCTTTACACTAAAGAGACTAATGACCACACGAGTTGACGAGTCAGGGAAATTCAATCGTTCAAACACCTGCACCTCTCGGGGTACAATGTACACCACATTTATAGGAGGTGTTGATGGTACGAATAAATATATATTTTGACCATATAGGATCAATCGATATTGATATCAGGAATTAAAACTTTAAAAAACATTTATTAATGACTCAACGTTTCGCACGTTTAGTACGTGCCTTGTCAAGAGCAATTATGGCAACGGTTGACAATGTTTTACAAATTAACATAAAACAATAGAATTTACAATTACTGAGATAAATATTTTCATTGCTTTTACATCAAAGCATTATATTTCACAAAAACCTTGAAGGCTTGTGAAATCAAATAGTTCCATTAGGCAATTAAGGAGACTTGTTAAGGAATGATATAAATTATAAATATTTCGAATAATAGAATGAACATGTGGGATTGGCAAAAAAAAATAATACAATTATAGAAGTAACAAATCTCTTCGAGAACAACACGAAATACCGTGAGATATGCCATTTTGATGACCCCCCCCCCCCCGAATGCGAAGAAAGAAAAACCGAAGTATACGAGACTAGTGCCCTCAGTAGGTGCCGCCCCCGGAATGATCACGCATGTCATTGTGAGCGGTCCGACGGCGCGTGTGCAGCAGAGCGCGGCGGAGGCGGCGGCGCTGGAGCGGCTGCTGCCGGGGCTGCGGCGGCTCGGCACACTGCCCCCGGCGGCGGATTCCCAGGCGGGCACTGCTGCCGCCGCCGCCGTCATCGGCGGCAGCGCCGCGGGGAGCGCCGTGGGGGCGCCGTCGTCGGCGTCGCGGGGCGGCCGGCGCTCCTCCACGCTGTTCGCCGACGCGAGCGGCGCCGGCGCCGGCGGCGGAGGCGGCGGCCCCGCGCCCGCTCGCGCGCGCGGGGAGAGCGGCGCCGAGGGGCTCGCCTGGTCAGTCCCCGCGCGCGGCAGGTGGCACACAGCGAGGGAAGGGAGAAGGAAAAGGCGGCTCAGGGAATCATCTGGTGTCATCGCAGTGCCTCTGACCGGGAGGGCCTAGGGTTCGAGTCCCGACGGTAGCAGGATTTTCGACACTAGCCGCGTAACTACGTCGAGGTCGGCCGCTGTCTGGAAATTCTAGCCGCTGACTCTCTCGACACGTAGTTTTCTGTGGTTTCTCCGATCAACACTAGGCGAATGGCGAAGCTGTATCCTGCGAAACGGGCCATGGACCGCGATCCTCTTCCTTGTCCTTTCCTGACCCCTTACATACAGACGTACACTCGCTTACACTATCACACATGTCGAGAGGCCAGGGGATTAGATCTTGCTCCTTGTCACACATTTCTACAGTACGTACAAGCAGAGATACCTTTTTTGCCAAAAGACATGTAGTAAGAAAACCACCCGTAACGAAATTACAAGTATGAAATGTTGAACAACGCGTTCCTTAGTGGAATGTCTCTCATTCTGCATTAACTTTTCGGTGGTATACGAGATAGATGCATACTGGCGTTTCAATGTACTTGTCTTAAAAATGTCTCTCATCCCATTTCGCGGACACCGTTTCTAAGCGGTTCATGGAGAATGGAGTATTTCGTGGCTTTGCACTTAGTACACGCTAATAAAGCTATAAACATCGAATGTTTCATTTCTTCATGGACTAAGGAAATTACTTTTTCACTTAATTTAATATATTTTCATTTTCTTTTTTTCATGATCCTGTGACTTGCAATTCTACGAAAATAGAAGATACATCGTTGTAGACCGATTTTTTTGCCCTTATACCTGCCTGCCATTTTATTAATTACTTTAAACTAATTTAAAAACTGATGCGTTCCCATTTATGCCCCTAACCCAAATTCCCAGGACGATATCCTTAAGGTGGCTCCACACCTGCTCCGGCATTCGCCGAGCAGCAAGCTACTGCTCGTCCGATCCCGACCAGCTGATGTGTACGGCGAATGTTCGCTCCCAATTGATGTGTCCAAAAGACAGACACGCGATGGGTAGGGCGAGCGCCGAATGTTCGTCACTCGGCAAATAGCAAGTGACCCATCCACACTCCTCGGGATTCGGCGAGCGGTTGCTCGCTGTTCGCCGAATAACGAATGTGTAGAGCCGCCTTTAGATGAATGTGAGTAGGCAAATGTGTGAGGTGTGTGGGCGCAGGTGGGTGCCGATCAACGCGGGCAGCGCGGTGCAGCGGCCGCTGCCGCCGCCGGGGCGCCGTCCGTCGGGCGACGCGCACCGCTTCGTGGTGCCGCCGCCGCCCGTCACGCCCACGGCGTCCGCCACGGCGGGCGAGGCCGCCGCCGCCTCCGCCGCGGCGCGCCGCCCGCGCAGCCGCCTGCTGACGCGCGGGCCCTCGGGCGCGGCCACGCCCCCGCCCGCCGCCCCGGCCACGGCCCCGGCCCCGCCCACCACCCCGGCCTTGCCCCCGCCCCCGGCGCCCCTCCTGCCCAGCGTGCCCTCAGAGCCCTGCCCGACCACCAGCGCCGAGCCGCGCCGCTCGCACGCCCACGTCACCACGGTGCGTTGCACTCCCCTCACTCAACAACTTATATTTTCCACCTTATTATACTGCGATTTTTCTAAGACCGACCATCAAGGCCACTCAAATCCCATCTTTGCGATGGAATATGTCACGGCATTTCGAGTCTTTCTCGGTCTTGCCGGTAGAAGTCGCATGATCGCAAGCACTGCTTCATACGGTCGCGATCGTGCGAAATCTAGCGGAACGACTGAGAAAGACGCGAAATGCCGTGACATATTCCATCGCGAAGATGGTATTTGAGTGGCCTTGAGGATCGCAGTTAGAAAAATCGCAGTATAATAAACGCACCTTATTTAAAAAATAACCCTCGTACTTCACCTGTTCTAACCATCTCTTGCTGGATAAGGTCAATTTCATCTGGCCGGAGTTCAATTTACGTTTGAAGCTTTTCCTACTTGCGGCCTTATTTACACGTTTTGGATAATGCAAACATTAATCAGCTGGCTATTTGGGGAATTATCCGGATTCGCTCTTCTCCCACAACCTATGTATTTAACGTGTTATTGGATTTTTTAAGAGGCCGATGACATGAGGGCATTGTTACACCTCCTATCTTGAATCTTTGTAACAGTATTAAGCCCATTTCGGACGCCATGAGCAGCGTTGAGACTACGTTCGAGAATTAATTTAAAAAAATTATTTTATAAGGCAGGATGTGTAAAAATGGCCAAATGACATCGGCCACTTAAAAATATCCAAGTATAAAACGTTAAATATATAGGTTCTGGGCGAAGAGCGAATCCAGATAATTCCCCAAATAGCTGACCAATGATCGCATTATCCAAATGTGTAGATAAGGCCGCATGAAGGAATTGCTTCAAACATTCATTGAACTCCGGCCAGATGAAATTGACCTTATCCAGCAAGAGGTGACTAGAACAGGTGAAGTACGTCATGATGACGAAAAATAACAGTGCAGTCTGTGATAAGTAGAGATAAGACTTCTTATGGGAAGTTTCTTAGTGGACAATGTGTGTAGTTTTGAGCTTCATTGACTTGGTCTAAATTTCTGTTCGCACGATATCACCTACTGTAATATCCCTACGTATCTTAGTTGAGACTTTGCCACGCTTTAGAGTGTTGCCAGGATGGCTCCTGATTTCGAACTTCGCTATTTACATTTAAATGTACTTGAATCTATGCAATACATAATTTCAAACAGATTTTTGTGCCAAAATACTTCTTGAAAGACATTTCACATTCGGGAAATAATCTGATCTTATCTAACGACCTGTGGCTTATATCTATATTAGCCGCTTGCAGTCCTAAATAATCCCGTCATCACCGTCCATACAGTTTTATCCACACCGTCTGGATACACGTGGACTGGTGGCATACATGTACAAAAGTGTAATTTGCCTCTGATTGGCAGGCAACTCAACATGAACTAGTGTTTGACAAGTACCCAAAATCTCGTGGACTGTATCAAAACGTGACCTGCCAAATAGCAGTAAATAATGAGTTTCCAGATCATAAAGAGCAAATGCCTTATGTGTAATTTCGTTATATGAAACTTCCCACCATCATGTTTATTGATTAGAAGTGTTAATTTTGGATCTTCCGAACAGGACCAAAAATTTGTAATTCTACATCTGTGTATGCCATGACTAATGATTTATATAAGACCGGTTGAACTGCACATTACCCAGTCGTTGTGGATAAAACTGTATGAATGACGACAAACGGATCATTTCGATCTGACTAATGTAGGTATGAGCCATCGGGTGCTAGTTACGCTAAGGTGATTGTCCGAATGTGAAGTATCTTGTGTATACGCAAGAAGTATTTTGGATAAAAGAGTCCATCTTCAACACCCTTACAAGCTCTAGAAGTGTGTAATATTTGTTCTAATAATTTTATTTTTTGTTGCGTCTTCTCAACTTAACATGCCAACTCTTAACACGTTGAACTCTATATTTTTTCCTTGCTAAATGTTTTCTAGTAGGAATGGAAAACATGTTAAGTCAATCGTTCCTTCGGATTTGACTGCCAAACCGACTATATCGTGAGTTTGCATCGCAAGAGCTGTAATTTCAATTACAATTTTGGGTATTCTAGATTGAGCAAAATTAAATGATCAATGGAAGAAACAATGAATCTCTGATAGGCAATGATGGTGGGTCAAAATTTAGGAACGTTATGTAAAATGACTTAGGTATAGGGTAACAGTGCAAACATGTCGGAAGGGAGGGAGTGGTTATGATCAGCTGCTCCTTGGTCGCAATAGAATAAAAAATAACCCTGGATTGAACGCTACCGTAACGGCAGAGAATATAAAAAAGATATAAATTTCGCTTAATTCAGATACTAAATTCACCTCAGTTTATCTCTATTGTTAACAAAAACTCTGCCGACACGTTAACAAGTGCGGGTGAATGTTAATAGTGTAACATTTTAACATATAAATTTAGCATGATGTGATACTCAACACATATTTTTGAAATTTAATTATGTTGAGGTTGAATGCTAAGCAGACGTGGAGATGTGTTTTAAGGTAAATAATAGCACTATAGTTTCAAAATGGTAACTAAACTCACCTACCTCAGGCAGAATAATTATTTTAATTCACAGATGGTAATAGTACATATATTTTATTTCCCTGGTTTAAGACAAATTTCTTTGCAAGTCAGATAATTAATTATATTTGAAATTTTTGTGTAGACATGTAGAGCCTTTATGAGATCTCCAGTTCTGTCACGTTTTGAAGAGTCACTAAGTTTTTGGGTTTCAGTATTCTGAAAGAAATTCTAAAGTTGTAAAGCACTACATGAAATATAAGACCCGTCTTCCGATATGCCTTAAATAAATAATTCAGAGTCATACTACCATACATATAATGATATGTAATTACTTTATAAATCTCTTAGTATTATTAGTACAAATGACTTGGTTCATTAACGCTTCGCTACGCCTTTTCAATTTCATGACAAGACTCCATCCTGCGACTAAGCATATCCAGTATATAATTTTCAACGTATTTTATTTCAAAGTACTTTTTTGCCGAAAACATAAGACACTTCTATACGCCTGTCAAAATTTGTGATGTAATAAAGGGAACTGTCTAAATGAATATAATATCCCAAAGACAAAAATTTAGACAATATGTCAAAATGTTAAATCAGGCGATCGGATAAGCTAAAACGTTGTATATTACTTGCAGCCATTATACGCTCTTTAGTAGTTAGAAATTCGCGTCAAGTGGTCGAGAATAATCAACACGCACATAATGATCTCGTTTTGCCGCTTGTAAGATAAATTGTATTATCAGCGCTGAGTTGAGAGGGCGTGCTTGCGGCTGCGCAGGAAGTGCGCGTGCTGCTGGCGGCGCCGGTGCAGGACTTCAGCCGCGAGTCGGACGAGGAGGACGAGAGCGACACGGCGCCCGTGCGGCGGCGACCCATCGAGGACGGCGACGGCGGCGGCGGCGGCACCGAGACGGCCGTCCGCGCCGCCGTCCAACCCATAGGCCTCCACTCCAAGAAGAGCTCCTCGGACGGGAGCCTCTCCACAAAACCCTCCCGCACGCCGCCGCCGGCGACCCGTCCGGGCGAGGCGCCGCCCCCGGCCCCGCCCCGGACCGTGGCGGCGGCGCCGCCCCCGCGCCCGAGCACCGCCGGCAATAAGACGCCGCGCAAGTCCAAGGGCAGCTGCAACGCCTCCGAGAGCAGCAGCAGCACCAGCAGCTCGGAAGACGCGGAGCGGAAAGAGGACTTGAAGGCGCGTGCGGCGCTGCTCGAGGAGATGCGCTACCACCGCCAGTTCGCTCCCCCCGCGTGTATGCTCCCGCGGGTAAGAGGCCGCCTGCGATCTCACGTGTGCACCTGTGAGCAGACTCCCGGGGACGGTGCAAGAGAGCCTTTGGGTTAGTTTTCGAGGACCTCGTCCAGGTCGCGAGCGAGATCACTAGCTTACGAGATGAGCGCCTAGGCTTCCGCGGCCGGAGTCAGTAGCTGCGCTTGGCTGTCCGGGACACGCCGCGCCCTAGGCACGGCTGCCAATGTTTTTCGGCCTGAAGAAGGTCGCAGAATGGCGGCCAAAACGTTAGCCCTTGTCTCTAGGACGCAATGTCTTCCGGACAGCCAAGTAGTTAATAGCTCATAAAAGTCCAGATCGCGAGCCAGATCACTAGCTTACGAGATGAGCGCATAGGATTCCGCGGCCGGAGTCAGTAGCTGCGCTTGGCTGTCCGGGACACGCCACGTCCTACCCACGGCTGCCAACGTTTTTCGCATGAAGAAGGTCGCAGAATGGCGGCTGAAACGTTAGCATCTGTGTCCAGGACGCTGTGTCTCCCGGACAGCCAAGTAGTTAATAGCTTGTAAGAGTTCGCGGGCACTGCGTCCACATAAACAGGTGCAAGGTTTAAAAGAAAGGATTGTGCAAATGTCTCGAGGTAGCGGTACATCACCGGATTCCTGTCCCACGACAGGGTTTTGGAGAACGTTGACAGTTATTACCTTAAATTTAGCGATATTAATTTTCATTTCCTCTACTAGGAAATAAATTATCCTCATAAATGAAATACGTTCGTAATATTTAAATTCATCAATTTTGAGTAAATTAAATAACTTCAATCGAATGGGTCTTGATTTTGTAATTTCGATTACTTTAGTCAGAAATAACTTACTTTCTTCGTTCAGATTCAGGTCAAAGATTCTTGACTGACACAAGAGCTGCCCAGCCGTAAGACTGATAACATATTTCTAAGAGGAGCTTTTACTAGAAGAGATAAGACTACTTAGAGATATGTTCATTTATTTCACATGATTGATACATACAACAAATAATAGAATTATTTAATAAAAACAGAGATAACAAAACATGCAAAGAATTTGCCATTCACACCCCTTGGCAATATTATTACACAAGGCAGAAAATTAAAAATTGTCTCTTCTTTCGAAACTCAACATACCTTACCTCGCAATCGTCTTTCCTGCCATATTTCTTTTTAAATATTGGTCAAGGGGCATATTTTTTCGAATTATATTATTCTTTTCATTTTATGGCAGCGCTATTCTTTTGGCAGAATTAACGTACTCTTTTCATTTTGCCATATTAATTGCACGGAAACTTTAAAGTTCTTACACAATCGAACAGCTGTAACCACATCTCCATTCGTATCTCTGAATTTTTTTTATCGGGTTTGCAATCGTTCGCGATCGTTCCACCTACTTCATTTTGTTTGCTTGTGAGAAACGCAGATAGGGTTTTGCTAGTGTGAGTCCCGTGTAATCGCAGTCACTGCGAGTCTCTCGACCGGCGTGTATGACAGGGAACGTTAGGATGGGATATATTTCCAAGGGCGCCCAAGTCTGGATAAGAGAAGATGATGGAATAATAATGATTGATGATGGGAAGGGAATAGGATGAATAGATTGTGCGCTCTAAATGGTCCTTTGTATAGGATGCTGCTCATTCAGTTGGACGTGGACAAGGAAACCACTCATCAGAGCAATAAGCCTTCGACATCGATTATGGCAGTTTACGATTACGATGTTAGTTTCCGAACGCGAATGTTTCCATGACAACGGCACCTTAGAATCGCCCGCCAACCCGGGACCTCACAATCAAATCTCAAAACGTTAGGCGTTAACGATGTTAGTTTCCGAACGCGGACGTTTCCATGACAACGGCGCCAATGGCCCGCCAGCGGCGCGGAGCCGTCTTCTTAACCTCGCCTGCTGCCCGTGTTTCCGCCGCCGCTGGCCAAGGCAGACGGCTCGGGGCCGCGGGCAGGCGCTGCTGCGCGGGAAGACGGAGCTGCGCGCCGCTGAGGCCTCCGTCTCGCAGATGGGGACCCCCGCTGCCGCTGCCGCCCTCCGAGAGCGAAGCGCAGGCAAGCGCTCCGAACGCAACCCGCACCACTCGCCCGGCCAGTGGGATGCATACCTCCTCAGGGGCTTCGTGTTTAAGTACTGTAAAGTGTTGATAACTAGTGGTCTGCGGCAGTAAAAAAAGCTGCTGATAAAATCAGAATGGTTTGCCAAAAAGGTGCACGCAAACTACTCAAGAACTACAAATAAAATACTCCCGCATATAATTGCAATTTATTAAATGTTTCAACAAAAACAGTGTTCACGAATACTGAAATGAGATAGAATAGTGTATAATATATACAGACCAGCCGTTATTTACATGCCAAGAATGTCAGCCCAGTTGCTGTTCCGTAACATAAGTGAATAGAAAATAGAAGAGTTGCCATGGAAAAGGGGACAAGTGCCAAAAAGTATTTTTAGGCGAAGAAAAAACTTATTCCAGAATACAAAAATGGTTTATTTACAAATATTCTGCTTACAGGGTATGTCTTGATAACCTTCAAACAGTTTTAATCTGATGCACACGGTTTCTTGTAAAAATCGTGATAGAGTTCATAAGTTGCAACATATCCAATAAATCCTTTTTCTTACATTCACTAATTGTAATATCTTTTGTATCATTGTGAAAAGTTTCCATATTCTTGTATGGAATGAAAAAAATTAAATAAAATGAATTTTTGAAAAACATTGTGGATTTTACACTTTTCGATGCCACTAAAGGGCGTTTTTTGTCTTAATCAGGGCAAATATTCGAGTGGAACTTTGATGTGAGACATGATGCTTATTCGCAAAGCACATGTGTTTATAAACGTGTTAGCTGCATGCCCATAATCTAGAAAATCACATTTCTCCATTGCTATGACCTTGAATAGATTTTGCAGGTGTGACACCTTAACAACATTCTGAATATCTTTTGGTATCTTACTTTTTGATACTCGTTTTCGTTTTCCTATCACTCCCAAATTACTATCGCAAGGCAGAAAGGAATGGCCGGAGACAAGAAATTTTAGGTCTATGGAATCACACTAATCTATAAGGAACAAAAGCATTCTATTCTTTTGTCCAGCACAGTTGTCACACCAAATCTCTAGCTCTCGTTTCGGAGTGATCTGAAAAGACAATACCACCTTAAGAAGACGTGAAACAACTTCTTTGCCTCCATGACCAGCAACATGCCTTCAAACCACATGCGTATATAGCGCAGAGGCTCTTGCACCCTTTTCATTGCCAACTACGATGGACTTATTCCTCGCTCTATCTTGTGATGTAATTGCAAACTAAAACCGAAGACTCTGGCTCATATGTCCTTTCTGACTCTAGTGGTAACGAAATACAGACAGCTTTCTAGGCAAAATCACGTTTTGGGATATTTTGGAACTTACATCCTTTTCCATATCAACTCGTTAATATTTAATAGCAATGCAGCCTCTTCATTGGAGCCATTCTATCGCATAACGTTAGCTGTGTCGTAAACTTGATGCACTGAGTATGAGAGTTCAGTCGGTATGAATATGAGAATAGTATGAGAATATGAGAATCATAGTAGATTCCTTAAATATTGACGTCAGTTGTATCATAAGCAGTGATGTACTGAATAAGAGAAAAAAGTCCAAATCTTAAAATAAGGGACAGGAAATTGGGGGATTAATGTAATTAAAAATGTGAATTTTTAGTAAAAATCCTGTTTCTTTGATTTCTATTTCACCCGCTTTCCTGAGTGTCTAATGAAACCACAGACATGTATCATATGTCCGGAAGATGCATTTTGTCTTTCAATTTTTGCGAGAATAGGAAATTAGTAAATATACATCTAAAGAAAGGAAAAAAAACAGGAACTTGTATTTAAAAAAGAAGAATGTGACTGTTGCCAGCTTGTGTTTGTGTGTATGCTGTGCACAGGAGAACGCTTGGGGGCGGGCGAAGGTGCGTTCGCTGTGCTACGCGGTGGTGTACATGGTGAGTGAACGAAACACACTGGGAAAACGGAGTTTCTTGTGAATACGCATTAGGAAAGTGTCGTGATGATACGAGTATTTTGATAGAGCATTTTCATCAGGAATTGTTGTACTTTCAAGCAAAATAAATCATGAAATCGTGTTCAGCTATTATTAACTCACAATTCAATACGGAATAAAATGTGCATTTTGATTGATATAAATACTACATTCTCTGTTCATCGTAACTTTCATCCCAATATATTTGGGCTCAGTACAATTCCACATTTTTTGTGAAAATGAGTTATTATCATTATACAAACATTATTCTTTTAGGGCAATATATTGTTTAAATATAGTATGGATTTT
This sequence comes from Acheta domesticus, assembly GCA_031308135.1. Classification (NCBI taxonomy): domain Eukaryota; kingdom Metazoa; phylum Arthropoda; class Insecta; order Orthoptera; family Gryllidae; genus Acheta; species Acheta domesticus. The sequence continues at coordinate 43,279,131 of JAHLJT010004567.1, read as the reverse complement.
TACGCAAGTATACTTTGTTTAAAAGTGTAAAAAAAGTACTGAGTTATACCAGGGAAGTTCTGGTAAAACCCTCGTTATCTGACATAGTTATCAGTGTGTGATAGCCCCTTGTTCTACTAAGCCCTTAAATAGTATTTACTACACTTTCATTAACAACGAAACTATTATTTTGAAAATAAACTTGGACTGAGTATAGACATTTAGTTCCAGTTTTTTATTTAATCTGTTTTGACATAAGCCTTAAATTTGTTTAGCCATATTTTTAAAATGTATTAAATATGCCCTGTAACTATTTTAACTTATTATAATCCCACGTGCACAAGCTATTCCTAAAGTTCACTGACACGAAAGATATGCGTTTTCCAATAAATCAAAATACCTGACTGATGAGCTGAGCGGAGCCCGTTTTGACCTCTAAACAATTCGCCGACCTTGAGTTCACGTTGAGTCCGCTCTGGCGAAACGCGCTGTGCACGAGCAGGGTCGCTCGTGCCACGCGCGTACGAGCGCGAGGCGATGGAGAATGAGGCGAACGAGCGCCCACAATTCCGTGAACGGACAGGACAGGATAATTGTAAAGGGCCATGACCGCAATTGAAGTGATTGATTTGCACGCGGGTTTTAAATATGGCACTGCCTTTGACACTCGTTTTCATCAATAACCTTTGTTTTAGATGAGTGTGGCAAAAATTTAAACTAATGGAGCTACAACAGCACATATTTTCTCGCTTAATTTGAAACTTTTCCCATTTCCAAACTTTAGAGAATTCAACAAAACTCTGTCCTGCGCAATTTTTGTAAGAGTACTTCGTTGAATCCGATACAAAAAAGTATCCAAGTTTTGGAGCAATTTTGAGAACGGGAAGAATTGAGACTTCATGTGAAGTGCCTCAAAAATTAAAATATCCATTTTAATTTGTAGGGAACGTGCCTTCAGCCTGACGGAAGAATATCAATTTTGGTGAAAATCTTTCCCACGTTTTGCTGTAACCATTTTTTCGATATCAGGAACCCACCACACGTGGATTGTGACTATGTAACTTCTTAGAAAATGTAATCTTCTGCATTCAGGAGTAAGAATTATCCATCTTTCCGGTATCAGAGGCCTACAATAGAAATATTTCTGCTCAAATAATCGTCGTGTTTAAGCATTACTTAGCTTTCTCTGTACTACGTACGTAATATGCTAGAAAGTACTACAAAATAAAAAAAACACATTAGCTTTGTAAGAAAATTATTGATACATGTTTCCTATGATAGCTGCCATTTTTCTTTAACAATTCAGAAACGTATATACTCAAACGAAAGGTCCAAACACGATTAATTTAATTTTTTAAACTCAAGTAATAAAAAGGCCTTTTGGTCTGTAACATTTACCATTAATCACTGATTTAAAAACGAAACAGTCTTGCTAAAATATTGCCCTCGAAGTATTTCCTTCTGAAGAGCCAAATGTAGAACTTAGACACTGAATTTGTACTGAGAACTAAGAATTTATTCGTGCACTTATGCGGCGGTGAACTGTTTTAAGGGTTATATTCATACAGTGACATAACTCAAACAACGAAAATAATGTATATTTATTCTAAACAACTACATGACTGGCTTGTAACACAGTCACAGGGAAGTCAACGAGGTCCACCACAACGGCGGCCATCAACTTATCTCTAGAGTCGTAGATAAAGAGAGTAACGCAACCGCCCTCATTTAATATCCTCTCACCCGATAGCCCCGCCAGATAGCAATCAGGAGCTGAAGGCAAATTATTACAATTGGTGACGTTATGAAGATTTTCAAGAATATTAATACTGGTTTTGGATATATTCGTGTTTCTCAACACGCAGAATACCATACCGTTCCAATTCTCGTCACACCGATATAAAATGGCGAGATCGGTGGAACAACGGAATGCGCTACTCTCTGTATCTTATCCCGCGACAGCAGCGCTCCGAGCGAGAGCAGATCATTTGTATTGGAACGCGTTAAGATGCCATGGTGCGCATGCGCGTGCGCAGGCTATCAGCGTGTACGCGGTGAGCCGCGACGAGCAGCCCTGGGCGCCGTCCGAGGACTCGGCGCGCACCGCCGCCCTCGCGCCGCTGCGCAGGCGCTTCTTCACCGGCGGTACGTCCCTCACCCCCCCCGCCCATAAAGCTGACCAGGGGTCTCTGGGACCTCTAAATCGAAAAACATTCATTTAGCTCAGTTCACAGCTGACACAGCACATTCATTCAGCACTATTTGCGGCGGTGATGGTGTAGCGGTTAGCGTAACTGCTATACCCAAGTTTGCGGGCTCAAACCCGATCGAAGCCGTGGATTTTTAGGGGCGAAAAAATCCTTCGTTCGCCTTCCTTCGGAGGGGAAGTAAAACCGGCTGTCCCATGTTAGTAGATTTGTTAAAAGATCAAGCCTAAATGAAGCGTCTGAGCTAAATTCAAATCGCCGGTTAATCGCCCCGGTTAATACCTTCTTTTCGCTCTATCCAGGAAAAGGAGTGTAGCGAAATTTGCATTGTCAGACGGAAGAGCAGGCTTCATGGCCTGAGTCTCGCCACATAAAATAAGGCAATTCAATTCAATATTCATCTCTAGCAATTCACTAGCAGACCTAAGAGCAAAAACCCGATTATACTTACCCACACTGGATAGTTGGGCCGCGAAGTACAAAATACAGTTAAACGCCACCAAAACAGCAGCAAAAATATTCCCACTTAGACCGTATACTCCCCCCCATTCCTTTAAACATTAACATCTCTATAAAATGGTACCCTCCCAACAAACCAGTTAAGCACTTAGGATTATATCTCAATACAAAATTAAACTGGCGCGATCACATTGAATAAAGTTATTTCAACCAAGGCAAAACTCCATCAGCTAAAACCGATAATAAACAGAGACAGCTCACTACAATACAATACTGCCATAGCATTAAATAAAACCATAATAAGACCCATAATTACTTACGCCTGTCCCAAATGGATTAATGCCACCAAGACCAATATTCGCAAACTTCAAATCATTCAAAAATCACTCTCTGAGATCCATTACTAATACCTCTGGTTTATTTCTAATAATCAGCTCCACAAGGAATTCAATATAGAATTATTAGATCGTCACATCGCATACCTTGCCACAAATTTCTATTATAACATCCATCAAATTCCAGCACTTTCCGAATTCAGACTCACAAAAACTCCAATCCATAGAATGAGAATCTAAAATAAATATCCATTCCATGTTTTCCAAATCAAAGTCGCAAACATAGAACCAAATTAGAGAACCCATAGTGGGACAGCTCCTCATTGTATAGTATATAAGCTTAGAATATGTTAGTAAGACTCAAAATTACATATGTAAAGTTTAAATAACTACCTATGTATCTCCCTTCAGGAAAAATAAAAAAAGGTGTCTGGGCAGTGGCGGATTCAGAGGTCATGGGAGCCATGCCTAAGACTAGAGACTAAAAATTAAAACGGGAAAAGTGCAGGAAAAATTAAAATATGAAACACGAGAAACATTGTAGAAACCTAAAATGTGGCGATAAAGTAACTGCGCCTTTTAGTTAGGAATTCTGACTCTCGCATGATTTCTGCCCAGTGGTAGTATGGAAAATGTTTTCATCTGTTCTCCAGAGCTAATATAATAAATGTTCGTTTGTTACATTCCTTTATTTGACAAAATTGATTTAACATATTAAATATTTAAATATAAGTTCGAATTATGTAATTTTAAAAAAAATATTGTATAGTCTCATATATGCACTTCAAAAATAATACACAATGTAATAAATCTGTTTATTATTGAACAAAAAATTTGTGACGCCCGCACAAATGATGGGCTTGATCCGCCCCCTGGCTCACGGCATCCACAGATGGTCACTGCAGTGCCTCTGACCGGCAGGTTTTAGCGTTTGAGTGCCGACGGCGCGCGGCAGGATTTCGAGACGAGCTAGGTAGCTAGGTCGAATTCAGATCGCTGTCTGGAGAAGAATTCTAGCGGCCGGCTGCTCCGATCGGTAGTTTCCTTGGTGTCTCCGATCAACACTAAGCGAATGCAGGAGCAGTGCCCTAGCAAAACGGGCCACGGACTGCGCGAGATCTTTGCTTCCTCTTCCTTGTCCTATCCTCACCCCTTACACTCACACACTTACACTAATATGCACTACATTATCACACACGTCTGAATTGTGTCGAGAACTTAGAGCTTGTCTCGGCTAGGGCGGTACTCCGCTAATGTGAGATTCGTACCTGGTTGAAGGAAACCCACAAGCAGTCGTGTATGTCGGCGCCGGATCTCGCCAATCAGCAAAGAATAATCACCGCCACCTCCCGTGTTAAATTATGCATTTCACGTACGAGACTAATTACATAGAAACGCCCAGAAACACTAATTAATTAAATACATAAAGCTGGCTGATACACTACAGCAGAACATAAAGATAGTTCACAAAACTGGTCCAGGATTACTGTCGCTTTGAGAGGGCCATGGTAGTAAAATATCTGGTTTGGAATGGAGTTTCTAGTGCACAAAGCGAGTTTGCGGGTTTTCTCTGGGTTCTCCTGTTTTTACTGCGATTCATTCCATCACTGCGCCATCAATCACATCATAGAAAATATATCACACATCGTTTACCTTACATCATAGACATCATATGGAGGCGGCGTTATTTTAATAGTGGTACATCCCCACTTTTTTGAGAAATTGAGTTAACTCCATTTTCAGGTCCGCACAAGTGTTATATATTTATTCTGAAAGTGATAGAATTCCAAGTTCTTTCTGTGGACGATATAGCGCATCACAATAAAAGTTAATCACAGAAGATTGCAATCTGTTTATTTTGATAGTGGTATAACTCCAGTGGTACGGCTACGCGGTTTTCTACAAGTCTCGTGATGAGTAATTTTCGAGATTTTGTTTTGTCGACAGCGATATGATGATAAAGATCTTGATGCATATTTGGTAATAGGAACAACTAAAATAATATACTTATATCGCGCATTTTATTTAACACAAAAATTAAACTTAATGATCTATGTGCTAAAAGACCTTCAAAAGTCTGTAATAAAAAGGAAGAAAAATGAACAAAATGGTGACTGCATTTCATGCACCATGCCTCATATAATTGTAGAATATACACAATGTATTTTCTCATTTATCGTGTCATTCGTTTGACTGATTTCGTCATCGTACGCACTACTTAATCAGCAATAACTCGTAACAGTATTGTCCTTTTCATCTAAAATATGCCGGAGCACAGCATATTCCAAAACATGCACTATACGTAGACCCTGACGCTGATTCCTTCCGTTGCCCTTCTTTGCAAAACCTGTAGTTGATGAAACCTATCAGAACTTCCTAATATTCTGCTGCGACTGCCAGTTCGTAAGGAGATAATAGTTCTCATCTAGTAAGATAAGCTTACTGTTATATCCTAGTTACCAAGGACTAAGTTACTAAATTACCAAATTACCTAAGTTACTACATTTATTGCAGTAGCTATTCAAATTGGTCACCCTCAAACTGAATTTTTCCTTCGTTTACAAAAATAAATACGTCTCATATCAAGTAAATGTATGTGTTTATAAGTGTGTTACACGTATTAATCTTTTGGTGGCACGAACGTTATATTATTTCATAAGGTTTTGTAACATGATGTGCAAATAGTTCAACATTTGAATATCTCATATTACTCCCTAACTGTATAAAGAATTCATCTGTTTTAAAAAATCCGTGGCTCTTCAATTACTGAATTTCACTACCAAATGGGGTTGATGCGCTATTTCTAAAGGAAATGTATATCAAAAAATCCACGAAACGATGCCAGTCAAAAGGTGTGAATGTTTACTTTTTATATAACTGCTTTACACCAAATGTTTCACATTGTGTTATTCTTGCAGACTACGGAATGCAATATGCACTAGTCTGCATGCTGGCTTCCACCGCCTCAATAGTCTCAGTAATTACCGTAAGTAGAACATTTATACTTAAGTAATCATACATTGAAATATGATAAAGAATATGCCTTATCGTTTTTGACCTACTGGAAAAAAATTATGTTAGTTCTAGCTGCTTGTGCAAGAGACTAATTTGGTTGTCGCGAGCATCAAAATGCCAGATAGTTAAGAAAGTTTGTAATTCAGCGGTTGTCATTGGTTTTGGTATATAAATCTAATATAGGGTAAAATTAAATTTAGATTAGGAGAAGATTAGGGAAATAAAATAGATGATAAAGAATATGCTTATGATAAAGAATATGCTTATCGTTTTTGACCTACTGGAAAAAAATTATGTAAGTTCTAGCTGCTTTGTGCAAGAGACTAAATTGGTTGTCGCGAGCATCAAAATGTTATAGTTAAAAAAAAGTTCAAGTTCTAAATCATCAATAGTTAAGAAAAGTTTGTAATTCAGCGGTTGTCATTGGTTTTGGTATATAAATCTAATATAGGGTAAAATTAAATTTAAATTAGGAGAAGATTAGGGAAATATAATAGACTAGCGTACCCGTGCGAGAACTCTCGTATGTTAAAACCCCATCCTTTCCCTATCCATTTGTCTATATTTCCATTAAGGAGGAAAGTTGTTAATGAAACGTGTTTATTTGTTTAAAAAATGTATAATTGTAACTTCTAATGTACTTACAGAATATCAACAAAAATAACAATGCAATTGATGTTGAAAAAAAAAATTTCAATGAAAGGTTTATTCAGCATTATAGAGAGATGATCTTGGAACAATTCATACTTCTTTAAAAACAATGAAGAAATTATTCAATCTTCCTTGAGAGTTAGCTTTCCGCCCTCCTTGATAGTCACAAAATATTAGAAAAGGATTTTACTCTTGAGAAAGCCAAGTAAAGTAGCGCGAAAATACCCGATCGGGCAAGCACAACCCTTCTCTTTGCAATATTATTTATTTCCTTGATTTGGTATGAGGAACAGATGGGGTTTTGGAGAGTCAGGGTGCCAGCTTGCTGGGGTGCTAAAATTGAAAAATTATTTGTATACTAAAAAGTATTGGATTATTTTTCTGCGTTCTTACGTACCTCAAGAAAAGCAATTCCGAGCCAAAAAATAATCAAACTAATATTTTCACCTTTGAGTACTAAATACCATTTGCAGCACTCAGAAACAGAAGTTGTTAAGTCACGATTTTTAAGAAATTGAGTTAAGTGCATAATATGCACTCTTAAGATCTATTCTATAATGGCGCTAAACGATTTACGAAATATACTCAAAGGAGATCCACTATATAATGAATTCATCTTAGTACGTGGAAACACTCAATTATTGTCGTCTTTGGAACTTTTAGGACACCAGAAGTATATATAAATGACGCTATCAGCTGTTCATGGTGATCCTTAACTTGAAAACCTCTTTTCGGTGTTGATGACA
>JAHLJT010004567.1:43259789-43270739 GCA_031308135.1 Acheta domesticus | reverse complement strand
TATCAACTCGTTAATATTTAATAGCAATGCAGCCTCTTCATTGGAGCCATTCTATCGCATAACGTTAGCTGTGTCGTAAACTTGATGTACTGAGTATGAGAGTTCAGTCGGTATCAATATGAGAATAGTATTAAAATATGAGAATCATAGTAGATTCCTTAAATATTGACGTCAGCTGTATCATAAGCAGTGATGTACTGAATATGAGAAAAAAGTCCAAATCTTAAAATAAGGAACAGGAAATTGGGGGATTAATGTAATTAAAAATGTGACTTTTAGTAAAAATCCTGTTTCTTTGATTTCTATTTCACCCGCTTTCCTGAGTGTCTAATGAAACTACAGACGTATATCATGTGTCCGGAAGCTGCCTATTTGTCTTTCAATTTCTGCGCGAATAGGAAATTAGTAAATATGCATCTAAAGAAAGAAAAAAAGCAGGAACTTGTATTTCAAAAAAGAAGAATGTGACTGTTGCCAGCTTGTGTTTGTGTGTATGCCGTGCACAGGAGAACGCTTGGGGGCGAGCGAAGTGCGTTCGCTGTGCTACGCGGTGGTGTACATGGTGAGTGAACGAAATACACTGGGAACGGAGTTTCTTGTGAATGTGCATTAGGAACGTGTCGTGATGATACGAGTATTTTGATAGAGCGTTTTCATCAGAAGTTTTGTACTTTTAAGCAAATAAATCATGAAATAGTGTTCAGCTATTATAACTCACAATTCAATACGGATTAAAATGTGCATTTTGATTGATGTAAATACTAGATTCTGTGTTCATCGTATTTTTCATCTCAATGTAATTGAAGGGCTCAGTACAATCCCACATTTTTTGTGAAAATGAGTTATTATCATTATACAAATATTATTCTTTTAGGGCAATATATTATTTAAATATAGTATGGACTTTTACGCAGTATACTTTGTTTAAAAGTTTAAAAAAAGTATTGAGTTATATGAGGGAAGTTCTGGTAAAAACCTCGTTATCTGATATAGTTATCAGTGTGGAATAGCCCTTGTTCTACTAAGCCCTTAAATAGTATTTACTACACTTTCATTAACAACGAAGCAATTATTTTGTAAATAAACTTGGACTGAGTATAGACATTTAGTTACAGTTTTTTATTTAATTCGTTTTGACATAAGCCTTAAATACGTTTAGCAATATTTTTCAAAAAGTATTAAATATGCCCTGCAACTATTTTAAGTTATGTAATCCCACGTGCACAAGCTATTCCTAAAGTTCACTGGCACGAAGATATGCGTTTTTCAATAAATCAAAATACCTGACTGATGAGCTGAGCGGAGCCCGTTTTGACCTCTAACAATTCGCCGACCCTGAGTTCACGTTGAGTCCGCTCTGGCGAAACGCGCTGTGCACGAGCAGGGTCGCTCGTGCCACGCGCGTAGGAGCGCGAGGCGGTGGGAGAATGAGGCGACCGAGCGCCCACAATTCCGTAGACGGACAGGGCAGGATAAATTGAAAAGGGCCATGACCGCAATTGTAGTGATTGATTTGCACGCGAGTTTTAAATATGGCACTGATTTTGACACTCGTTGTCATCAATAACCTTTGTTTCGGATGAGTGTAGCAAACATTTAAACTAGTGGTGCTACAACAGCACATATTTTCCCGCTTAATTTGAAACTTTTCCCATTTCCAAAACTTCAGAGAATACAACAAAATCTGTCCTGCGCCATTTTTATAAGAGTACTTCGTTGAATCCGATACAAAAAAGTATCCAAGTTTTGGAGCAATTTTTGAAACCAGGATGAATGTTGAAGAATTGAGGCTACATGTGAAGTGCCTGAAAAATTAAAATATTCGTTTTAATTTGAAGGGAACGTGCTTTCAGCCTGACGGAAGAATATCAATTTTGGTGAAAATATTTCCCACGTTTTGCTGTAACCATTTTTTCGATATCAAGAACCCACCACACGTGAATTGTGACTATGTAACTTCTTAGAAAATGTAACTTGCTCCATTCCGAAGCAAGAATTATTCATCTTTCCGGTATCAGAGACCTACAATAGAAATACTTCTGCTCAATAATAGTCGTGTTTAAGCATTACTTAGCTTTCTCTGTACTACGTACGTAATATGCTAGAAAGTACTACAAAAAAACATGTTTCCTATGATAGCTGCCATTTTTCTTTAACAATTCAGAAACGTACATACTCAAACAAAAGGTCCAAACAAGCGTAATTTAATTTTTTTAAACTCAAAAATAAATTGGCCTTTTGGTCTCTAACATTTACCATTAATCACTGATTTAAAAACGAAACGTCTTTCTAAATATTGCCCTCGAAATAGTTCCTTCTGAAGAGACAAATGTAGAACTTAAACACTGAATTTGTACTGAGAACTAAGAATTTATTCGTGCACTTATGCGTCGGTGAACTATTTTAAGGGTTAGGCACGTATGCTGAGCCGTTTTAAGGGTTATCTTCATACAGTGACATAGCTCAAACAACGAAAATAATGTATATTTATTCTAACAACTACATGACTGGCTTGTAACACAGTCACAGGGAAGTCAACGAGGTCCACCACAATGGCGGCCATCAACTTATCTCTAGAGTCCGTCGATACAGAGAGTACGCAACTGCCGTCATTTAATATCCTCTCACCCGATAGTCCCACCAGATAGCAATCAGGAGCTGAAGGAAAATTATTACAATTGGTGACGTTATGAAGATTTTCACGAATATTAATATTGGTTTTGGATATATTCATGTTTCTCAACACGCAGAATACCATACAGTTCCAATTCTCGTCACAACGATATAAAATGGCGAGATGGTGGAACAATGGAATGCGATACTCTCTGTATCTTATCCCGCGACAGCAGCGCTCCGAGCGAGAGCAGATCATTTGTATTGGAACGCGTTAAGATGCAACGGTGCGCGTGCGCGTGCGCAGGCTATCAGCGTGTACGCGGTGAGCCGCGACGAGCAGCCCTGGGCGCCGTCCGAGGACTCGGCGCGCACCGCCGCCCTCGCGCCGCTGCGCAGGCGCTTCTTCACCGGCGGTACGTCCCTCACCCCCCCCCGCCCATAAAGCTGACTAGGTGTCTCTGGGACCCCTAAATCGAAAAACATTCATTTAGCTCAGTTCACAGTTGACACAGCACATTCATTCAGCAATTTGCGGCGGTGATGGTGTAGCGGTTAGCGTACTGCTATACCCAAGTTTGCGGGCTCAAACCCGATCGAAGCCGTGGATTTTTAGGGGCGAAAAAATCCTTGTCGCCTTCCTTCGGAGGGGAAGTAAAACCGGCTGTCCCATGTTAGTAGATTTGTTAAAAGATCAAGCCTAAATGAAGCTCTGACTAAATTCAAATCGCCGGTTAATCGCCCGGTTAATACCTTCTTTCGCTCTATCCAGGAAAAGAGTGTAGCGAAATTTGCATTGTCAGACGGAAGAGCAGGCTTCATGGCCTGAGTCTCGCCAAAAATAGGCAATTCAATTCAATATCTCTCTAGCAATTCACTAGCAGACCTAAGATCAAAAACCGATTATACTTACCCACACTGGATAGTTGGGCCGCGAAGTACAAAATACAGTTAAACGCCACCAAACAGCAGCAAAAATATTCCCACTTAGACCGTATACTCCCCCCATTCCTTTAAACATAACATCTCTATAAATGGTACCCTCCCAACAAACCAGTTAAGCACTTAGGATTATATCTCAATACAAAATTAAACTGGCGCGATCACATTGAATAAAGTTATTTCAACCAAGGCAAAACTCCATCAGCTAAAACCGATAATAAACAGAGACAGCTCACTACAATACAATACTGCATAGCATTAAATAAAACCATAATAAGACCCATAATTACTTACGCCTGTCCAAATGGATTAATGCCACCAAGACCAATATTCGCAAACTTCAAATCATTCAAAATCACTCTCTGAGATCCATTACTAATACCTCTGGTTTATTTCTAATAATCAGCTCCACAAGGAATTCATATAGAATTATTAGATCGTCACATCGCAACCTTGCCACAAATTTCTATTATAACATCCATCAAATTCCAGCACTTTCCGAATTCAGACTCACAAAAACTCAATCCATAGAATGAGAATCTAAAATAAATATCCATTCCATGTTTTCCAAATCAAAGTCGCAACATAGAACCAAATTAGAGAACCCATAGTGGGACAGCTCCTCATTGTATAGTATATAAGCTTAGAATATGTTAGTAAGACTCAAAATTACATATGTAAAGTTTAAATAACTACCTATGTATCTCCCTTCAGGAAAAATAAAAAAAGGTGTCTGGGCAGTGCGGATTCAGAGGTCAGGGAGCCATGCCTAAGACTAGAGACTAAAAATTAAAACGGGAAAGTGCAGGAAAAATTAAAATATGAAACACGAGAAAATTGTAGAAACCTAAAATGTGGCGATAAGTAACTGCGCCTTTTTAGTTAGGAATTCTGACTCTCGCATGATTTCTACCAGTGGTAGTATGGAAAATGTTTTCATCTGTTCTCCAGAGCTAATATAATAAATGTTCGTTTGTTACATTCCTTTATTTGACAAAATTGATTTAATATTAATATTTAAATATATAGTTCGAATTATGTAATTTTAAAAAAAATATTGTATAGTCTCATATATGCACTTCAAAAATAATACACAATGTAATAAATCTGTTTATTATTGAACAAACATTTGTGACGCCCGCACAAATGATGGGCTTGATCCGCCCCTGGCTCACGGCATCCACAGATGTCACTGCAGTGCCTCTGACCGGCAGGTTTAGCGTTTGAGTGCCGACGGCGCGCCGGCAGGATTTTCGAGACGAGCTAGGTAGCTAGTCGAATTCAGTCGCTGTCTGGAGGAGAATTCTAGCGGCCGGCTGCTCCGATCGGTAGTTTTCCTTGGTGTCTCCGATCAACACAAGGCAAATGCAGGAGCAGTGCCCTAGCAAACGGGCCACGGACTGCGCGAGATCTTTGCTTCCTCTTCCTTGTCCTATCCTCACCCCTTACACTCACACACTTACACTAATGCACTACATACATCACACACGTCTGGAATTGGTCGAGAACTTAGAGCTTGTCTCGGCTAGGGCGGTACTCCGCTAATGTGAGATTCGTACCTGGTTGAAAGGAAACCCACAAGCAGTCGTGTATGTCGGCGCCGGATCTCGCCATCAGCAAAGAATAATCACCGCCACCTACCGTGTTAAATTATGCATTTCACGTACGAGACAATTACATAGAAGCGCCCAGACACTAATTAATTAAATACATAAAGCTGGCTGATACCTACAGCAGAACATAAATATAGTTCACAAAACTGGTCCAGGATTACTGTCGCTTTGAGATGGGCCATGGTAGTAAAATATCTGGTTTGGAATGGAGTTTCTAGTGCACAAAGCGAGTTTGCGGGTTTTTTCTGGGTTCTCCTGTTTTTACTGCGATTCATTCCATCACTGCGCCATCAATCACATCATAGAAAATATATCACACATCGTTTACCTTACATCATAGACATCATATGGAGGCGGCGTTATTTTATAGTGGTACATCCCACTTTTTTTGAGAAATTGATTAACTCCATTTTCAGGTCCGCACAAGTGTTATATATTTATTCTGAAAGTGATAGAATTCCAAGTTCTTTCTGTGGACGATATAGCGCATCACAATAAAAGTTAATCACAGAAGATTGCAATCTGTTTATTTTGATAGTGGATAACTCCAGTGGTACGGCTACGCGGTTTTCTACAAGTCTCGTGATGAGTAATTTTCGAGATTTTGTTTTGTCGCAGCGATATTATGATAAAGATCTTGATGCATATTTGGTATAGGAACAACTAAAATAATATACTTATATCGCGCATTTTATTTAACACAAAAATTAAACTAATGAGCTATGTGCTAAAAGACCTTCAAAGTCTGTAATAAAAAGGAAGAAAATGAACAAAATGGTGACTGCATTTCATGCACCATGCCTCATATATTGTAGAATATACACAATGTATTTTCTCATTTATCGTGTCATTCGTTTGACTGATTTCGTCATCGTAACGCAACTACTTAATCAGCAATAACTCGTAACAGTATTGTCCTTTTCATCTAAAATATGCCGGAGCACAGCATATTCCAAAACATCACTATACGTAGACCCTGACGCTGATTCCTTCCGTTGCCCTTCTTTGCAAAACCTGTAGTTGATGAAACCTATCAGAACTTCCTAATATTCTGCTGCGACTGCCAGTTCGTAAGGAGATAATTAGTTCTCATCTAGTAAGATATAGCTACTGTTATATCCTAGTACCAAGACTAAGTTACTAAATTACCAAATTACCTAAGTTACTACATTTATTGCAGTAGCTATTCAAATTGTCACCCTCAAACTGAATTTTTTCCTTCGTTTACAAAAATAAATACGTCTCATATCAAGTAATGTATGTGTTTATAAGTGTGTTACACGTATTAATCTTTGGTGGCACGAACGTTATATTATTTCATAAGGTTTTGTAACATGATGTGCAAATAGTTCAACATTTGAATATCTCATATTACTCCCTAACTGTATAAAGAATCATCTCGTTTTTAAAAATCCGTGGCTCTTCAATTACTGAATTTCACTACCAAATGGGTTGATGCGCTATTTCTAAAGGAAATGTATATCAAAAAAATCCACGAAACGATGCCAGTCAAAAGGTGTGAATGTTTACTTTTTATATAACTGCTTTACACCAAATGTTTCACATGTGTTATTCTTGCAGACTACGGAATGCAATATGCACTAGTCTGCATGCTGGCTTCCACCGCCTCATATAGTCTCAGTATTACCGTAAGTAGAACCATTTATACTTAAGTAATCATACATTGAAATATGATAAAGAATATGCTTATCGTTTTGACCTACTGGAAAAAAATTATGTTAGTTCTAGCTGCTTTGTGCAAGAGACTAATTGGTTGTCGCGAGCATCAAAATGCCAGATAGTTAAGAAAAGTTTGTAATTCAGCGGTTGTCATTGGTTTTGGTATATAAATCTAATATAGGGTAAAATTAAATTTAGATTAGGAGAAGATTAGGGAAATAAAATAGATGATAAAGAATATGCTTATGATAAAGAATATGCTTATCGTTTTTGACCTACTGGAAAAAAATTATGTAAGTTCTAGCTGCTTTGTGCAAGAGACTAAATTGGTTGTCGCGAGCATCAAAATGTTATAGTTAAAAAAAGTTCAAGTTCTAAATCATCAATAGTTAAGAAAAGTTTGTAATTCAGCGGTTGTCATTGGTTTTGGTATATAAATCTAATATAGGGTAAAATTAAATTTAAATTAGGAGAAGATTAGGGAAATATAATAGACTAGCGTACCCGTGCGAGAACTCTCGTATGTTAAAACCCCATCCTTTCCCTATCCATTTGTCTATATTTTCCATTAAGGAGGAAAGTTGTTAATGAAACGTGTTTATTTGTTTAAAAATGTATAATTGTAACTTCTAATGTACTTACAGAATATCAAACAAAAATAACAATGCAATTGATGTTGAAAAAAAAATTTCAATAAAGGTTTATTCAGCATTATAGAGAGATGATCTTGGAACAATTCATACTTCTTTAAAAACAATGAAGAAATTATTCAATCTTCCTTGAGAGTTAGCTTTCCGCCCTCCTTGATAGTCACAAAAAATATTAGAAAAGGATTTTACTCTTGAGAAAGCCAAGTAAAGTAGCGCGAAAATACCCGATCGGGCAAGCACAACCCTTCTCTTTGCAATATTATTTATTCCTTGATTTGTTATGAGGAACAGAGGGGGGTTTTGGAGAGTCAGGGTGCCAGCTTGCTGGGGTGCTAAAATTGAAAAATTATTTGTATACTAAAAAGTATTGGATTATTTCTGCGTTTTTACACACCTCAAGGAAAACGATTCCGAGCGAAAAAATAATCAAGCTAATATTTTCACCTTTGAGTACTAAATACTATTGCAGCACTCAGAAACAGAAGTTGTTAAGTCACGATTTTTAAGAAATTGAGTTAAGTGCATAATATGCACTCTTAAGATCTATTCTATAATGGCGCTAAACGATTTACGAAATATACTCAAAGGAGATCAACTATATAATGAATTCATCTTAGTACGTGGAAACACTCAATTATTGTCGTCTTTGGAACTTTTAGGACACCAGAAGTATATATAAATGACGCTATCAGCTGTTCATGGTGATCCTTAACTTGAAAAACTCTTCTTCGGTGTTGATGACACTTGGGTTAGGTTCATCAACAGCGTAAGTGCTTATTTCAAATATTAACTAGTACTCTCAAAACATGTAACATCTCATGTTTCTCTGGTCAGTTTGTTTACCCCGATTTAAACATAATTGCACTTCAAGGTCACAAGCTGGAAGGAGAGGGGGATATTGTTATCCAATCGGGAGCTCCAATACCAAAAATGAAGTCCTAACGAAGATAGTGTTCCATGTCCTTGAAGCTCGTGACCTTGAAGTTAATCTGTTTAAATGAAGTAATGTTTGTATTTTTTCGAAGTATAACCCTGATAAAACAGGAGGCCTTTGCCATTTATGGGATGTTATAGACTAATAATAATAATAATAATAATAATAATAATAATAATAATATAATAATCTTTGTTCAGCCTAAGAATGATCCTAAAGTAAACAAAGACGTATAGTATTCATCCGCGTCTACAAATCTTATTGGGCCGATTGCCCCAGTCTCCTCCTGGTACCCGTGTATACGAACTGTCAGAAGTATACGCGGCAACAGCATTCTCACCTGCGATAAAAATGAAGTTCCAATTTTCCAGCAGTGGACACACGCATCCCGTTTCACTTCTACTCATTGCCGACGCGTCCGGAAAGGGATCAACACCAAAATAGTTTATTTCCATGACGTAACAAGTTTTTCTGTGTGTACTCACCCTCTCTGCGTGCTTTCATTACACTTGACGAAGACACTTCCGTGATCCGCGATGTGCGTTCGGCAATCTGTTTAACGGCCAATGTGCAGGATGTTCTTCCAGCCACACGAAAAAAAACCCTTAAAAACTACAGTTTTCCGACCCGTATACAAATAGGGTTACCCTCTCTTAATGTTTTGTAAAAAGACTCCTGCCTGAGCATCCTCCATTATAAAATAAGTAGATACGCATAAAAATTAAAATTATTAAATGTATGCTTCTCCTGATCTTGCCGCTACTTAAGCGTACGGGAAATGATCTGGTCTAGTGGCTCACCCGGAGCCCGCAAAGAAACGCTAGCGATTTTTGAACTTGTTGTCATGAGTCCCACCGGGACGATAAAGCTGTCTACACCGGACGACTGGTATAAGGTTTCGCCGCCATTACTGAGGCCGGTTGGCCTTCGGGGTATTTAGGAACAGTGGTCCGATTCAGAGTCTTCCAAAGCGGTTTTCGGATTCCTATCGACCGTGTTTCCTTTCTCCGTCAAATCTCTTGTGGTGATGTTGTAAACTTGACGTTACAAAACTAAGTAAAATTATTTTGCCAAGAAATTGAAACGTTACACGTACACACCCGCAAATCCAAGCAACCAATAAGAGACTCTATTAAGCAAGTGTATTGGTTTACATCAGGATCATTGCTAAGGCAGAACGACCATTGAGTTTATTCTTCGAGACTTTTCGAAACCACTCCCTTTTGAAAAACAAACCTTTGTGAGTTAAGAGTGTAGAAGGTATTGTATCGTGGCCTATGGCATTGCCTTGGAGGGCTATACTGCGACTTTTCTAGGGAGCGACCCTCAAGGGCCACTCAAATCCCATCTTCGCGATGGAATATGTCACGGCATTTCGCGTCTTTCTAGTCGTTCCGGCTAGATTTCGCCACGATCGCGACCGTATAAGCAGTTGCTTGCGATCAGGGAACTTCTACCGGCAAGACCGAGAAAAGACGCGAATGCCGTGACATATTCCATCGCGAAGATGGGATTTGAGTGGCCTTGAGGGTCGCTCTTAGAAAAATCGCATTATAAGACGAGGGCCTGCGTGGCAGGAGCGCGCGTTGCTGTGCGCGCCGCTGGTGGCTCTGGCGCCGCCGACCTCATGTCGGACAGCGCGGAGACGGCGCGCTGGGCAGCAATCCTGGAGCTGCGCCGCCACGGCTCCGGCGCCGGCTTCGTCTACGCGCTCGTCGCGGGCTCCTTGCTCTGTGAGTGCGCTTGCGCGAAGCGGTTCATGATTGATTGATTGTTCGTTATTCCAGGCGCGTCAACTACAGAGGTCATTAGTCCCTGTAAGTGTAGTGTGTGTTTTTTCATCGGGAGGTGGCGGTGATCTTTCCCCCTGGATGGCCAGATCCGGCGCCGACCTAACGTCGACTAGCGGGGGTTTCCTCAATCAGGTATCTCCCAACAGCGGGGCACCGCCCCAAGTGGAACAAGCTCTCACCTCCCGACCGGTCTCTCGGCATGTGTGGTACTGTAGTGCATGTGAGTGTGTGTGTGTGTAAAGGGTGAGAGTAGGACAAGGAAGAAGAAGGAATGATAGCGCGCGGTTCGTGGCCCGTTTGAGAAGGTACTGCTCCGGCATTCGCCTGTTGTTGATCGGAGAAACCACGGAAAACTACCGATCAGAGCAGCCAGCCGCTAGAATTCTCCTCCAGACAGCGACTGAATTCGACCTAGCTGACAAGCTAGTGTCGACAATCCTGCCGCTGTCGAAACTCGAACCTAGGACCTCCCGGTCAGGGGGAACTGCAGTGACATCAGTTGATGCACTGAGCTATCTCTCCTTGTCGAAGCGGTTCAGTTAAAGCCACTCCCACTAGAAAATGCGCCTAAATCCCAAGACTGCAGCCGGTTTAGGTAGCTCAGGGAATCAAGTCACGGCAATGGCATTATCAGGCATGTCACTGCCATGCCTCAGGCTGGGTGATTCCAAGGTTCGAGTTCAGATGGTGGTAGGATTTTCGACACTAGCTAGAGAGCCAACGTG